>CM041782.1:114665980-114715746 GCA_023374045.1 Limonium bicolor | reverse complement strand
TCTATATCTGGGAACTGCTTAACTCTGCTTGAAAGTTTTGGCGCGGGTCAATGTGTTTTGATCTCTGAGGATTGCAAATTAAAGTTGAGAAGAATTGTTGTGCAAGAAGCAGTAAGAATCAAAATAGAGGATTTAAGCTTCATAAGAATGATAAGCAATGTTTGTCCTTCATGGGACCCAAAGGTATAAAACAACTCGAACCAGAAGGGTGTGAAGGAGACGTTGATAAGCATGTATATATGTTCCTTGTTCACCGGTGATGGAAACAGGAGGGAAACTCAGTTATGGTCATCGGTTTCATTTGTTTGAGATGGAGAAATGTAGAGGTATAATTGAATGTAAAGAGGGAGAAAGGAGGCGGTGACGACGCAAACCGATCGCCAGTTGAGGTGTTGGGTCTTTCAGGTAATGCAGAGAATGGAGTCAAATGTAAGGAGCAGGGAATTTGTTGAATTCCGAAATATTAGATTTTAGTGTATAAAACTGGGGCATGCTGTATTCAGTGTTATAGATCGTACAAATTTTATGGTGTAATTACGTCTCGAATTATATTCTCTGATTTCATTGTTTTACGAGAGGTTTTCTTAAATTGCCCTCCCAAGTATTTGAATTGTAGAATCTATCTCGATCCCAATCTTGGCTTAATTAATTGCTTATTTAAGCTTTACTCATTCATAAATTTTAGGGTATTTCAGTCCTCTTTGCTTGTGAGGTAGGGTCCTATCGACTGCTAAGCATGTCGACCCAAGTTGTCGCTAAAACTGGTCCCTCTACGGGAATTATCCTTTTGGCAACGTCTATTGTATAATATAGTCTTTTCTCCACAGGTTGATTGTATGACATTAAGTAGATGCCGGATCGGGTTTTTCCCGAGTGTGAGGAGGCTTTCTACCTCTCCGGTGTTCTCTTTCTAAATTTTAAGAGATGATTAGGGACGTGGAGGTTGGGTGCAGGTGCTTGTTAGGTATCCAGTAATTACTGGGGAAGAACCCTAACTAACGCGCCTCACATACTAACCCTTACCCCGTTTCCCCGAATTCAGGTTTTCCTATACTCGATACTTCTCTGTTCCAGACATTAGAGCGTAACTACGCTCTGATACCACTTTCTGTAACACCCCCGAATAAACATCCAACAATACTAACGTCGCGCCTAAATAAAATCACGGTTAACTACGCAGCAGTTCAAAACTCTATCCGGGTGCCACAGATGCCAACCACCCACGTGGTTGACAAATCACATTACTAACACCTAGTTACGGTCTGAATGACTGGAAACAACCCTTTATCAAGACTCATATACAATTTAAGTTACAACTCCCAAATGCCGAGTGTCTACAAAATTAGCATATCATAAACTGAAAATTACATCTCGGGTTTAGCAACGACCCTTACTTTGAACATACTACTACAACTCAAAAGTAATGCCCTGATGGACTACCCCCATGGTAGCCATCCCGCCTACGCTCCGTTATCGTCCGACACAAAACCTGTAAAAATTGGGTTGTAAAGGACTCAGCAAACTACGCTGAGTATGAATGTGTGTAGCCCGTATGTTGCCGGGCTACACGCCTACTTGGTCGAATATTATTAAGTTAATTTACATGCTATACTAAAGCAGTAAAATATACCACAGCACATCATGATATCATACACACTTAGAGGTAGCAAGCATTAGCATCAAGCAACCAAGCACAACAAGCTGCTAACGTAGCAACAACAACCAAGCAAGTAATAGGACGTGTGCGGAGGTATATCATACCGTCGATCCTCACTATGGGATCATTCAAGAGATTGCGTATTGTTCGCTTGTTCTTATTACACAAGTTCACCTTCCTTCTCTTGCACCGAGTCAGGGGATATAGGTTAGATCCCAAGACTTTATTATGTAGGTGCTATTCATTCCTCGTTTCTCAAAGGGTCACATTTGTGAATGTTTCTTATCTGCTTGGTCTCATTACACAAGTTTTCGTTTATTCTCTGGCACTGAGTCAGGGGATATAGATTAGAACCCGAGACTCTATTATGTGGGTGCTAATCATTCCTTGTTTCTTTAAGGTTATTTGTGAATTCTCTTATCACCACAATTTGGAGAACGTCTTCTCCATAGCCAATCCTCCATTCCCGGCGTCATATGCCGAGAAAGAGGGGTCATCTCTGATAAGTGTGAAACATATAGGCTTTTTACAGTTTAAACACCTTATAATTTGTAACAATTCAGGCAATGTATCCCACTTATTATGTGTTTTTCCTAAGATTGATGTTTTGATAAGAACTGATGTATTTTATATGCTAAATATAAGAAAAAAACCAGGAAATGAAGATTTTACATCATAAGGATTACAGCACAACAAACCGGGAACAAATCAGGAGAAGAGACACAAAAATTGGTCACGTCCTGGTCAACTTGGCCGGACGCAAATCCGGAAGTCTCATGTCCGGATCCGGACGTGAACCGGATGTGACCTAAAAATCCAGATCCGAGAGTTCTCTGTCTTGTCCGGATCCAGACAGCGATCCAGACATATTTCGAGTTTCAGATCTAGAGGTTCTGTGTCACGTCCAGATTCGAACACAGATCCGGACGTCACATAGAGATGAAAAATAAAAACGCAACCGCGCTGATAATCGGGCTTTCGGCGCAATTATCAGCCGAAAGCAAGTTAAGCCCATACCTCAACGTTTATTAATACACAGCCATGCTCAATTAATGACGAATACACCACACTTCCACTAACCTATGTTTCATTTCTAAGCCTATATAAACCCAGCTCCTGTTTCATTTCAATTCGTACCTGACTTCACAGTCTAACTCCTCTCCTCTCCACTAATCCTTTCGTTCACTCATTCCATTCATCTGCTCATCCTCACTAAACTTCCTCCATAATCCTTCACTCTCACCCACTCACACAACCCGCATTCATTCACAGCATTTAGCCGTGTCCGGATCTTTGTCCGGATCCGGACTGCACCCAAACACCACGTCCGGATCGTCGTCCGACCCGGTTTAGCCAGATGTCTCACAAAACACTGCGTCCGGATCTCCGTCCGACCCAATCCATCCGGACGCCTCACAAACTCGCCCAAAAAATTTCCACTTTCATCCCATTTCACCAATTTCACTCCATTCCCACCAAATCCAACCTCTCAGCCAGCATAGTGCAAGGACAAGGGTGGATCGAGCAAGAAGATCTTCGTAACAAATGATTTCTCTCAACTCTCTCTTATTTATGATTTTAATTGCTATGTCTAGCTAAGAGGATATACTCTAGGGGAAGGGATGTTGTAATTAGTTAAACTCTGCATTATTTTACCGCTTTATTGAGACTATTTGGATTGTTCAGGTTAATGCTTTTTAAGTGCTTTTAATAAACGTCATGAATTTATTATAAGCCCTCGAATCATGTTATGATCAGACAAGGTGATTAGCATTGATGGTCCTATTAACCTGTTACCTGTGATAATTGCAATCGGATAGATTACATTAGCCATTAGGAGCTTTAGTCCGGACCAAAAACCAAACTAATAATTCTGTACAATAAAACCATCTAGATATACTTGCTAGGTCTAGACTAGAACTACGTGTCCTGTCTAGATGAGCTATCTGGAATTAAGACTTAATACAGAATAGATAATTGAGAATTACAAGCCGATCCAAGTCTTCGCTTAAGTAGTAGAATATGCAGAACCTAGCTAGTGAAACAACTCCCTGAACCTAGAGTACCGTTCACCTTTCCAAATCTATCACTTTAATTTATCTGCTATTTACTTTCTTGTTATCTATTTAGAACCCAAAACCGAAACAAACCTCCTCTTTAGTTACCCATTGCCTAAGGCTAGACTTATTACATCAAGTCTCGTGGATTGACACCTGGTCGCTTCATAAATTGCTATACTACTATGACCGGGATTTTTGCAACCCGACGATCTATTGAACTGTTGATTTCTAGGACTAATTCTTAGCATTTAATATATCAAATAAATCGTTTGCAATCTCTAGACCCCAGGATGTGCTCGCTACTCCTCCAGTCCCGGTGTCATGCGTCGAGAAAGAGGGGTCATCTCTAGACCCCAGGATAGCTCTCCCTATTTATCTTTAATGTTATGGGCCTCTGCCCCCGGATACAAAGGGTCCGTATCCCTATTTATTATTATTATTATTTTTTTTTTATGTCATGGGCCTCTGCCCCCGGATACAAAGAGTCCGTCTCCCTATTTATTTTTAACTGGTATTGGCTTATCATTATCGTTGATAGCTCGACACCATAGTGGGTGTCATTAGTATCCCTCTATAGTTAAGAGGAGTTTCCTTGATTTATGTAATTTCCTTGGTTATTGTGACATTCAATGAGTTTTGTCACGTAGACTTTCGTAACCGAGAAGTGATTAAGTTACTGTGTGCGCGCGAGCAAAGTATAACAAGAATATAGCACGCAAATAAGCAAGATAACTAAGCAATCCATTCACATGCTTTACACAAGCTCACAGCAGACAAGTAAGCACGGTAAACAAACATCCGTCTTCATGCATTAGTCTTGTGGTCATTGTCAAACAAGGCACGCAGCAAACAAGCCGTGTAACACGGCAACATACGAACCACACATGTCCATACCTTATAATAGTCGTCACTGATACTTGCACTAAAGTTCCCCCGCTGCTGGTGTGACTTATTCCTGTAATTGTTATGCGAGCGGGTTAGATCGTTTGATCCTGCGTTATTGTTCTTATCGCTACCTATAATGGTTAACTTAGACTTAGATATTATTACTTGCATTGTTAGCCCTACTTCATTTGTTTGCTTTGAATTCACCACTTTAGGCCAAGTAGTACCATGTTAAACAATTCACAGTTTTTCCCCCGGTTTAAGTCTTAAGGGGTTTGTTAGACTAAACCTAATTACCATTCAATCCTCCATGACTTGTCAAACCTCTAAGTCTACAACCACTGGTGAATCTTTCTTGTTTAACCTACGAACCCCTTGGACATTTACAAGTGTCCAGCATTTTCGGTTTGTTTCTCCCCTTAGTTTGTCCTAGCTTCTAAACCCATTTCTCTTTTATTTAGCATTCGACCCCAAAATGTTCTAACCCTTTTCAACTCGCCCTAGGTTCTTCTTAGGTTCATATTGATTTTGTTTGCGTTTTGTTCGCTAACCTAATTTAACCTAGTACCAGACTACTCACGTTAATTGCTAGGCTTCCATATATTAAATCTACACATGCTATCCTTACTATATTACAGTTTTATCCCCTAAAACCTTAACATACATTTCACTAGTTAAATAGGTCCTACTTTGGCTAATGATTAACGTAGTTTCAAGCCTTTTAAGGTGTGACCGAACTAACCTACAATCAAGCTTTAAATTCTGTTCAGGTTTCCAGACCACTACACCAGATCCTCGGCACTCATGCGGTAAGGTTTTCTCTCACCCAACTTAATCATCAATCTGGTTATACTTACTTATTTTATTTGACAACTTATGACATTATTTTTCCTAGTCCCCTAATCTTACCCTAGGCTCATTATTATGCTAACACAGCTCTCATAACATTCCTGAAAAAAATGATTATACAGGGATCACAAGTTGCAGATTTTATACACTAGTTGTTGTGTACTTATCTATCTAATCTCACCTTCTAGGCACTAAATAGTTTTATAACTCTTTCATTCCTGTGCACAGACTTAGTTAGGTGCTGCAGCCATGTTTTGGACTCATCATCCAGCTAATTCCACCCTTATACAACTTCTGAAAATCGGTTATACAGAAGCAACTGTTTTCAGAAAACTGGAACATCACTGTAAGTACTTCCTCTTTCATCCCTCTCTAATTAACTAACTGACTCATATTCTCTTCCCAAGATATTTACCCACTTAGTTCAGTATGTTAATAGGCTTTTGAATCCAAGAACAGACCCAAAACAGTATAGGCAACATCCTTAAAACTTCCTCGAACAGGACTGAACAAAACCGGAAAAACCTGAAACACAAGGTTGGCATGTTTCTGCTCTATTTCCTTTCTGGCTAACTGGTTTGGTTTCTAGCTTTCTCTCATTATCTAGTTACTTGATTAAATGTCTTAACACAGTTTTCTTTTCCTCTAACAAACCCGTAATCACATGAGCAAATCTCTGAGAAGTTAGTAAACAGAAAACACAGGAAAATTTCAGAAGCTGAACTATCTTTCAGTGCATTAAATCAGTTCTCTCTTTTGTTTAAAAAACTCCCCACGGGTTGGTAGACTAGACAGAACCTTTATCAATGTTTAATATTCATTATCAATTCAATACTACATCCCTAACTCTTCTGGAAAGTTTGTATACAGAAACAATGAACTTCAGACTGACAGGCAAAACACCATGTGTACTGTTATTTAAGCCTTTCTTATAATTTATCACCCAGCCCTCTATTCTCCTCAAAGTATTTACCCCTCTAGCTGAGTGCTTCAGCGAATATTTCTTGAACCTAACAACCACCTCAAACAACACTATTAACTCCCCTTAAAGTTGTTATACAGAACCGGTATTGTATGCAGAAACTACAACACCACGCTGGGTAACTTCTCTTCTATTTCTCTTGTTATCCATTGGTCTGACCTCTAACCTCTCCCTCATTGATTACACATGTAGTTAAGTGTTTTATCAAGAATTTTAACCCAAAACAAACCCAGAACCACATTATTAATGCTACTAAATTCCCATTACCCTGAAACCGAAACTGTAGAACTGAGATTGAACTTCGTTTCTGCATTCTAGTTCCTCTGTTCCTCTCTCTGATGTGTTAACTTGTTTCTCTAGCAGTCCCAACTTATTTCCCTTAGTCTAACATGTTGGCAAGTTTCTAAACTTATTATCCAGCTACTATAATCTTCAGCATGTTTCTGGATTTGATACTACGGGGGAGAAAGTTGCAGGGTTTAACTCAGTTCTGCATTGGTTTCATTTCTTAACTCCTACAGATTTACCTTGCTAACTTTACCTATTAGTTAACTCGTAAGCAAATGGTACTTTGGTTACCTAATACTTCAGAGTTTACTAGTTATGATCCCAGGGCAGTTCTTTACATATTCGACATCAGGAACCACCAGATATCAACCCCAAAACATCACGGCTACTTTGTTGTTATTGGAGCAGCTCACAAACAGGTATCGGTTCCAGTTTATTGTTACCCGGTTTATCACATAGCTTAGATCAAAACCTTCACCAGATTAAACATAGCTTTCTTTTTGGTTTCTAAAAGCTTGGCGTTTAGACCACCATCAATCAGTTAGTTAACCAGTTTTCTTTTGTAGTAATACTAGCTTCATATCAACAGATTTTTTTTTGTTATCGGTAACTCTTGAGCTTGGTTTATCACTTCCTAATCAGGTGTTTAAACCACCGTTTTTTTTACCAGTATATTAACCTCACAACAGATTTCCTTTTTCAGCTCATCGATATCAGTTTTAACAAGATGGTTTCAAGCTAAGCTTTACCAGTTTTCAGTTATTTGTCACAATGGATTTTTAATCACAGATAAAGCATGAGTTTGCGCAAGGTTTAACTTCTCAAAACTTGGTGTTCAATCCACCAGTTGGGCAGTACATAACCCACATAGCATATAGCATTTTATAGCCTATTGTTAGCTGATTAACCCAATAACCACGAGCAGAATTTTACACAATACCAAATATAGTTTTAGGTATTAGTTTGAGTTACAACCTTGGGGATTTTTCTGCTGGGTTCCCTTGCTGTTTTCCTTGATTTAATTCGCTCCTAAACAGAATCAAGTATCAAGGTAAGTTCGTTGTTCATCTCAGGTTCAGCAGACAGTGTTAGCAGAAAAGTCTCTCAGTGGATCTTACCTTTCTCAGAGGTGCTTACTCCTGGGTTTTATTTTCCAGTTTGGTTGGCATTTCGATTCAGGCCTTTGGCTTGACAACCAATCATGCACAAGAGAAAGGTTCCTGGTTAGCAATTCTTTAGTGGTGCTAAAACAGAAACAGAATACACGGGGTGGGTCGGTTTATTGCCTTACCTTGGATCAGATTGCAAGGCAGTTTGGGGTCAGTTCCTGGATGATGCATGGCGAAACTTTGAGGCGGTTGATCAGAGGGATTCTCGCATGCAATGGTTAAACAAGAAAGAAAATCAGTACTCAGTTTCTCATGCACCCGAAACAGAGAATACACACACGGGTTTTACAACAGACAGAGTTTAAGGTTTTCCTGCTCTCACCTTCCGGAGATTGCTATCAGAGATCCCACCAGTGGAGTTGCATGCAAAATGTTCGCGTGAGACATGCAGGGGATTAGAGGGATCTGGTAAGACTTTCTGACCGACTCGAACAAAGAAGCAAACAGAACTGAGGAAGGTTAGATTTTCTTTTCGGACACTCGAAACAGAGAGCTGAAGAGAACACAGAACAACAAGTACAAACTGGTGGTGTTTACCTGCACTAGGCTTGCGCAAGCATGGAGTGGATCCCTTGAGGGAACTTCCGGCACCCAACTCAATTTGCTGGTTGTACTTATGTCGCCAGTTGCTCTGTGTCATTCTAGATTCTCATCTGGTAGTACTCCAAGTCTCGAACATGCAAGGGAAGAATTTAAGAGGTTTGGGTTAAGGTGGAATTGTGAAAGGCAAAGATCGCCAAGGAAGAGACTGGGAAGTAGAATGGAACGTTTTGGGTAGAATCATAGTGGAAGAGAAGGATGGATTCGAGTACGATTTACCTTGCAGTTATTGTCTCAACTGGGATGTTGGGTTCCCGAATTGTTTTCAGGACTTCAGACCCTCCCAAACGGGCATGCAACCACAGAGAGAGCACCCAGAGCTTGAGTTATGTTCAAGATGCGAAGGGAAAAATAAACTGATGCAGTTATCAAGCGGCGGATCGGGAAGAATAAAGAAGAGGAGAAGATGAGTCCTTACCATGCGTGAAGAAAAGGGGAGTTCGAGCCCTTCTCTGACTTTGCGCGCATCGGGAAACAACTGGGAGGAAGTGGATGGTAGCGTGGGTTTTGAAATCTGGATTCACACATACGAGGAGGAATCGGGAAGATGGAAGGCTCCAAGTGGGATTTTAATCGGGGTACAGACACACAAGAAGGAGAGGCACCGATCAACCGTAATGGGTGTATTAGTAATTGGAAATCGATATAATACCTGGGTGGATGGGTAATCGAGAATTAGTGGGACTTAGCGGTATTTTCAGATATCACAAGAGAGGGGGACTGATTAATTGTTAGTCTGTTTATAATACCATACGTATAAGTGTTGTAGTACTCCACTAGACATTTATTTGTGTGACTCAATGAGTCTTTATGTTGTAATGTTTGTACCCGATAACATAGCTCGTATATTATATCCTCGAAACATATGTTATTTTGTATGATCGCTATATGTCAACGAGTACCTCATATATTTTAGGTTGCATAGTGCATTACACCCGCTTCGTGTACGAAGGTCCTAACATGGACTAATTTAGTTTACTCAATTCTATTTATTAATTCCGGAACCGAAGGGCACCCATGCTCATATTACAATGTGACTTGTTATCACATTCCCGGACATATGTGTGTCCTTTAGTATCTTAGGGTATAAGTTGTAGTACAATTATACATTAATGTGACCAGTTGGTTAACATACCACACATATTCATGATTTCATGTGTTTTAAATTGTTGGGGGTGTTTCAAATAGGTTTTCAAGAGTTATGCCCTTTTTATTGGCTTCTTGATTTCTCAAATGTATTTCATGTTTTCTATTAACAATTCATCTTGATAACCCAAAACAACACCAGCAGACTCTTTAGAATTTGGTCTTTACTACTAGACATGTCAAGCATTTTTCAGCCTTTGACATTCTAACTAAAAGCTTTTATCTCTTTGGTGTTGACTTTTTCTTGCTTCTCTCTTAATTTCGAAAAGCATCAAATGGATTATTCATTTGGCTCCCAAATTTGTTTTAGCTTGATTGGTGGGAGGGAAATGTGCCCTACATTCATGGGAACACTGTTCCAATTCTAAGAGGGAAATCTAGTTGACAACGGAAGACTTCATTCACAAATCTCTCTCTTGGAGATGGGATAGTCTCTTTGCTTGTTTACCTTTAACCAAGATTCTTGAATACCTCCGAGATGATTTCATGAATGAAGATATGGACTCATGTCTGGATGCTTTGTGGAACTTGGGCCGAAATGCGTGTGAATTGACACTTAGGCCCGAATGTATTAGAAGTGATACACACGGGCGAAAAATGATTCATTAGCTGTGAATTGGCACTTGGGCTGACATGTTTTGAGTAGTGAGTGTGGCATTTGGACAATAATATTTTGAGGATGTGCCGCTTGGGCCAGAATGTGTTTAGGTTAGAAATGAGGCACATAATCCGGAATGATTTCTAAAACACAAATAGGTATGTGGGCCTAAATACCCTTTATTTGAAAGTGAGGCACATAGGCCAGAAGAGATTATATGAATGGGTTGCGGGGCAAAAACATTTTCAATGGAAATGCCTGATTGATTTTTAAGTCTTATGAATTATTTCAAGTTCAAGTGGATTTCTTTCTACGGGCTACAACCTAAATGGGCCAAAATGAATGATTCAAATTTTTGGGTCAAAAAATGAGATTTCTTAAACCTAGGTTATTGGGCCAAACATAGACAAATGACTTACCTACTTAGACTAAGTTGGGCCTTTTGGAAAAAAAATAAAGTCGGAGATTTGGGTTTAGCTGAATTAGATGTAGGGAAAGATCCTATCAATTTCTAAGGTTGGTAGTGGTCCAATCATACAAGGAAATAAGATTTACACATAATTTCAACATGTCCTCGCTAGACGATTTAATCAATCTGGGTTAGGATCAATCTGGAGAGGTGTTATAGGCTCAAATGCAGGTCTTCGCAAAAGGATAGGGTTTGTGCGCTATGCTCTTTGGGATAGGGGCTCGGGTCTAGGTTGTCGCAAAGGGATAGGGTTTGCACACTATCCTCTTTGGACTTTCCCACTTTGTTCAATCATGGCAAGGTGTGCGTCTACGGTCGGATCTTTTGACTGACCAAACATTGAGTTTGGTAAGGATACTGCCAGAGAGATGCTAGGAGTCGACGCCTATGTATTAAGGGGATGAGGCTCGTGTAATGTCTTCCTCTTTTACCACTTATTCACATCACCTAAAAGGCGTGAGTCTCCAACATGACCACCTAATGTGGGCCCAGGTAGAATTGGTTTGCGCGGACCCTGGACACTCTCATATGATGAATAATTACGTAAAAAAAGTGCCCATAGAGGCAAATCAAACAATATAGAAACATCCGTAAATGACTTCTTTGAGTAAAGCCTTCTTATCTTAAAATTAAGCTAGTTTAAATTAAGATTAAGTTCCTCAGCAAAGTCGCTAGTCCGTGAGCCCCGAGGTTTTCAAAGCTTATCCTATGTTGATTGGGTTGATTAGAATCAGATTAGGTACTAGGTCCACTTATATCCTAAGCTAAATAACTATGTTAAAAACTATAATTATTAAAACTCGGGTTAGCCCACTACAAAATGTTACGAGTTGCCACCTAATTTTAACCTACGGTAAATTAGGAAAGGTTAGAGTCCGTGTTTGGGAGCTTGATATATAAACTTTCCGGGTTCAAATTACTTTCACTACTTTACTAAGTTATTTCTCCTCTACTTATGTCATTAACGACTTATTATAAGGTTGATTTAACCTAAGTGTGCATGCTTCTATTTTTATACTTTCTAACATTTTTTGTTTGAATTTAAAAGTGAAAATATAAATCCTTAAACTAGGGTTTTGAGAGATGAATTAGGTCAAAATTTAAAATGTCCGTCCAAGGACCTATTGTCTATACCCATGGACCCTAATTAACTTAATTATATAGAATGTTCAAATTTGCAAATGATCAAAATTATAAAGGGTCCGGAGCCACAAACAAGTGTCCGTGGGCCCAGACATGTACCTAAAAACCTTATATTTTAAAAGTAAAATTGTTTAGTCACCGTTCAGGGGCGTCTGAGGCTTCGAACAGGGCGTCCAAGACCTCAGATGGGATGTCCTTGGGTGCAGACCGCCCTCAAAAGGTGGCGTTCTAGTGTTTTCTGATGGTATTTTTACCTTAAATTTTATGGGTAGTTTCCTTAAAAGATTTTAAACACATTAGTGATCGAAAGATTTCAATATGAAGTCAAATTTAACATCAAATTGAACTCACATGTTGCTAGGCAGAAAGTAAGTTAAACCCTAATTAAGACATCTGGAAAAGTTGATTTGATAAACTTAAACTCAGAGTGTATTAAGATCATAGGAGTTTAAAATTTTGATTTCTAACCTGTTTGGATCCCTGAAATTGGACGCTTCATCACGTCAAGATTCTCCGATGGCTTTGTTGATGGCCGATTCGGTTGAACTTTGACTTGAGCTTATAAATACATGATACTGATGGTATTCCTCATGTTTTGGTGGTGATTATTCTAACTTTTGGTATGATGCAGAGATCGGGAGTGGGAAAAATATGGGAGATGAGTTCATGGTAGTCTTTTCTGAATTCGTAGGGTCGGAGAATGTATTTTGAGTCGATATGAAGAGTTTGGTATATAAGCAACGAATGAGATAAATAAAGTTTGGTAAAGAATCTAAGTTTACTGAAACTAGTCGGATAACTTTTGGTGGAATCTGATTATAAAATTATACCAACATGAAAAAAAGGATATTTATGAATTTTCCAATGAAATATTATTTTATTTTAATAAAGGAATATTTTTAAATCAATTTTTCATCAAATTTGTTTAGAAACTAAAGATAATCATTGGAAAGTCAAAATTCAAAGTCCAGAGCATAATCCGTTATGCTATACATATCATCCTTTATCATATGTTAAAATTTCATGACATTTTGAGCTGTATTGGGCCATTTTTGGGGGAGAGATAAGTTATAAGATGACTTGCATTTTTTCTTTAGCTTTGGGCTTCAGGCTTCAAAAAAAATTGTTGGGCTTTCAGCCTTGGATGGGCCTAATACCAGATTGTAACTTTCATTTAATGGTGGAAGCCCATTCTTTCTAATTTTTGAAAATTTGGCTCTTTGATTATAAAAAAGCTTATAAATTAAAAGCTAATTTTTTAAGATAAAAATTATCAAAATTTTTGAAAATGCCCTTTATGCTTATAAAGCTGTCACAACCATCCTTGGGTGTGTGGGTTAATCATGCAAAGACAGGAACTTTTTGTGAACGCCCTTAGGAATTCAAGATTCTAAGTCTTTAGACCATTTTGGCCTTTATACATCTGTGCCTAACAGGGCTCCTTCCAGGGCAAAATTTTTGGGTATAACAGTTGATCCGAACTTGCAGAAGTGGAAACCACCAAATGGGCTCTAGTACTGGAAAATAAGCACTCACGAGGAGTTAGAGGTGAGTTACTTGGGTATAAAATTTCCGGAGGCAACAATCATAGGTTATAATGGCATTGTTGTTTCCAAAGGATTCCATCTGCAAATATAGGGGAGCGTACACAAAAGGGGGTAGAGGGGGGGAAGAATGGAAAGGAGTGGCGGTGAAGGAGGGAAATTGGGATAAGGTTGAGGACGTGAATGTAAGAGCCGAGCATGGTGAATGATGGGAAGTAGATTGCTACTTATACACAGCTTCATCAAAGATTTCTGGAAGATGCATGGAAAGGCGTGAATGGAAGCATGCAAGACGGCTAGAAGGCTGACAAAGTAAGGATGACCTTACCAAACCCTTTGATGTCGCGTGAGTAGTTGGAGGTGGCATGATCCTAGCTAATAGTTGGAGATGATTGAGAACAATCTAGAATGCAAAAGGGCAAGAGAGGCTTAGGTCATGCAAGGGCAAAAGACAAGACTTGGCAGATTGGCTCTCGCCGAAGGGAGAAAAGAGAAGAAGAGATTTTGCATTTTATTGTAGATGGGTTTTTAGCGTCTCACATAAAGGCTAACAGAAGTTGGATGATTTGAAACAATAATCCCGTTGAGAATGGAACGCGCTTCACGCGCTTAACCCATCTTCTCCACTGGCGATTTTCCCACCCCGTAGCTTCCCCCTGCCCTGGTTCGTGGCTCCGCCGACGTCCACCCCCTTCCCTTCGCCGCCGACGTCCACCCCCATCCCTTCGCTTGGTGATTCCCGGCGCCTCTCGCCTGGTGGAGCCGTCCCCGCCCTCTGGAGCTCCCTCCAGTAATCGCGCCATGGGGAAACGCAGCACCAATCACCAGGCTCCTCCCTGCCCAGTCTTCTCCCGTCGCCGGTGCCTGCCAGTCGGAACTGCGCCGCCCCCCTCTTCTCCGGTGGTGACTGAAGCCGCCTCTCAGGCGGGTGTCGATGAAGACGCCCCTGCCTCCTCCCTGCTTGCTCGACCTGAGACGATGTCGCCCCCGCCCAACAATTCCTCGGCGCCACTTGCTACGGAGGGGCAAACGCCTGGAGCTGCACCGGCCATCTCCCTGGTGGTTGACCTTGCTGCTCCTCCACCTGCTGAAGCTCCCTCCCCTGTTGTGCTTGCGGTCTCCAGCAACCCCCCCCCCCCTCGGCCTTTCTGCTGCGCCCAACCAACCGGCCTCTTCGGCCAAGCCTCCCCCCGTGGCTTCGGCTGCTAATCCAAAGCGCCAGCCCAGTGTAGTTTCTCACCAATTAAAAGGTCCAATCTCTAACCCTCCATCCTTGGCTGCCAACGGGTCCTCTGACCCTGCTTCTTTTTTAGAAATATTGCTTGCTAAACAGAAATGTTCTGCTGGTATGTCTTTGAGTGATGTTTCCTGTGCTGATGAAGGGGACAACCCCTTTGTCTCTATTGTTGAAGAGGATCTGATTCCTGAAATTGAATACTGGCAACACTCCCTTGTAGGGCACATTTGGGGTAAAAAATTTGGGTTTAATCTTGTGAGAGACTTTGTGAGAAGGGCGTGGAGTTTTGTTCCCACCCTCAAATTCTGCTCCATGAAGAGGGATGGTTTATGTTCAAATTTGACAAAGAAGAGGACCTTGAGCAGGTCCTTAGTAAAGGCCCCTGGCTTTTAAACTCCTCACCCTTAGTGCTGAAAAGATGGTGCTCTGACATCTCGTTTAATCCCAAAGACTTGAACCGTATCCCAGTCTGGATCCAACTGCCCAGTCTCCCCATCAGCCTCTGGTCCCGTTCGAGTCTAAGGAAAATAGGTTCTAAATTAGGCGCTCCCTTATATACTGACCATCCACTGCCGACAAATCCCGTATTTCCTATGCTAGGATTCTAGTGGAAGTGGATTTTAATCACGACCTTGTGAGACAAGTGGAAATTCGCACTCCTAAGGGCTCTATCTCTCAGTCTGTTGTTTATGAATGGGAGCCAGTCTCATGCGACTCCTGCAAGCAGCTTGGCCATCCTTCTCACCGCTGTCCCTCCTCTCAGGACCACCCGGCCCCTGTAGCGGCCCGCAGGCACAGAACTAGGAAAGCCCCTCCTCCTTCTTCTAACCCTCTACCCATCCTTCGTACCCCAGCCCCTCCCTCCCTCCCCCCTAAAACCCAGCCGATTGTTATCCCCTCTTTAAAGCCCCTCCCCCTTTCCTCTGACCCTAGAGGCCCCTCCTCGGCCCCCGCCTCCCCCTTGGCTCCCAGACCCCCCCTAACCAAATCTCCTTCTTTACCCTCCCTCTCTCCTAAACCTTTGTCCCCCTCCCACCAGCTGGTCCTCGAGCCCCCCACCCTAGCTCCTTGGCAGCTGGTCCCTCCCCGGGTTAAACCTCCTCCCCCCCTCTCTTTGGCAGACCCCCCACTCCAGCTCACTAACTCTTTCTCCCCCTTTGAGTATGGGCCTGATCTTGTCGTCTCCTCCTCCTCCTCCCTCCCCTTCGTCCCCTTATGAAGATAGCCATCTGGAATATTAGGGGCTGTAATGACCCCGCCAAGCTCCGTGAAATCAAGTTGTTTGTTAGGACACATAACCTTTGCGTCCTTGCCCTTTTGGAAACCCGGGTTTCTTCTCATAACCTTCCCCTCATTCTCTCCCGCCACTTTCCCTCTTGGAACCATCTTCACAATTACCCTGCCCATCCCAACGGGCGTATTTGGATTCTCTTTGACCCTACCTTTATTAAGCTCTCCCCCTTGCACTCATCAGCTCAAATGATCACTTGCATAGCCTCACCCCTCGGCTTGCATCCCTTTACTCTCTCTGTGGCGTATGGCCATAACATCCCTTCCATCCGATCACTTCTGTGGTCCGAAATTGAGACTACAAGTAACTCTACCCCCGGGCCGTGGTTGGTCGCCGGGGATTTTAATAACGTACTCTATGCTGGAGACAGGCAAAGCAGCCGGCCCACCCCCCTAGGGATTATGAGGAGTTCGCTAACTGTGTTGCCCGAACCGAGCTAAATGACCTCCGCTTCTATGGCCACTTCTTCACTTGGTGGAATAACCAATACGATCATGATCGAGTTCTGGGGAAGATTGACCGTGCTCTGGTGAACGAAGCCTGGGTTGCTGCTTTCCCTCTTAGCTACTGTACCTTCCCCGCCCCGCTCATTTCGGATCACAGCCCTATTATTATCACCTTCCCCCGCCTAACCCCCCCTAAGAAGTGTTTCAAATTCCTTAATATCTGGGCCAGGGACCCCACCTTCCTCCCCATGGTGAGCAATATTTAGAAAATCCCCTTCGATGGGAGCCGAATGTACTCTATTATCCAAAGGCTTCGCCTTCTCAAAAGGGATCTCTCTTCTCTTCATAGAACGGAATTCAGCTCTCTCTCCCATAAAGCTCAATCTATTAGAGAGGATCTCATTGACACCCAGGGAAGCCTTGATAGCGACCCTTGGAACCCCACCCTTATCTCTAAGGAAAAGTCGCTTCGCCTTGCTCTCCGTAAGCGAAACTTCCAAGAGCTCATGTTCCTCCGGCAGCTCTCTAAGACTCGTTGGCTCAAGCAGGCCGACATGAACTCAGCTTTCTTCCATAGAGCCATTAAGGCTAGACGGAACAAAAACTCCATCGCCACTATTACAAATGCGCTTGGGCAGGACCTCTCCGACCCTGATGACATCGCTAACTGCCTCATATCCCATTTCAAGGGCATCATGGGCACAAGACCCCCTACCTCGCGCTCTCTCTCTGACCTCAATCTGGACCCCTCCAGAACCCTCACTACCTCCAACTGGTCCTCCCTTCTTAGGACGGTAGATAACGCGGATATTAAGGATGCCCTTTTCACTATTGGGGACGACAAAGCCCCAGGCCCAGACGGATACACCTCCAAATATTTCAAGACTGTGTGGCCCATCATAGGCGAAGACATTAGCCTAGCTATAAAAAGCTTCTTCCACACTGGTACCTTACTAAAGGAGGTCAACTCGACTCTCATCACTCTTATTCCAAAGTCTGAGTCTGCCTCCACCCCTGGTGACTATAGGCCCATCTCTTGCTGTAACACGATCTACAAAATCATTAGCAAAATCCTGGCTTCCAGGCTTAAAGAGGTTCTCCCCAACATCGTTTCAGGTACCCAGGGGGCTTTCATAAAAGGGCGTCTCATTTCTGACAACATCCAACTGTGCTCATGCCTAATGAAGCACTACCAAAGAGCCCATATTTCTCCCCGCTGTATGATGAAAATGGATCTAAGGAAAGCTTTTGATACAGTTGACTGGCCCTTCCTTCGCGATACTATGGCTTTCCTGAACTTTCCTCCTATCTTCATTGATTGGATTATGCAATGTGTGTCCACCCCATCGTACTCCCTTAACCTAAATGGATCCCGAAGGGGTCTCTTTAAAGGGGAGAGAGGTCTGAGACAAGGGGACCCCCTATCCCCATATCTCTTTGTTCTAGTCATGGACATGCTCTCCCGCCTGCTCGATCAGCTCCCCTCTGAAACGGAGTTCAAATTCCACCCGTCTTGCAAAACGCTCAGCATCTCCCACCTTTTCTTCGCTGATGATGTCCTGTTATTCTGTAGAGGGGACCAATCCTCCATCTCTCTTATGCTCAATAAAGTCAATCTCTTCTCTGAAGCCTCTGGCCTTAAACTTAACCCAGCAAAATGTGATATTTTTCTTGGAGGGGTCAGCCCCTCGGAGATGAACTCGATCCTCTCCCTCACCGGCTTTAACCAGGGCACCTTCCCCTTCCGATATTTGGGTATTCCCATCTCGGCCAGAAAGTCCAAATCTTCAGACTTTGCCCCTCTAATCGATAATATTCAAAAGGCCATTTCATCTTGGGGTGGTAAACACCTATCATTCGCGGGGCGCCTCACTCTTATTCAAAGCACCCTGTTCGGTATTCTTGGCTTCTGGGCTTCGTCCGTCTCCATCCCCAAAAATGTTATCCAAATCATTGTCAAGAAGCTTCGTTCCTTTCTCTGGTCCGGGGACTCAGCCAGCAACCCCACCCCTCCTGTGGCCTGGAACTCCATCTGCCTAGACAAAAGGAAAGGGGGGCTTGGCATAAAGGATATTTTTAAATGGAATATGAGCTTTCTCTTAAAAACCATTTCTGCCATCACAAATAACTCCGAGAGACTTTGGATCCAATGGATCCATAGTGTCTACCTGGGGCACTCCAACTTTTGGACCAGCACTCCAAAAGGGGATGACCCATGGATATGGAAATCAATACTCAAAGCCAGAGATTGGTGGATCCTTCAATGCGGGTCTCCCCAAGATGCTATCTCGCTCTTCCACTCCTTTCCTCCCCGTCTCCGTGTTAACACCGTTTACCAAGTTGTGACTTCCCCTACTAGGCACTTCCGGTGGTTTAACATCTGTTGGAAGACCTGGGCGCTCCCCAAAGCCAAATTCATTTTGTGGGTCACTCTAAAGGGTAGACTTAAAACATGTGACAAATTACAATCGTGGGGCATTAGCCTAGCTAATAGATGCTGGCTCTGTGAGCGTGCTCCAGAGACAAGTGCGCACCCCTTCTTTTTTTGCAGGACTACATGCAGGATCTGGTGGAATATCTGTGACTGGCTAGGCATCCCCACCAACAGGTTGAGCCTTCGAAGCTGCGCAGCTTGGCTTTCTCGTTACTGCAACCGAAAAAGACCAAAGGACTTCGTCAGACGTGCTGCCATCACTAATGTCGTCTACTTCATCTGGATCGAAAGATGTCGGAGAGCCATGACAGGTCAGACCCGGCCCCAGGTCATATCATTACTGACGTGAAGGGCGCGACTAAAGCCACCATTTGGAATAAATTCTTCCCCAACCGTGATGATGTCTGGCTCAACCAGATCCTAGAGTCCTGAAAGATACCGACTTTCTCATGTAGCCCCCCCCCCTCTTTTATTTCTTGGAAATTAATGTATCTGGTTGGCCTCCGCCACCTTTTGTTCTCGCTGCTTTTTAGCGGACTTGTATTTCTATGGGTATCGGATACATAGGGCCCCTATGTATCGGCTTTTGTAAAACTCTATCATTATTTCATTATATATAGTTTACCAAATATTCAAAAAGAAGTTGGATGATTTGGTGAGTAAAAGTACTATTTTTTAGTTTGGATCAGTGGCTCATTTTGCTTTTATATTGCCTTTTAATTTGTAAGTTGTGCCAACACTTTTTAGGCCTCTTGACTATTAATTTTAAACAAAGAAAATAGAAGAAAGAAATGGGATCGTCAAACATCACAAGCAATCATATTTTCTTTTTATAGGTATTGTTGAAAAAAACGCTAATTCCTAATATTTTTCCAAGGTATGTCTAGTCAAAACCCATAATAATCTCTGGGTAGACCCTTCACAAGCAATAAAAATAATCACGTGATCCAATTACATCAACGAGCTACAACAGATGCATTGCTGAAGGAGCCTGTGTCTTCGTTAGCACTTTCACCAGAGTAGAGATACCTATCATTTGTTGTACTAGCAGACCTATTAGTTTCATAAGTTTTGCTCAACGATGGAGTCAGGGGGGAGGAAGTTCACTTGTGCTGCTGAGTAGCATCTCCAGCACTGCTTGCATTGTTGGTCTTCTATATGGGTCGTCTTGAACACACAACAATGCTATATGCAGACATTTTTCCGCTTCAATGAATGAATAATTGTTACCCAACTTGGATCAACTAGGTCTCTGATTGAACCTTCAGCCCAAATCTCCAAGCCTTCCAACATTAAAAAAAATTACAATTAGATTATAACAGTGCAATGACACTAAGGTCATTGAAGATCACTTACATGACCAAGAAGTCCTTCCCCATGGTTCTGATGATAGAATTTGGCAACTTCCTTGCCACTTAGTATTCAAGAACTATTACTCCAAAGCTATAGACATCTGACTTGAAGAAAATCGCCCTGTGGTTGCATACTCTGGTGCCATGTATCCACTAGTTGAAGAGGATTTCACAACAACAAGAACTTTTATTATTATTATTTTGCATAAGAAGAGAAAGGCAAGGCTAATGTATTAGTCCCTCCTATTCCAAGTATCTGTCGTTTTAGAGATTCATCTCTATAATGAGAGATTATTTTGAATATGACGGATTTCAATCATATGTTTACAATGTTCCAACGAGGTCTGGTGGAAAATGCAGTAGTTGATCCACCTTGACAAGCCTTGCATTCCCAAAATCACCAATTTTTGGATTCAATTGCGTCATCTAATAAGATGTTGCTGCTTTTTAAATCTCTGTGTATGATGGTCTGCCGAGAATCTTCATGAAGATAATGAAGTCCTCGTGCAGTTCCAGATATGATCTTGTACCTTAATGGCCAAGTCACCATAGAAGACCTGGTTTTGATCTGCGCCCACAAAAAATTGGAAAAATTAAATCAATCAATCAATCTTGAGGCTCAAAACCATATCAATCAATTACTAAATATCTAGTACTGAATTCAATAAAAACCAGTACCAAACAAAAATCTGTCAAGACTTAAATTAGGTAGAAATTCGTAAATGAGCAACTTTTCTTCGCCATCCATGCAAACCCAACAAGTTGAACCAAATTCTTGTGTTGAAGCCTTGCCAATACTTCAACTTCAGTCTTGAACTCGCCCGAGCCCCTTGTCCCGCATCTTTTGATAGCCTTTTCACAGCCACTTCTTTTCCATTTGAAGCACACCCTAGATGTTATGTACAACTATATATATGAATGTCACAAACTTTAAATACAAGGTATATATGATATGAGTGTATAGAAACTAACAACAAAAGAAAGCAATTATACTTACTCGATAAACACTCCAAATCCACCTTCTCCAAGTTTATTACTGATGGAAAACTTACTGGTTGCAATCTCAATGTCTTAAATTCAAAATTGTTCCAGTCCGGAGCTTGTAGCTGATCAGGTTTTCTGTACGGTAAATTTTTTACAATCACATTTTAGCATGCAGATATTAGCACGAACCATATATACTATATAAAATAGGACTTACTTGTAGCTGGGGCATCAAATTCTAGATTTCTTTGATACACATCATTTGACGTACATATGTGGTCATATAAACAAGAAATTAAGTACTGAAATACCTCTTGGTCCCTGCTGTCCGGGCTGCGTCGTTGAATTGCTTTTTGTAGTTGCATCCGACTTCCTTTTATACAAACACAAATAAACAACGACTGCGAGAAGCAAAAACCCGATGCCTGCAACTACAGGGATAGCCACTCTTGTAATATAGTAAACACGTTCTTTTCTGAACCTGATGAATTTCACCATAGTTTCACATTTAATTATTGGCATGAATTTTAGGGAGTTATATGCACGTCAAAAACAAATATCTTTTCCTAGGATCAACAATACCAATGAGGTAGATAGGTGAACAAGAAGACACCAACATTTTTTTTAAAAAAAATTCTTCAAACATGGAAATCCTCGGAACCACAATACAATCCAACCCCACTATAAGTATGGTGATAAATAAACCGACACCAACGACCCTCTCTATCTTCACCCAAGTGATCAGCTGGGATCAATAATTGCTTCCGTCTTCGCCGGAGAAGGGATTGGAGCATGTAAAAGAAAGATCATCGCGGCACTAGAGGTGAAAAACAAGTACAAGGATTCTCGACATTGGAAACCCCAAATTCAAAAGATCCTAGGTATTCATCCTGGAGTGAAACAAGCGAGAACACACCCACTAAGAAGAAAATATGATGCTTATATACTTAACCTGCTTCATTAAGCTCATAGTAAGACAATTTGATAAAAGGATAAAATTGTTCGAAGTGATAATGCTTTTGAGTTATGAAATAGTAATGAAGGAGCAGAATTCCTTAGGAATAATGGCATAATCCATTAAATACTTGTGCCCCATACACCACAACAAAATGAAATTGTTGAATGGAAGCACAATTCTGTTGGAAACAACAAGAGGATTAATTTTTCAAGCACACTTAACTCTACCTTTTTAGGGTGATTGTGTTTGATATCCACCTATCTATCAATAGAGTGCCTTCTACAGCTATCTCTGGCATGACACCATATGAAAGATTGTATAGCATTAAACTTGATTATCAGTTGCTTAATGTTGTGAACGTCTATGTTATAAAATTGAAGTCCGAAAGAATAAAGGCAAATTTCAACCAAAAGCGGAGTGTGTACTTGGAAATAGCTGATAAAGTCCTGGAATTAGAAACATAAATTGTTACTGTCAGCAGGATCTAACTTTTTATGAAGCTGAGTTTCTCTTAGTGATAAGCAGTTGAATAGTAGTGATCACAATGACAAAAGAAGGAACAAAATCATGTTTTTACAACTATTTTGATGATGAACAAGCAAAAAAACAAATTACAGCTAGATCCATCCACTAACAGAACCAAATACAGAAGACCAGGATGCATGATCATTGTAAGGATGAAAGCGTTGTTACTTTACAGAAGATAGCAACATCGCAGACAACCAGGATAATGTGTTACTCTCAAAAGATCCACCGAGAAAGAACAACCCCTAGTCATCTTAATAACTATTTTTGGGGAAGCACAGATATCCAACGAAGATGTTTTCAGCAACATGTTGTACGAAAGGCTACAAAAACAGTGAAGACCATGGTAAATGTTTATCTAATTCTCTGTAGATCTTACACCTAACAAATTCTTAAGTTTTCATGCCTTATCTGCTAACTCACACCCTGTCATAAGTACACTACAAGACATTACAGAGCCAGGATCTTACAAAGTGGCAGTCAAAGACTCTAAATGGGTAGAACCATGTAATAATAATTTTAAGCTTTGAATGAGACAACACATGGTCATTGTTGACCAACCAAAAGGTACAGATAATCGGTTGAAAGTGGATTTCTAGAATTAAGCTCAAGACTGATGGCAGCTTGGAGAGACATAAAGCCTGTATGGTAGCAAAAGGATATACCTAACGATATGAAGAAGATTATTAGGAGAAATTCTCACCAGTGATCTAGATGACCACAGTCAGAGCCCCAAGGGTTACTCAGTCAAAAGGAAATGGAAACTCGATCAAATTGACATCAATAATGCATTTTTGCATGAGGATCTTTATAAAGAGGTATACAAGGATATACCGGATGGGTTAAAGGATTTGTACATAAACGGGTTGGTAAGCTGGACAAATCCCTTTTGGGTTGAAAGCAAGCACAATGGTATGAAAAATAATCTAATTTTCTGTATCTTCATGGTTATATTTAATGTAAGAATGATTACTCTCTATTTTCCAAGTATAATGGTGAGTTTAGAACTTTTCTAGGAGTCTATGTCAATGACATGATCATTACAGGCAATGATCAAAATGAAATTGCCAACATTAAGACTGCTCTAGACAGCCAGCTCAAAATTAAAGATCTTGGAGAATTAAGTTTCTTATTTGGTAAGGAATTCCTTTATACAAATGGTGGTGTTATTCTAAACCAAGGGAAATATGCCCAAGATCTTCTAGATGAGTATCTTCTACCCAATTCTAGAGACAACCATTCCATTACCAGCAGGGGAGAAACTTGACAATAGTTAAAGTGAAGTCCTGACTGATCTAACCTACTATCAAAGACTGATTGAAAAGATAAAATATTATAACCAACACCATACCAGATCTAGCTTATTCAGTTCAACACCTCAACCAATATCTGAAATAGATCACTGCTCAACATTCACATGCCGCCATCCATCTTCTCAAATACAC
Source organism: Limonium bicolor (assembly GCA_023374045.1). Classification (NCBI taxonomy): domain Eukaryota; kingdom Viridiplantae; phylum Streptophyta; class Magnoliopsida; order Caryophyllales; family Plumbaginaceae; genus Limonium; species Limonium bicolor. The sequence goes on along the minus strand of CM041782.1, from coordinate 114,691,684 downwards.
CAAAGGAACCCTTAGGCTATGAATACTTTTAACTCTAAAACAATTTAGAGTTAATGGCTTTTTGTGATGCAGATTAGGCAAGCTTAGCATTAACAAGAAGGTCCATCAGTTGACACATAATACTTCTTGAAGGAGTAGCTATCAGTAGAAATAAAAAAGGAGATGGTAGCTTTTTATAATATTCGGAGTACAAATCAGTCAGAAGAGTTACAACTGAATTAACTTGGCTATCAAATGAATTTGGAGTTGCAGACATCACTTCTTACAAGTAAACTTGATAACAAGACAGTCTTTTATCACTAAGAATATAGTTTTCCATGACGAACCAACATATATTCTAGGACTGTCACTTTGTTAGAGAAAAGATACAACATGTTAATTACTCTTCAAACATTCTAGGCGATCAACAACTAGCTGACATTTTAGCCAAGTCTATTACAACCAATGATTACAGGAAATTCTTGGATCAAACAGGATGGGAAACCAGGGGGAGCACAACAACATGACTATATCAGGGAGATCAACAAGACTTGTCATTCTCCTAACCACTTCATGCTTTACATCTTGAGGGGGAATGCAGAGATTAAACTAAGTCATGTTATCTGTATTACTAATTAGTTCGTTGATTAGTATATGGTTTTGTTGTATTAGACCGTTAGTTGGCTGTATTCATATGTATCATATTTAATATATGCTACCATTACTCTGTAATAAACTCTTTATAATCCTTATTCAATAATCTTAATAATACATATGATTCCTTTTTGTTTAGGTCCTCCTCTCTAAACATGCAAATTGATTATATGTGTTAAATTTTACCCTGTCACATCAAAGAAAGACTACTCACTCTAGCATAAACCTCTCACTAGAGAAGTCTCACTTAGAACATATAGTACTCCTATAATCCCTCAATATTATATGTAGCTTTTGGACAATCAAAATTGTAAACCTTCTCCCTGACTTTTAATGAAAAAACATAACCCTCACAAATTTCTAGCTTTTCATCTCTAAATAAGGAAGCTAGGGCTTGTCGCTGCTCTCATCCCCCTGCAGCCTAAAAGATCCTTAGCCATCTCACGTGTGCCCCCTTTCTACCTCTCACCACCCCATTTATCTCAAATCATCTACTCTTATAACGAATCTTATAGATGACCCCCTTCAACAACACTGGTGTTAGTCTGCTACAACCCCCTCTTCATATCCAAATGATGTGCTCCAAGAGGTCCTAAAAGTCAATCCCATAATATCCATAGCTCGACCCCTATGAAATCCAAATAGCGGTCCCTAGTATCCAAACATGTTCTCCCATAGTATAAAAAATGAAACCATTCTTAATACACAAACTGGTGATAACCCATCTTCTCCTTGTGGGCTACGAATATTACCTACCTCCTTGTCCCCCCCCCCCCCCCGGGATCAATATGAAACTTCACCTTTACAAACTCCTACCATCCTCATCCCTTTCCCCTCACCGGCCGGCCTTAACCCTTCCCCAACTCACTTCTAATCCCTTTACACTCCTACAACTTGCAATGCCCCCAGTAAACCCCTTAAGTTGAGGAGATTTAGAAGCTTGTTGTTGCTAAAATTTTCTATCTTTTTTGCATCCTAGAGACTAGGGTTGAGGTCTCAATCCATACTCCCATCATCTCTCACTTATTTCCCTCTTGGAATATTTTCCATAATTATTCCTCCCACCCAAAGACCACTCTAGAACCTGTTTGAGTTTGACCCTAGCCACATCCACCTCACTCTCATTTAATCATCTATCCAAATTCTCTCCTTTTGGGTCAACCCAAAGACGCTTAACACCTTCACCCTTTTTGGTCATCTATGGTCGTAATGAATTTGTTAGATCCCAACTTTGAAGATAATGCATTCCACCAAAACATTTAGGCCTTAGACATTATCTTCTTGGATGAACAAATTAGTTGTAGGAACCCCACAATTAGAGATATCAGAAAAATTGTAGAATGCCTTGAACATGCAAACCTATTGGACCTGCAGTATCATGGGTGTTTCTTTACGTGGTGGAATGATCAATACGAGTACGCCCGGATAGTAGGCAAGATAGATGATTTGATTGTCAATGAAGATTGAATCATCTTATTCCTTTCCGTTTTGCTACATTTCTCCAGCTTATGATATAAGACTCCAACCTTATGCTTATCTCCCTTAGCAAGCCTATCCCATTGAAAAGAAGCTTCAAGGAAACATCCTTAATCAATATCATTAAAGAGGCCTAGAACATCCTTATCAATGGGAGTCCCATGCTCTCATTTTTCAAGAAGCATTAACGTCATAATTTCAGCCTTTGAGCTCTTCATCATCATGACTTTGCTTCTCTTTTTTATCGAATCTAAAGATAAACAAAAGGATGACCTTTATGCCATGCAACCTCTTTAACCCTCACCTCCAAAGAAAAAGCTATGTGGTTTGATCTTATCAACTAGGATAGGGCCAGGATATCCTTCGTGAAGGAACTTTTGAAAATACGCTGGCTCAAATTCTCATACTCTAATATCTCTGACATCCATTGTGCCATTAATCCAGGAGGAATAAGTACTTTATATTTATTTTGACTAATTACCAAGGGGCTATCTTTCATTCTAGGTAGGGATGACAATGGCTCAGGTTCGGGTCGAGTGAGGCTCCATCCGACTTGTCACCCGCTTTTCATTCGTATCACCCGACCCGACCTGTCACCCACAAATTCATCACCCGTCACCCGTGGGTGATGCGGGTGAGATGGGTGAACCCATCACCCGTCACCCGTGGGTGATGCGGGTGAGATGGGTGAACCCATCACCCACTTTTTTTTCTTTTCCAACAAGCAATTTTAGCCTTTAACACTTATATTAGTGTAGTTTTTCAATAAAATTGCATCCATATTTGTTCAATAATACAAACTACATCAATAAATGTCAATAACATACTAAAAAAATAGAGTATTAACTAACAAAAATACTAAAAATACACCCATATTTGTTTAATAGCACATACATACAGGTGGCGGGTCAGGTGCACGGATCAGGTGACTGGGTGGAAAATGTTCACTGACCCGACCCGTCACCCATTGTTTCACTCATCACCTGTTTTTCACTCGTTTTTTGTTGGGTTTCACCCGTTTTAGCATGTCAGATGGTTGGGTGAAACGGGTACCCGTCACCTATTGTCATCCCTAATTTTGGGGAGAATATTGCCTAGTTTGGCACTTCTAGAGTACACTAAGCGCTTGTAGTCATCTTCAACTGTCATTTCCATATTTGAACCTCATTAATAAAAGAACCATTAATGGTTATTTCTAGGCCCCCTTTACCCAGCAGGTGAACAATAATGAGATCATATGTAGCAGCCCTTATATTGTTAATGATAAACCCTTAGACTTGATTGCTACATTGTAAAATTCTTTAAACGGCATGACCTAATAAAAGGGAATAGTTGTGTAAGTCTATCAAAATTTTCTTCCATAGTTGTAGGTTCCTTAACAAAATCCACACCACTCTCATTTTACTTACCCCAAGAGTGACTTAGCCTCCTCTCTTGCCGACTTTCGCCCTATTTCCTGCTGCAATACCTTATATGAGGGCATCATTAAGATCTTAATCGGAAGACCTAAAGAGGCCGTCCCATCCCTTGTTAGTCGACTTCAAATGACCATTTAAAGGGGCGCTCACACTATAAGCTTTACTCCTGCCTTATAAGAAGTACAAAGATCCCACATCTCCATCCGGTGCATGCTTAAAGTATATTTAGAAAGCTTTTGATATAATAGATTGTGATTTTCTCTAGTTAGCCCTCCATGTTTTTAACTTTTACCTACTAATCCATCCAGTGGATTATGCAGCGTGTCTTGACCACTTCTTTCTTGATGATATTAATGGCTCGCTTACTAGTTTTTTAATGGACTTTGTAAAGGGGATCCCTTACCTTTTTGTGCTTGTCATGTATATGATTTCACACCTCTTGGATAAACTTTGTGATATTTCATTACCCACCTAGCTTGTAAGTTCTTTCACAACTCTCATCTCTTCTTTGACTTTCTCTATCAAGGAGATTGGGACTCTTTTGCCCTCATCCTCAACAAAGTGAACCTATTCATTGAGGATTAAGCCCAAGCTTAACTTTACAAATTTGATATTTTTGCTAGTGTTGTCCACCCTCAAGCTTCCTCCGAGACTCTTTGCTGAGACTTTTTCCTTTTGGGATCTTGGTATTACCATAATAATGTGACAAACTAGAGTGTTTGAGTTCAATCCCTCATAGTAAAATTTCATTGGAAAATTTCATCCTAGGGTAGTAAGCATCTTTGATATGTTGTTAGATTAACTCTTAACCAGGCGGTCCTCTATGATGTGGTTGGTTTCCGGGTTTTCTCTATCATGATACCAACTATCCTCAAATCCATCAACAACCTTCTCCGCTCCTTCTTTGAGGTGGGTGATCTTGAAAGGCCAAATATCCTTATAATTGCTTGGAAAAGTGTATGCATTAAGAAGATAAATGACAACCTTTGGTCTTAAGAACATTAACAAATGTAAATAATTCCATCCTCTTTAAATTATATGGCTAGTCTCCCATAATTCTAAAAGACTATGGATTAGATAGATCCACAATATCCACATGAGAAATACAAACATTTGAACATCTTCCATTAAGGGAATCACCTCTTGGATTTGGAAACCAATAGGATTGGTGTATCCGATATGATCCATGATGAGTCCTCATTTCTTCAATCGTACCTCTCTCTACCACCCACCCATTTAACCGGTTAGTTGATGCAAGCTCTCGCTTCCTCTAGAATTCTTGTTCCCATAAAGTTTGGACAACCCCAAAGCTAAGTTTATTATTTGGGTCACTCTAAAAATGTGCCTTAAGTCTACCAAAAAGCTTCAATCTTGGGTTATATCACTCTCGTTAGTAGGTGGTGGCTATGGGAGTCTACTTAAGAGTCAAGTAGTCAACTTTTTGTGCCTTAATCTTCTCATGCAGGGTTTAGCGGAGCATTAGCATTCGCTAATGGGTCTAAAAAAAGGAAATTTCATGAAATGCCACTATATTTTTGGCTAATTCATAAAATGCCACTAAAAAGTCACAAAATACCACTATATTTTTGTAAAAGTCCATGAAATGCCACTATACCCATTGACCAGAAAGAAAAATGATAAAAATACCCATACTAGTTACAAAGTACTTTTAAAGTTCACAATATGCCCCTAAGTGTTAAAAATTCACCAAAAAAATTCAAAATACTAAATATATATTTATATAAATTACAAAATTGTATAAAATATTAATGAAATATTAAAAAAATTTAAAGAATTAAAAAATAGTAGATATTTTTAGATGTTTTTAAATTATTCTGTACCATAAAAAATATAAAGTTTTGAAACATAAGTTATATCAATATTTCTACTTTGAAAACATAATTTATCTTTTTTTTTCTACCAATTTGAATTATTTATTCAAAGTAAAATAAATTATATTACAAACTAACATTGAGAAAATATTTTAAAATTTTATATTCTATTTTGTTGTAACTTTATGACATAATACATTCGTTATCTACAAAAATATTTGGTCAAAGTTACATACAGTATAGAATATAATTTTTTTAAAAACAATTCTAAAGTTCTTGAATATAAAAAATTATTTCAAATAAATAATTTAAATTGATAGAAAAAATAATTTAAAAAATGTATGGTACTTAATTGGTAGAATTTAGTAGAAAGATTGATATATATTATGTGTTCGAAATTCTATATTATTTTTTACAAAACTATGAAATATTTTTTTCAATATTTTATGATATTTTAATCTTTATATTTTTTCAATATTTTATGATATTTTAATCTTTTGAGAAAATATAGTGGTATTTGTGAATTTTTTTAGTGACATTTCATAAATTAGTCAAAAACATAATAACATTTGATGAATTTGTTTTTTTTTTTAAAAAAAATCTTCAATTCATGTTGTGTTACTACAAGTGAAGGAGGCCAGTTGACTTTAAGCAAAAAGCAACGATTGTGGCCTCAATATACGACCTATGGATAGAGCACAAGCGTGCCATGGAACCAAAGTTCGGAAACCTCAATGATCACCTCCCACAACAAGTCCTTCATCAAGACCATCAGTTGGCTCGAAAGCATCCTCAATCAGTAGGGGTTTTTTTTAGACCTTTTGTTATATTTTTTTTGATAAGGGAAGAGGGGTGCAACACAAGGACTTCCCAGGAGGTCACCCATCCTAGTACTACTCTTGCCCAAGCACGCTTAACTTCGGAGTTCTGATGGGATCCGGTGCATTAGTGCTGGTATGGTCGCCGACCTTTTGTTATATATATATGGCTCCGGTATTCATCTTGAAATGTTCCCCAGACACGCCCAATACAACACAATCACTAATTGGTTTAATTGTTTCATTTTGACCGAACATAAAAGGAATATTTGAAGTACATGTTCGGTGTATATAAAAATTCTCCATGATCATCTTCTATTATAAAAGTTAACTTGTTTCAAGTCTTTTTTCTCGAAAATGTACTTGTTTAACCAATTTCATAAACATATATATATATTAGAGCATCAATATATATAATTTGAAAAAGAAAGCGATGTGGATGCATGACCTGGAGGAGGAGATGGCATTGGAAACCAATGAGGAGGAAAAGAAGAAGGCGGCCGCGGTGGAGGAGGAGGAGGAGCACTGCTGTTCGGTGAGTGCACGGGTTCCATTGGGACTTCAAGGAAAGGAGACATATCATATCTAAGATGACAGTTAACAGCCAATTCCATAGCCCATCTACTCCCACCGTTACAGCACGCATCCAGGTATCCAACAGACACCTTAAGACACCGTTCACATATAGTACCGGTTGAATCCGGTCTACACTGCACAAAGCAATAGACTGTTTGGAAATCAGTTACACTCCTAACCCCAAACGCACGACCCTCATAGCTCTTATTGTAAGCCGCCTTTTGGATCAACTCGGACATCTCCTTTCCCACAGCGTTTAAGTACTCAACCGGGTTCGTTACATTCCATATACTGTGGCTGTACGCTGATACATCCTCAAAAACTCCATACATGGTGTAAGGTGCGTATCGAAGTGTGCACAGATCGTAAAACACCACTGCCGTCTTCTCAATGCTGCACACTTGAAGGATCTGATCCGCTGCATCTTGGATACAGGCATGACAGATTGAGGGTTTGATGTCAAACCTGCAGTAAAACAACCCAAATGCCTCGTCTTTTCCAGTGCCATGGCTGGTGTTGTAGAAGATATGATTAGAAGCTTTGGTGGTGAGGGTGGAGAGAAGGTTGTCGAGGTTAGTTTTGTATGTGCTAGTCTCGGTGTAGTTGCCCGCACCTCCATAGCAATCGTTGATAACGTATCTAAAAGATTGTGCGTTGGTAGATTCTGAAATAACGAGGAATGCAAGGAATAGACTAAGAATTTTGAAGGAGGAAGGATTGTTAAGAGGAGCCATTTTAATGTCTTCTGGTGGTATATTTGCGTCAATAGTTGAAGGTTGGAGAAACCTCAACTTACACATATGGGTGTAGGCGTATACGCATGGAGGTTCTGACTTTCTATCATACCTACTAGCTAAGAGATGAGATGACCGAGTATATACACGATACTATTGTGTTCTATTGATTGGGCTTGGTGGCAGACCCATTCTTCCAAGAATATAATCCATAATTTTTACAGCTAGCTATGGAGTTATTTATGACTTCGAGGAGACTTTAAATGTCTCACGGGGACACTATTTTTTTTAAAATAAACTGGAACCTCATTCATTCAGATAGCAAAACAAAAAGACAGGACTAAGGTACTACCCATATTCTGAGAGCTATTAGAGATTAGGAATCTACCTCCCATCTCACACTGGAGCATATTACAGACCATATTCACACACCTTAAACTGCTACTACTAGCAGTAGAATCGACAAACGTATTACTCATACTCTGCCCCCTATTACATTCATGTCCCAGAGCTAGTTCCTTTCCTGGATAGTGGACTAAACTACACCAAACACAAAAGACTACCCATTTATTTGGATTGCGCGCACCTCTCCGGCCAGCTCTTGGAGATCACCTGCATAATACTTGGCTTGATGTCCTAACCTGATATCCTCTTGATTGATCTTTTTATTAGCTTAAAACAAAAGCTAAGACTACCCATCCTTAAGACAAGCTCCAGGGCATTTGAATATTATAAGACTAACCAATCGCACATAGAAAGTGCTAAGAATCTCTCTTTCCGGAATCTGATTTTGATACTTTCGCTTATGTTGAATGACCTTCATCTTTGATCTGTCTATTTTCACAATCTTTAGATTACACCACTTGAGACTAGCCTTCTTCGTTGAGATGGGATAGACCTCCAGACCCATATTCAACAGCAGAAAAATCTTCAGACCTTATAATCTTGATATTCCATTCTAGCCCAAAGTTCACTCCCGTTGATAGTCCAGCCTCTTATGCCTTCGATTACTCGTTTCGCATCTTGAACATGTTCAACATCAACAAAGGCAAAAGCTTTATGGGACCATTTTCTCACCTTTCTACATATGTAGATTCTGGTCCATTTGGCAAATCTGTTTACTATTTTCTCTAGTTGATACTCTGACACTTGCTGATATTGTCTATGAAGATTGTAGTGGGAGTAGAATTTTTCCATCTACCTCGGCCGTGGGCACGGCTATCTTTCTCTTGTTTATCACCTTTGGACTGTCTGTATCTATATTGCTCCCCTCTGCGACTCTTAGCTGGCCACCGATCATCCGCGTACTTCAATCTTCTCCTCCTTTCGTATCTCATTTGTGTCCTCTTCTCCTCTTTCCACGTATCTACTCTGGCTTAGAATAAAATAGAAACAGAAGGTATTGTGTTGGGGGATTTGTGGCGGCTTGGGTAACTCAGGTTGGGAGGAGAATACGACTTGTGTTTGTAGAGGGGTGGAGGCGGCTGTTTTGTGGAGTTTGCAGTGGTTATTGTGGTGGCGGCAACGGTGGACGGGGTTAGGAATTTGAGGGGGCATGGTGGCTATTCAGAATAGAGAGCGGATAGAGGAGAGACATCTCGTAAAGACAACTAATAGGATGAGTTACATCATAAGTAGGGATGGCAATGGGTCGGGTTTAGGTCGGGTGGACCATCACCCGTACCCGTCACCCGACTTCACCCGCTCCACCCTTACCAGACCCATCACCCATTATGTATCACCCATCACCCGTTTCACCCATCACCCGTTTCACCCGTCACCCGCGGGTGAAGCGGGTGAACCCGTTTACGCATTTGTTTTTCTTTTTCCTTGTTCGTCAGTTAGGTTTGCAAATTACTGTGAGTGGAGAGAAAATAGAGACACAGAGCATGTATGCTCTATGTTCGCCGGTTAGGGTTGTGAAATTTACTTCATAGGAAATAATGCACAGAGCATGTACGTTCCATGTTGGCCAATTATGGTTGCAAAATTACCATGAGTGAAGAGAGAAAATAGAGGCGCAGAGCATGTATGCTCCATGTTCGCTTGTTAGGATTGCGAAATTACCTTCAATGAAGAGAATGAAAAACTTCGCAGAGCATGTAAGTTATTTGTTTTTCAGTTAGGGTTTCAAAATTCCGATAGTGAAGAAAGAAAATAGAGGCACAGAGGATCTTTGTTCCATGTTTGCCAGTTAGGGTTGCAATTACCTACAATGAAGAGAATTAAAAACTACGCAGAGCAAGTATGTTAGGACTGTAAAATTACCGAGAGTGGTGAGAATAAAGAATGACGTGGTCACCCAGAGGCTGAATGTTCCTTGTTCACTAGTTAGGATTACAAAAATCGTGAGAATGAATAATAAGACAATATATATATATATATATATATATAATCTATGTGGGTGAGCGGGTCGGGTGATGGGTGAAAAATGTTCACCCATCACCCGACCCGCACCCACACCCGTTCCACCCGTAGCCCATTTTCACCCATTTTATGTGGGTTTTTCACCCGGTTTAGCGGGTCGGGTGACCGGGTGAAATGGGTACCCGCGGATCCATTGCTATCCCTAATCATAAGGTGTAGCCTATGTAGACGAGATGGAGTAATCAAAATAGGGAAGAAACATCCTTGCTCTTAGGATTACAAGCAACGAAAACTAAAGAGGTTGATTAACACTTCAATCTTCACCCTAAATTGAACACTTCATGGGATGGAGGAGGATGAGGGATTCATATATTTGATTCTGACATCTATCAACTTTTGCTTCTGGAATGATGATAACTGTCCAATCAGGAACCATTTTAAAACCCGTTACAGCTGAATTAAGGTCATTGACTTTTGAGCCAGGCATACTAGGACAGAGTTGGGCGCTTTACATTATCCGAATAACCTTATTTTCTGAACAACCTTTATACTGTCCGGCCGGTAACCTTTGTAGTTCTAGTTTGGGTGCTGAAGTTGACTCCTTACGAGATAATGCTCTAACACTGAACAAAGTCGCAAACTGCTAGCTCAGCATATAAAACTAAATTAGGGTGAACATTAATCAAACGTTGGTCAGACCCTGGAAACGTTGGTCAGCGGCGGTAGAGCGTAAGACCGTGGTCCCGTTGTAGGTTGGTCCCGATTGATTAAATCTATCCTTAATTAACATAGTCTAACCTGATATGCCCCAATAATGGCTTCGAGACTACGAGATTGGCTAGATCAATCAAAATCTAGAAGAGAATCAATAGTAACATCTCAAGAAAGTATTCAACCAGTTGATTATTCGAACTGGACAATACCTTCTCAAGATGTTCAAAATATATACCAAGTGGGTCCCCTTGATTTCAAAACAGCTATGTCTGTTAAGACTCATGATGAAACTCTAAGTATACAACAACAATATCAAACAATACCCATTCTTTCAAGATCTTTGATATTCAAATATTTACAGCAAGGATATAGATATGCTCACTATGGGATGATCCAAGTAGCAATCAAACCACTATTAGACAAGGTATAGATGCCCCCATATTCATGGTGCTTAGAGATAAACGTCTCAAACGCTACAAGTCTTCTCTTCTAGCCATGATTCATACTAACGTCTGCAATGGTCCAATATTCTTTAATTGCTGTCCCAATTTCTCATTAGATCTTTCAGATCCCCTGATTCAAGATTCTCTGGTTCTTGATGTTCATCTTCAAGGAGATGAATTTGAAGAACTATCCAAAAACTTCACAATAATCTTTCGAGTTTATTATAGACTCATGTCTTCTCAATTAAATCCCAGACTCAATAGGTCTTTAATTCCTATTCGAGACGAGACTGTCCTTTTACAAATTGATGCCGAAAGACAAACAATATTTGTCCCTCGAAGTTTAAGATGGGATGAGATTACTATACCAGATCATATTCAAATCTCCATTCCGCAAGTTCCAAGAAACATCTCCCGCAATACGGTGGATGATATAATCGAACAAAACGATGGAACTATTCTCCTTCGTTTCCATTCTTTTAGAGAACGTTCAAGTTCTTCTTCCAATAGAAGCTTTATAGATGCAAGATCCTCCTTTTCTGGAGCACCCTCTACATCTAGAAGCTAGCCACCATCTCAACCAGGGATTAGGGTTGATTTACAAGCACCATTGCCAACATATGTCCCTGAAGATAATGAATCTATCAACACTGAAGATATTATGGGTAACATCAACATTATCCATTTGGCAGATTTTGAGCTTAGAGAAGAATGTATCTCTGAATGAGAATCTGAACCAGAATATGAACCTCAAAGAAAATGGTTCGAAAATCTATCTTCAGAATGTCGTCACAACCTCTGTCAATATTGGCGCCAAGACTGTCACAGAATACACTACAACATGACCATCTACAATTGGTTGCCTTCATATACTTCCGTTCAACTTTCTCAACCAGATCCCTTTGCATCCCCTCAATTGATGTCCAAACAAGTCTATACAAGAAATGGACATTAGAGTCAACTAACGAGCAAGTTACCTCAATTCATCCTCCAATCAATACTATCAAACTATCCAGAGACGTCATTGCCACACATCTAAAAAAGGGAAGTAATACCACTGCTCTAGTGTTAGCTTGTGACCTCCAAAAAGTCCATCAACAACAAAACTGGACTAATCAAACCTTAGCCACAATGGCCGCTCAATTGGACAGTATCTCCATTAGCCTACATCCAACCATAGAGAAACAAGTCAGATTTCCTTCTGACATTTCCTGGCCTTATTTTCAACCATCCCTTATCGACTTCATTCATTCAGAGACTGATTTGCTCACACGCATATCAGAAAGTCTAAAATTACTACCTTCTTCATCCACTCCCAATATTTCGCAACCTACGCCAACCCAAACTCCAAATATTAATACCCTAGACACTTGCCAGTGTCAATCAAGTGATGACGAGTCATCCACATCATCTTTAAACCTATCTCATATTGAAAATCAGTTTACTGATCTAGAGCCAAAAGAGATTTCCAAAATTTTGACATGAAACCCTAGACATTCTTTCATAAGGAAAAACCCATGGATTCTTATTTCCATACCACCAAAAACTATTATCCCTGTCCTACTCCTCCAAATATCCAATACGAAAAACGATCCAAGTTCACTTCAACCCAATATGACGACAATTCTATCTATGAATGGAACATAGATGGAAAATCAGAATATGAAATTTTGAATACCCTACAAGAAATGGGCATGGCAAAGAATGCCCACAAGATGCAAAAGATGAACGACAAACAAGCAGCTTCCTCCATAGTTGCAGGATTTACAGGCCAATTGAGACAATGGTGGGACAATGCCCTTACCTTAGATAATAAACAAGAAATCATGAACCATCAAGTAGATGTTTTTGATGGTCCTGATAGATCATCCTTCAAGGATGATGCATGCGATTTCTCTTATTATCACAATAAGTCTCCACTTTGTTGGAAACCCTAGAGAAGAATTAAATTCCAATAAAGTTCTTCTCACCAATTTTCGATGTCCAACACTATCTGATTATAGATGGTACAAGGACATGTATCTTACTCAAGTCCTTCAACGCGAAGATTGTATAACTAATTTCTGGAAAGAAAGATTCATCTCCGGATTGCCTACATTGTTCGCACAAAGGATTATCACCAAACTCAAGCAAGAGGTTGGTCAAGAGTCCATACCGTGGGAGGCAATAGCCTACGGTCAACTTTTTGCCTTTGTTAAAAAAGAGGCCTTAAACCTATGTCAAAATCTCAAAATCTAGTCCAAATACGGGAATGAAAAGGCCCAAGCAAGGAAAGAAATGGGTTCTTTCTGCAAGATGTTTGGCATTGAAAAGATTACACCTCCCTTCAAGAAGCAAATAATCAGCAAGTGTTTCTCCTCCAGGCACAAACAACCATTTAGGACCAAATCACCATATCACAAGCGGTATAGGTCCTATCATCAAAAAACCTCAAATAAGCAAAACCCTAAACGATTTACTTCCAAATATCCAACTCAGATCACATGTTGGAAATGTGGTCGCAAGGGTCACAAAGCAGGTCAATGTCGTGTTAAGCAAAAGATAAATGAAATCTTTGCAGAAGACAAAGATCTACAAGAAAGGCTCTCCAAACTTTTATTACAAGAATACCCCAGTTCACCAGAAAACAAGAACTACATCCATCAGTTGGATCACGATGAGTCCATCTCCAGTTATGAATCTACAGGAGATTATTTAGGATCTATCAACGTCATAACCATGGCATAGATTCGGCAGAACTTCTGTATGAACTCATAAACAAGATTTCCAATCCTGATGAGAAAAGACAATACCTGCAGCAATTAGCCAAATTGCTTGCTTCACAAGATTCCGGAAAACACTTCTAGAACCATTTAGCATCTCCAAAACCCTTTACAAATACCCAATAGCATCAAGTAGTAACCTATTTGGCAAGGTTCCTACCCAAGAACTGCAAAAGGATATTAAGATCCTTAAACAAGAAATTCAAGTGCTCAAAGCAGAACTCCGTCAGATTAAATTTGATGGATTGAACGCACAAGCTCGCCTTTCCCTATTAGAAGCATCAAGAACTTCTACTTCAGAGGACACTTCTAACGACAGTACAATGCCACATGAGTTCGGTATCATCTCCATCTCACCCCATGCACACCATACAGAAACCGCAGTCATAAACATTATTGAAAGATATCGCTTTCAAAATGGTATTCCAAAATCACGCTTGTCGTCGAAGGAACTGACTTCAAGCTATCCATGGTTGCTCTTATTTATTCAGGAGCAGACCAAAATTGTATTCGCGAAGGATTAATTCCTAACCAATTTTGTTCTCATACTCGAGAACGCTTAGTAGGTGCAGGAAATGATCCACTCAAGATCATAGCCAAAACATCTAAGCTTTATGTACAAAACAGAAATCTTCTTCTCAAACTACAATTTGTAGTTATCAAGAACATTAGCCAATACATTATTCCTGGCTCTCCATTTATTATCCAAATATATCCCTTCTTTGTAGATCATAAGGGATTACATGTCAAGATCAATAGAGAAAAATATTCTTTCCTCTTTACCAAGCCAATAATCCAGAAAGAACTTAATGTTCTTCAATCCAATACCCTTTATCAACAAATCAATTCGATCACCAGAAAAGAAACCCAACTATGGTTTTCTCAAAATCAACTCTCTCATATCCGGACGGCTGAGAGACTACAAGATCCGGAAATTCAAAAGGATATTTCCCAAATAGAGAAATCCTTTGAAGATGTTCGCGCAGATTTACCCAATGCCTTTTGGAGTAGAAAGCGTCATATCATTCATCTTCCTTACGAAAAGGATTCTGATGAATGCAATATCCCAACAAAGGCTCAGCCCATTCAAAAGAATAACGAGCATTTAGAGATTTGTAAAAAGGAAATTCAAACTCTTTTGGATAAAGGCTTGATCCGACCATCTAAATCACCATGGAGCTGCAGTGCATTTTGTGTAATGAATGCTGCAGAAAAGGAGTGTGGTGTTCCACATCTAGTAATCAACTACAAATCCTTAAACAAGGTCCTTCAATGGATTAGATATCCAATCCCAAACAAGAGAGATCTATTAGGACGCCTTTACAAGGCCAAGATCTTCTCCAAATTCGATATGAAGTCTGGCTTCTGGCAAATTCAGATTGTCGAGTCAGATCGCTATAAAACTGCATTTGTAGTCCCATTTGGTCATTACGAATGGACGTGATGCCATTTGGCCTAAAAAATGCTCCATCTGAATTCCAGAATGTCATGAATGACATCCTCACTCCATATTCAACATTCATCATCGTCTATATCGATGATGTCTTAGTATTCTCAGATTCCATCGAACAACATTCAAGCATCTCAAAACATTTCATTCAGTCATCAAGTCTAATGGTTTAGTCGTCTCTAAACCTAAGATGAAGTTGTTTCAAGTTAACATACGTTTTCTTGGACACAACATCTATCAAAATACCATTACTCTCATCCAACGAAGTTTAGAATTTATTTCTAAATTCCCTAACGAGATTAAAGACAAGAATCAGTTACAAAGATTTTTGGGTTGCCTCAATTATCTTTCTGATTTCTTTCCTAAACTTCGTCAACATTGTAAAATCCTTTATTTAAGATTACAGAAAAATCCTTCCCCATGGACTCCAGAACACACCAGGATTGTGCAGTCCCTCAAGCAACATACCTACTCATTACCATGCCTCACCATCCCGCATCCACAAGCCTTTTTAGTCATCGCAACTGACGCATCAAACATTGGCTACAGCGAGATTCTCAAACAAAGACCTCCAGGTCTCACCAAAGAACAGTTAGTTCGATTCCATTCTGGTATATGGATTGGACCACAGCTCAATTATTCTACTATCAAAAAAGAAATTTTTTCCATTGTTCTATGTATTTCAAAATTCCAAGATGATTTATACAATAAAACATTTTTACTCTGCATTGATTGCAATCCGCAAAAGAAGTTTTACAAAAGGATGTGAAAAACAAATTTTTGCCCGATGGCAAGCAATTCTTTCTGTTTTTAATTTTACCATCAAATTCATCAAAGGGGAGGATAACTCCTTACCAAATTTTCTTTCATGGGAATTTTTACAAGGAAAAGTTTCAAAACCAGATCATACTTCACCAGATTCTCACCACAAACAATATCTTCTTTCCACAGAAAATGAGTGACAAAAGCAAGGGAAAGTAACCCAAGCGTGAGAAGCCGCAAACTTCTCAGGATTACCAGGTGGCTCCTCAGCAACACCCAACATACAAGAACATACAAGTTGCACCTTCTCAAACCATTCCCACAGTAAATCCATATGCACCACTATCACAAGATTTCCCAGCGCCCATATTTCTTCAAGCCGCCAAAACTCCAACCCTCAACCAGCTCCACAGCAAATACGACCAATGGTTACCACATTAAACCTATTCAAGAATACATTACCATCACCAGGTATACGCAAACACAACCATCAGAAATTGCCAATAGTATTGCCAAATGTATATTTCCTCCAGAAATATACTGACAAATAGACATGCACCAAAAGACTCTCAAGTTCTATGAGCTTATCCTCATAGAAACAAGATCCATAGAACTCACCCATCGTTCTAACCAAAATTCCACACCAACAGACTTTTCCAGATGTTTTATCAAAAAGGTAGTCTCAGCCAAAGAATGGGGACCTATCCATCAACCCCGTTCATTCACAATAAACTTCTACCCTCCTACCTTCAACTACGTCGATTACCAGAATGCTTGGTATCGATTCCTTTTACTTAGACCAGGAACACACTCATGGTTTATCAATTTCCATGATCAGTGCGACAAGGATTTTCCAATATGGTTCTACCACTGGTGGCGCTATTTTGGAGGATCATCATCAATTCTCCCAAAAGAAGTCCAGCCAAATTATTCTTATTGGCTTCAACATTTCAATAGTCAACCATATACAAAAGAACTCCAATTCTTTGCAATATTTTGCGTCCCATGGATTTTCTGTTGGACGTTCAAAATAGATCAATATTTGCCAGCACCATATCCCTACTGTTTGGTTCGTGATTTTTGAATCAAATGGTGGCCCAAGTATTGGTCCAAATTTTGTTCTTATGAGAACGTTCGGGAATATACTACCAATGGTAAAAAGTTCATCACTTATAGAGATTATCAAGCAACTCAAAAGGCCCTTCCAAGCCCCACAAAATCACTCTCCATCACGGGTCCAAGCCCAACACCCGAAACATCACCAACTCCATTAGCCATTTGTCCACCAACACAACAAGCCCACACATCAGACGCACCTACTGTATTCAAAAGGTTCCTTGACGAAGACCCAGAATTATCACTTCAATATTCTCAATATGTGATCAATTATGGGCCCAACATTTCTGTCTGGGCTGATGACAAACAATCTTCGAATGGGTCATCTCCGGACGTTCCAATGGGCGGACTTTGCACCCAAGGAGATCCCTTCGATGATATTATATATATATATAAAGAGTAAAATTCTTTAAATACACTGGTAAGCCTTCGTCTTCCTCACACAACGATGGCACAGTCTCAGCAAAAACCACCGAAATGGCACCGAGCTTTTGCAAAGCTCAAATTCAAGATCTAGAAACACAACCCTAATAACACGTTGCTCCACAAGATCTTAAAATATCATACCTCCACAAAACTCGCACAAGTTCCCATATAATTCAAATTTTTACCAGACGTTCCCAAAATTGGTCCTCAATGGCAACTGCGAGACCAGCAACAACCAGTCCGGACGACAACATATCCACATCCTCCATATGACGGTCGTTGAGGCCAAACGCTCCTCTGCGTTCAACCTTACGATCACCATTTTTACTCCTGTGTCCGTCTAATATATCAAAAACTCCATATGTGGGTTCCTCTAAAGCACCTCTAGTAGAGCCTCCTTATCGCCACCGGCCAGGAACCTCCAGAGTTTGACGCTCGCGTCAAAGAATATACAAGAATATGTGGAATATCGCACTTCCACATACTATATTACAAGAATTGATCCATTCTCTGAGCTGCCCTACACAACAGACTACGAGTGGCACCATCGCAAACTCGAAGTCGAGCTCGGGGTGAAAGAACTAGTTTACAATATACATTACAGACTCAATATCTCAAAACTAGACCTGTTCGAGCATTTCGACAGCCCAAAATTCCAGAAGACCTGTACTTCAGCAACGACCAAAATCCGTTCGACAGCAGCAACAACGACCAGGCGCTGTAGGAAAATAATCGAAGAATTATCAAGACACATCAATAATTCAAAAGACGCATCAATAATGCAAGGAATATCAATTATTGTGTTTCCTTTTTCAAAAGGTAGTATCATTGCCGACATAATAATTTTACTTTTCAAAAACAAATAGTACTTCCATTATTAAGGCAAATAGTGCCTCAATTATTGTACGATCAAGACTCGTCCTCGCCTATATAAGGGGATACCAGGGCAACAAGTTTTACACAAGTTTTTGAGGTTAGAGAAACTCAAACTAGAGAGATAAGCTCTGACTTCTCTCTTCAAGAATTCAATTCTCTATTCCTGTATCCTTCTTCTATCTTCTCAATATCAATACAAGATTAAACTTCAACTAAGTTTCAATATTCAATATCATATGTTTACTTGCTTATTTATGCTCCTTTAAATTCAAGTTTTTTATTTCAATTTCCGCACTATCAATTTGAACTCTTCAATTTCTCTTCTTTACTTTCTTTATTTGTTTACTATGATTCTCCTCCATATCTTCGCTCCCTCTTGGTCTCTTGATTCATGAGGTCCTCCCGACAATCGTAAACGAAGCTTCATTCTTTGATAAAACTGTACCCAATGATTTTGTCATTCACTTTTTATTACAGTGGTTCAATGATTTTTTTCCTGAAGTAGTTTTTTATGACTATTTCTTGTTCCCAGCTTTTATTTTCATACTTACGGTGAGCCTCTCATCCTAAAAGGGTGGAATGTTTAGTACAACTTCTAAAGTTGAGAAATCATGATATATACAAAAATTGCATATAATAATGGCCTGATTCGTTGACATATTAGTATATATATGTTAAAGTGATCTCAGTAGACATCTCCTATAAATTATACATTCTTATTCATATAAAATAATCATAAAAAGAGTCAACACAAAACAACTAATAAATATATTAAAATAAGTTATATTGTTATGTGTATATCTAAGGCTATTTCTATATTCATGGTTGAATGGCGAAAATTTGAAATTTGACTTTTCCGGTATATAATTGTATTACTAGATCATCCTATTGTAGCAATCTAAGAAAAAAAAGTTTAGATTCTTCCGTTAAATGTAGATTAGTAGCATTGTGTGGATAATTATTGTTGATGTTATTTTGATCGGCAAATTCAGCTCTATACTGATGAGTATAAAATGACAATACAAAGAGTCGCGCATCAGTCCTAAACCGAGGGAACAAAGAAAGAAGATAGAATGTAACACCCCTACTCTAATCGGCTCCTAATCGTCTTACTTAACATTGTAATCGCAGCGGTAATCTAAACAATTGAACTACTGGTGTCACCGTTCTCACTCGCCATACGAGTAATAACGTGCTTACTGATATATATATATATATATATATATATATATATAATAATATATATATATATATATATATATATATATATACGAAACAATTTCCCACAGTGACAACAAGAGATAGATCTAACCTTTCTAAACCAATATAAAATACATTCACAGTGAGCATTCTAAGTATCCCAATCCTATACACGTTTCTAAGTTCGTATCAAAATGCAACAGTGCATATATAAACAACTATAACTAAACTACCCAGCGCGTCCCGCTCTTTGTCGACACCGGAAGCAGCATACCTGCAAAAATGTTTGTTTGTGGTATGGAATCAGCCCCTGCTGAGTATGCTACTACCTGGCTGTCATGCCCCCTCGGCCTCAGTTAATTGGTCGAGAGCATGCAATTCATTTTCATGCGAGTAGTTTAATATAAAACTATAAAGCAACAACATATATTGCAGTGAACTCAAATAGCAAACAAGCCCCCGGCTTCACACATCGCATCGTAATAAACCACTGAAAGCGTTACAACGCTTATATGAGTACAGAGACTCCATTCCAACAAACACTTGATAGTTCATAATTGAGTACGGTGACTCACCCGACCAAACATTCCACAATAATCCACACACGAGCACAGCGGCTCGACTCAACCAGTTCACAATACAGACAAAGTACAATGACTCAATCAACCAATTCACAACACACAATATGAGCACAACGACTCGTTTCAACAAATCCACCAACATACAACACATAACCACAAAGCATAACCACTGAGCATCAAGGCGAAACAACGAGAATTATAAACAAGTATAATTTCCCATCCTTAGCATACAAGCCCAAATAATGTTCGCCTAATGTACGAGCTAATATAGTCGTTCGTAATTGTTTAGTCATGCCTAATGACAACGTCTCGTTAGAACGACGCGTCTCTAGGTTACCCATCTCCTATGGCGGGTCACCCACGACAGTAGCCACTCCAGCGGTAGAGTCTCCGACCGACGAACCATCTGTAGTCCGTTGGAAATTTATCCAGATACTTGCGGATGCTCACACGGCATCCTAGTATAGTTAGTTGATCACAATACACAGTAAGAGCTACAACCTCTTGATTAACTTATCTATACCATCGCATCGTCTTACTATTTTTCCTAACACAACAGACTAAGGTCGTTAGTCCAATCCTGAGTATGTCGACTCGGGATCCAGTGTTAGATACGAGAGCGGCGTTAGAAAGGCCAATGCTCCGTATTAAAGTCTCGGATATAATATATATATATATATCCTATTATCCTAATGCTACAATGTTTTACTTACGTTCCTTATATCACATATAAGATAGCATTATTGCCGCTAGTTCGTTTTATAATATGTTCATATATACGAACGGTACTATTATCGTTCAACAGTAATAATAATAAAGCAGCATTAATACACAACTCAAGCATATTAATTCACACAAGCAGACATTCAATCTTAACACAGATTTTCACACAATGTCTAAACTGAGGAAATCCTCAGAGACAATCAAGCCACATAAATAACATACCGTGCACCGGGGATATAGGACCGTGGAGTATGAATTAAGCTAAATCCGATGCTCCTCAAAATGCCTCTAACAATCTAATAATACGTATCACACTATGTATTAGCATCTCACACTAAAAATACACTACAGCACCCCGTACCGTTGCTAATCTATCCTGGTTTATTCCCCGTTGTTAACTAATTAACGTTTCTCGGGTTTTCGGTTTACTTCAGGATTAGTTTTATGTAAATGTTCTCTTGCATGCATGGTAAGATTGTCGTTTATTATATAAATAAACTTATACATTCATTATCGCACGTATATTATTATACACTTGTATATTATATAGTTTGACACTATATTGCATGTTTATATATTCGATCATATATTATACATCTCTCCTTAGTATATTCGATCATATATCAACCATTACCTACACACACCCACATAGTATATATACATAAGTTTTCATATGATTAATATCAACCTTAATGTCATTAGTAATTAAACAAGTTTATAGAACAATTCTAACTCATTCTAACCCCTCCAATGATCCCTTAATAAAATTCGTTCATCTCCTTACAACTTTCCAATTTAGATGCCTAATTATTTAAAGTTGACCTAATTTATTATCCTAATTCTTATCCACTCCCAACTTGGATTTAAACCCACTATAAACAAAATCTGGTCAATAATCTGGTCAATGGGCTAGTAGAAGCCCAACTTGACTAGCTTCCAAATAAATTAGTAATTTTACTCAGTTAGGAGCCCAAATTGACCTAAACCCAATTAATTTAATTTAGCCAGATCATTTGTTTTGGCGCAGAATAGATACTTTGGCCAAATTTTGACGTAATCAAATTCCCAAATCAATCTCAATTGTCAAAATTCCTAATTTCAACTTGACCGATTCCCTCTTTTTTTTTCACTTCGAACACCAAATTTCTAGAAACTGTAGAATTGCCCTAAATTCCTCAAATTCACCTTTTTTTCCCTTTTCTTTCATAATTTACATTTCTGACCCAGAATTTTCTCATATTCTCATTTCTGCCCCAAATTCGACTGACTTACATTTACGCCCCAAATTTTGCAATATTTCCAGTTTCACCCACAATCTTTCTCAGATTCACAATTTAGCCCCAACTAAATTTGAAACCCAAATTTATCAGAATTTCACTCAAATTATCTCCAAATCTCCAAAAACCCCAACTTCACTTCGAGACCTTAATTTAATTTTCAAAAAGCCACAAATCAAATTCAGACACCCTAAATCTAATTTCGCAACCCTAATTTCTTTGAAACCTCTAACTCGATTTCAAAACCCTAACTCCAAATCGAGACTCTAATTTCTGTAAATTTCGTTTTCACATAGAAAATTCATCTTCTAATATTTCAAAACCCTAAATCTGTTTTAGGGGTTCGATTTTCACAACAGAACAATACAAATCCATATTCAAAGTCAATAACACAAAAATATGTTTACGGTTCTTTTAGAATTTCGCAAGAAAAACGCTACAACATTCAACCCCATTCGTACAACATTTACCCAGATTTGTACAAGATTTAGCTAGGGAAAATTTGAAAACAGAACACAAAAATAACTATGTAAATTCGACTCTTGTACACCTTGAAGATTACTGACGAATGATTGGCTCACCCTCTGGCCATTTTCGGTAGGTCTTCCCCCAGATCCAGCCGAGAAGAAGTCCCGGTCGATTCTCATATGCGAAACAGAGGGAAAAGAAAAACGAAGGGGAAGTCAGTTGAGAACTCAGGAATTGAATTCGAAATCAAACCAGAAGGATAACCCACTCTTACCTCATAAAAACGAAGAGAGGCGCAAATTATGTAGTTCCTTGTTCGCCGAAGGAGGCAACCAGAGGGTGGTAGTTCCTTGTTTGGTGGCGTCGAACAGGAGAGGAGAACACATGGTTTTGTTCGCCAGGTTGGGGTTGCAAATTTTGTTGATTGAAGCAAGAAGAAGAGAGGGAGAAGGATGAGATCGAGAGGCGCGATACAGAGAAAAGAAGTGCAGGCTATGTTCCTTTTTTTCACGTGAAGAAGCTAGCAAAAAAAATGGAGAGTGTTCTCTTGTTGACTGGTATGGCAAGAGGATCAAAGAAAGGAAGAAATGAAGAGAGGCTGCCGAGAATTTGTTACCAGTTAGGGTTTCTAGAATAGAAAGAAGGAGGAGAAGATTAGAGAGACGCCCAGTAGTATCACATCCCTCGATTGCCAGTTAGGGTTGAATATTACACGTAAGTGAAAGAGAATAAGAGAGTTTGAGGGGATGGGTTGGTTAGTAATTACCGTGAGTAAAATGAAGGATGGGCTCATCAATTTTTTTTGTTCTGGGCTGGTGCGCTACCGTGAGTGAAGGAGTATTGGGCCGGCCTAGTTCTTTTGGGCGGGTCGGCCCGTTTTCACTATCTCTTTTTTTTAACGTTATGCATATGTTGTCGTTTTTAGCTCGTTTTATACCCGTTTATCGTGTCGTTCGCGACACCTTGTCCCATTTAACGAGACGGATCTCTTTATGAATTAAAATTTATACTTCTAAACAATAATTATTAATGTTAATTTATAAATTTGATTAATTGGTATTTAATTCTTAATCGGTTTGCGTTTCACCATCTTAGGCGAAACCGCCACGTCTTTTATTCCGATTGTTTAACCAATTTCCAATGCCTCTAAAATCACCCAAATAACCTCGTAAGGTATCTAGGGCCTCGTTTCCCCTCCTAAAATATTTTTGGCACGTTTTCAATGTATAAACGATTAATTATATTTTTGTTTACATTTCTTTTTTTTCTAAACCACCCAATGTCGTTTTAGGTTTCATTAATGTAACCTAACGACTTCTTAGGGTTTATTCCAATATTATATTATTCATTTTTACTCATTTTAAGGACATTCGATTCCTCAACTTATCATTAATTACTTTTATTTAATTAATTCATTATTAATTAAAGTAATTAATATTTGGGGTATTTCAATCTACCCCCCTTAAAAACGCTTTGTCCCGAAGTCGTTACTCACATTCAGCTTTCCTAAGGAATCAAGTTCCACTAGGTATATATGGAAGTCTCACTACTAGGGGTCGTACCCCGCTAGGTTCAAACCTAGTCTGCGTACTGATCTCATTCCATATAGCCATAACTCATGGCACATTCATTCATAAACAGCACTAAACAAGGTGCAAAACTCATTCATACACAGCACCAGACAAGGTGCAGAACTCATTCATACACAGCACTAGACAAGGTGCAAAACTCAATCATACACAGCACTAGACAAGGTGCAAAACTCAATCATACACAGCACTAGACAAGGTGCAAAACTATACAGAGTACTCAAAGGTGTTGCAAGGGATACTCCACGCATCCCTATCTACATGTTAGTATCTCGCGAGGATACTCACACATCACTCCGCATGTATGTTTGCACATATATTTAACGATGGCAAATCATGGGGAAGCAGTCTTAAAGACAAGGACTTGACGATCCCCAACCCCATGCTAACCAACGTCTACTACCCGTGGACACACCGGTTTAATAACGAAGGGCGCTGCGGTCCACGGCTCCTCGGATAGTATCACCTAATTTCCTTAATCACCCGCAGACACACCGGTCTAATGACAAAGGGCTCTGCGGTCCATGACTCTTTGGGTGATGTCACTCGTAGACACACCGGTCTAATGACGAAGGACTCCACGGTCCACGGCTCTTCGAGTGACGCCCTAAATTCCAATTTCTATTCATATCTGTGTCCACTTGTAGGAAGTTTCGAGAGTCATCCAACCCCGACGTGGTCAGCGTCAGTGTTGAACTATCTGTCACCTCAATTTGTGTTCAGTTTCGCTTGATCGGACCAGGATCAAGTTCAACTTCCCACGTCATTTTCAATTAATAAATTGTTTATTCATTTCTAATCTTGTTTCCTCTTGATATTTGCCACGTTGTGTTATATAGATACACAAGTCAACTAGTGTAATTAATCTAGTCATTGGCATATAGGATCATGTATCCTAACCACGTACCAAGTTTTCTCGACTTATAATTATTCATACAACTCCTAGAGGTTTTAACTCCACTAGGTTACACGTCGGTCTCATGCCGATTCACTCATCGCATTTCAATAATCGGTTTCATACCAAGTCACAAATCATATAGTATGGAGCTTTCTACTCCTTATATTTGAAATCTCCCATCGGAGCTACCAGATAGACCTACTTGAACTCTCAACCGGAGCTAACAAGCTAGGCGTTTATGTGTTTAATGTTCGCAACGTTTGCATAAATAATCGGAAACAGGATAATCTCCCTTCCTATTCGCCACAACAAATGCGAACTAAAATATATATATATGTTCATACACATAATACATCACAATATTACCTCAAGTAATATAACACAATCATAATACTTGTACTCTACGTACAATAATAGTTTGCAGCATGTGTACCATGCGCTACGTACTCCTACGTACGGTATATATTTTAAGCGTGCGAAATCGCTCTACCCCCTTAAAAATGATTACGCCCACGTAATCTATGAATATATCATCTTGAAGTAATAAGTTCAAGATGTTCCACTC
>CM041782.1:114209945-114665480 GCA_023374045.1 Limonium bicolor | reverse complement strand
TTCACCAAACAAACCGGGGAAGGTTTCAGAAGAGCTTTTCAAGAAGCAGACAAAAGAGAAAACACATGGGGCACAAGCAAGCATTATAGCACAGAAGCTATCTGATAAGTGTGAAACATATAGGCTTTTAAAGGTTTAATTACCTTATAATCTGCTACAATTTAAGCAATGTTTCCCACTTATTCTGTGTTTTTCCTAAGATTGATGTTTTGATATGAACTGATGCACTTTATATGTTAAATATAGGAAAAACCCAGGGAAATGAAGATTTTACATCATAAGGATTACAACGCAACAAACGGGGAACAAATCAGGGAAAGAGACACAAAATTGGTCGTGTCCGGGTCAACTTGGCCGGACGCAGAACCGGACGTCTCACATCCGGATCTCTGTCCGGGTCAACTTAGCCGGACGTGACCCAACCGAGAATTCTGTGTCTTGTCCGGATCCGGACAGCGATCCGGACATATTCCGAGATTCAGATCCAAAATAAAATGCAATCGCGCTGATAATCGGGCTTTCGGCACAATTATCAGCCGAAAGCGAGTTTAACCCATACCTCAACCATTATTGATACAGAGCCATGCTCAATAAATGACGAATACACCAAACCCACTAACCTATGTCTATCTTTCTAATCCTATATAAACCCACCTTCTATTTTATTTCAAATCGTCCCAGACTCTCAGAGTCTAATCCTCTCTTCTCCCTCTCTACACAACATCTCTTTCACGATAAACATCCATCTCCATTCATAAATCCTTCTCCGTAAACCTTCACCCTCACTCACAGACAAAACCTGCTCGCAGCGCTTCATTTACCCGCGTCCGGATTGACGTCCGGATCCGGACAGCACCAGGACAATGTGTCCGGATCTACGTCCGACCCAAGACAGTCGGACGTGACTCAGACATTTGTGGAAATTGCAGACTCGACCACGGCTTCTAAAATCAGTTTTTCTGCTAAATCCCTCTATCCTTATACTGTTTATATTGAGCATTGTTATTTTGTCTATGGCTGAGTAGTCGCTTTTAATTTCGGTTTACTATGTATCTCTAGAATAATTATTTCTGAACCTTTGTGATTTTCTGCAGTACAATAGAATAAAGTTCTTTTCCCTTATGAATTCCTAGACTTGTTAATCTGATCAATTAAATAAGTTTATCAGTTTGTTATCTTATAAGTGAGAACTGCGGCTATCAATTGACTACAGGGAAAGAACCAGTTAGTATAGAGATGGTAATTCCTCTAAAACACTAGCTGACCGTTAATCTAGACTACACTTAAAGCAATTAGTAAACAGTGGATTCATAACGAGATTTAGGATTCGGTCTTTGCTAATTAGAATTCGTGGAGCGGGAGACCGAATACGAGTTATCTTCATTCTAGGGTTTTATTCAGAATACTGTAGAAATCACTTAGGGGAAGAAATTGCAATCTAGAGAGAAGTAGTAAACCGGAATTTCCTTTATCAAACAAAAATCAAAACAATTATTTACCTATTGTTTATTGCTTTTTGAACTCTTTTACAACATTCACCATCACATACCCAATTTCCTGTCATTTGTTTTGTGTATAAGTAGAAATTAAACTAGCCGCTGCCTCCTTGGATTCGATACTCAGGGAATACTCCGAGATTTAAAACTTGCTGCAATCGACCGGTACACTTGCCGTTAGGTTAAACCCCAGCACAATTTACCGTTAGGTTTTACCCCAACACTATCCCTAGCAGAAGAATGCCTTAGAATCAAAATGAAGGAGAAGTGAGAGACACAAATTAAAAAAACTAGTACTCCCCTGATAAGGTGCGGATTGAAGATGGGATTCCCCCACACTTGAGAGTGTCCAAGGTATTGAGGTGCAGCCTTCGATCATCGGAGATGAAGGTCCTTGGAAAAATTTCGCCATAGTTTCCTTTGAAATTGTTCCTAGATCCATCCCTTTTCAAAGGGGCACACCTGTTTCCAAAATATTCACAACACAAACAACACCAATTTGGGCACAAAAATGCACTTCCAAGGAGTGCTCAAAATGCCCGTTAACTCACAAGAGTTCAAAAGATTATGCAATTGCTGAACTAAAAAAAAATTAAAAGAGTTGACATGAAATGAAATGAAATCCGGGTTGCCTCCCGAAAAGCTGCCCTTCTTTAACGTATTTGGCTAGACCTTACCTCCCCTTTTTTTAATCACCCGGGGGATGGGTGTGAGGAGAGTACCCGAAGCAAGAGGTGAAGACATCTTTGGGTTTCCATTTTGGTGAATGGTTGCCTTTTTCTTGTTCACCCCACTTTTTCTTTTCATGCGTGTCTTGTAGGTATTTGGTTCTGATGGCAATACCCTCAAGTAAGGAAGAGAAGAGAGGTGAAGTGGATTGAGGTGGTTGTGCCTTTTTGTTGATGACTTTGGCGGTTGCAGTCTTGTTGCTTGGAGACCATTCAGTGGTGAAGACCAATTTCTCATCATAAGCTTGAAGGGTGATGGTCCTCTCAGCTACTGCAATATGTGTGTTGGATGTGGCGAGGAAGGGTTTACCAAGGATGAGGGATGTGGTAGGGCTTTCCTCGATGTCCATGATAACAAAGTCACATGGGAAGTATAGATGTTCTATCGTAATGATGACATCCTCCACCACTCCACTTGGGTATACAGTAGACCCATCTGCCAGCTGAAGGATCATTTTGGTCTTGTTTAGTTCACCAATTCCCAGCCTCTTGAAGATAGAGAGAGGCATCAAGTTGATGGAGGCACCTAGATCACATAGGGCATGTTCAAATGAGGTGCTCCCAATCATGACTGGGATGGTGAAACTACCATGATCATTGCATTTTGAGGGTAGATGGTGTTGAAGGATGGCAGAGCAAGTTCCGACCTTGGCCAGTTTTGTTTGTTTGAGATGAGATGCTTAAGAAATTTAGCATAATTTGGCATAGTGGCAATTAGCTCCACAAATGGGATATTGACACTTAACTGTTTAAGCGATGCAAGAAATTTTCCCATAATCAGCATCAAGCTTATTTTTCTGGCTCGGTCAGGGAAAGGCATGGGTGGTTCATAAGGAGAGGATTTTCTTGCAGGTGGGTCTATGGGAGCATTTGAAGAAGTTTTCTCTTCTGGCACCTCAGCTCTCTCTTAATCATCCTCTTCGGCTACACCTGACTCTTGTGGGATTTGGATCTCTTTTGTCTTTTTACCACTTCTCAAGGTGATAGCCTTAACCCTTTCCTCTTCATCCTTCAACTTGGCTTTTTCCTCCGCATAATCAGCAAGAAGCCTCGCAAGGTGCTCCCTTTCATACTGAAGGCTATGCTCATGAATTTTTGAAGAAGCTTCAAGTTGGGCTATAATTCTTTTTGATGCTTCAATGGATATAGCCCAATCTTGATGAAGATGGTGAATTTCATAAGCTTCAATCGCATTTACCCCTTCAACCTTTTCTTCAGCGCTTTCTCTCACAAAGATAGTCTTTAGTTGCTCTTTCGGATTAGGCTTTGGTTGACTAGGGAGGGCGTCAGGTGCCCATTGTGCAATCTGCTCAAACTGTTGAGAGAGATGATCCAAATGAGTTTTGATGTCCTTGTTGAACGTTATCTGGTTGGCGTTGAAGGCCTCTTGCTCGGTGAACTTAGTTTGGGTGGTTGACATGAAGTTCATTGTCATACTTTGGATGTTTTGCATCATGGCTTCCATCCTAGCTAAGTTACCATTAGAAGAGGAGGAGGATGGTTGTTGTTGTTGCTTAAATCCCGGTGGGCCACCTTGAGGTCTATACCCCATGTTGGAGTTTGCTTGGGGTATGTATCCCTGAGAGGATTTGGAAGGATACTCGGCCCTCCATGAGATTGCTCATTGTTCCTCCATGAGAAATTCGGGTGATTTCTCCACGGGGCATTTGTGTTGTTGTATGAGCCTACAGCATGGTTATCGACATAGTTCACATTCTCATGATCACTTACGTAGCTCTTTCATTCACAATGATAGGTTTCATGGGGGCCCGCACAAATGGCACATCCCTCCATAGATGGATCTGGGGATGAAGAGGCTGCAAACTTGACACTTCCTTTCTGGGTGGTTGCTAGTTTCTCAACCATCTTAGTGAGAGAAGATATCTGAGCTGAGAGGTGATCAGTGGGCTCAACATGGAGTAAGCCTGCTGCCCTTGGAGCTCTTCCTTTGTTCTTCGCCCACTGCCTTGTGTTTTAGTCATCATTTCAAGGGGCTCCATTGCTTCTTGAGGCGACTTGTTCATAAAACTTCCTCCAGATGAGGAGTTCACAAGGAGTCTATTAGAATCATCCAACCCATTGAAGAAAGAAAGGCAGAGAGACTGATCATAATGTCTCCCCCGACTCTTGAGTGAAAGTATTAATTTCACCAATCAGTTGTCTTGTTCTGCTCGTGGGGTAGTACTTAGAGAGAAATTTTTGGGCCATCTGAGCCCAAGTGTAGACTGATCTTGAGGGAAGGCTTCGGTACCATCTTTGAGCTGAGTCTTGAAGAGAGTGAGGGAACAACTGCAGTCTGATTCTTTCATTAATGGCACCAACTTTACAAAAGGAATTGCAGAATCGAGGAAGAGGCTCAAGTGGTTAGGAGCATCATCTGGATTCGCCCCATTGAACCTTCCCAAGTCTCGGGTTACCGTGATGAAATGAGTTTTGAATGCCCACTGTCCGGCTTCTTCCGGTGTTAACTCTGGGAGAACAATAGCTGAAGCTCTTCCCTCAGTGCACGATTGATAATAGTCACTAAAAGCTTGTGGTTGGGCGTGTACTTGCTCTTCTTGTACATGCCCATTGTTTTCTATTTCGGGTTGTTCTTGCTCCGCCATGGTTAAACTTATTAGATTCCTTCTAGCTCTGAATAGAGAACGCTCAAGTTCGGGTCTCGGACTGACAAAAGGAGAACCACGAGCTCGGGTGCTTGGCATACACAAGAGGAGCGAAAGGTACCTAATCGATCACAAGAACAACCAACACTAACACTTAGCAACAGAAAATATAAACAAAGATAGATAAAAACAACAAAAACAAAACACAATAAAAGAAAAACAAACTATACACTTAAACAAAAACTTACATATCTAAACTAGGGAAATTGATGGAATCAATTTCCCCGGCAACGGCGCCAAAAACTTGTTGTACAAAAATATATAACGAGGTATATAAATAAATGCAAGGAATAGTCAAGTGCGCCTAATCGGTGTAGTACAACAAGTGTCGTATCCACAAGGAAATTGGTCCTAACTTCCTAGTCTCGGTACTTAGTAATTGAAATGAAAACAGTAAATTGGGGTTTAGCCGGCGGCAAGCTCGATTGTGTTGGTTGAGTAATTGCAAGAACAACAAATAAACTAAAGGTGATAGTTTAATGGATTTGATGGAGAAGTACTTTGGGAATTTGGCAATCACCCAACCTACCTAGATATGCTAGCAAATCTTCTTATGCCATAGTTGTCTTTTAGAACAAAGATAATAACCCTCCAAACCAAAGATGGGTTAATTCTTACTTAGTTAATTTTAGCCTTCAAAGTCAATTAGGGCTAAACTCACTAAGTAGCATTAAGCAAGTTCTAGATTAAAGCCCCAAATTATACCCACTAATCCTAGAAGCATAAATCAAGGGTCCTCTTTCAATTTGGTCACAAACCCTAACTCAAAACCAAATTGTAGAGAGGGTTCACCACAAATGCACTCAAGGGATCAATTTAAGAACATTGAATGATAATTAAGAGAGCAACAACTATATTAAGGCATAATCAAGATTCACAAGCACATTCTAGGGTTTGGGGTCAAAAACTCATCCCAAAGCACAAATGGATTCTACACAACCATAGAGAAAAGAAAAGCATAAAAGGGAGAAGAAGAAGCCATTAATGGAGCTTGGAAGCTTTGAAGAAGGTGAGATCTTTCTTCTCTTCTTTCTCCTCTTCTTTCCTTTCTTTTTCGCCCTCTTTCTCCGTGTTTTCGACTGGTGGAGTCGTGGTTGAAGAATGGGGAGAAGTGTTCCCAAAATTCTCGTTTTAAAACTCAATTTTGGGCAAAAATGCGTGTCCGGTCGGCCTGGGGCGGTCCGGACCAGAGGCGAAATACGTGAACGAAATTGACTGGACCGCCCCTGTGGGGCAGTCCGCCTGGGGAGGTCCAGACCAGAAGCAAAATAGATGCTCTATCTTCTTTGTTATAGCTCCGATTTTGGATCCGTTTGCGCCCACGCGTTCGTCTCTTCGTTTACTTTATTTCTAGCTATGTTATTTCTCCTGTTTCAGCAATAATTGTGTAAAACACTAATAAAACATAAAACTAGAGGAAAACTAACTAGAGTGGAGAAATGAGCATGAAAAGTGTTGATAAAACTTACTAAATACACCCCTAAAACATGCTCATTTAGACATTCAACAGCTAGGAGTTTTCATGGTTCATAAATTAATAAAGGCCCATTAGCCTTCCTAATTTATTACTTTGTCTTTTAATTAGGCTTGAATCTTTGGGGTATTTCAGAGAGGGTGCTTGATCTTCAAATGGATGATGCGGGTGATGCGTACAACGAGTGGTAAAGTTGCAACATAAGGAGGTACATTAGGCGCTCCGAAGCATTGTTGGGGTACATGGTGAGTAAACATCACTTTACTTGTTATAGTTTAATTTCATGACATGTTATTTTTATGTTATCATGTGATGAATTGTGGTGTAGGGGGAGACCACAAATGAGGTCATCGGCATGCTTGAGGCGATGCAAGTTGATGACGCTCTTACCAGACTATGGGTGATGAGAGACGAGTACAACAACACGTTTTATGTTCACCCCGGTCACAACAGGTCCCTGGTAATGTCCTTGCCGATCAAGTTGTTGACCATGAGCCAGAGCAAAAAGACCATGGTGGTAGACAATGGCGTGGTCATCGTGGTGTGGTCGAGGAAGAGGAATAGGACGTGCACGTGGTCGAGCTGCTAAGCCCAGAGATCATCAGGAGGGTGATGCATTTGACATGCGGGTAGCATGCCCATACTCGGGTCGACAACGATCCTACATAGCAGGTCGGCACCACTGGGTTTGCTTACTACGGGAGAAGCTTCGTTGTTCACGCGTCATCATCTTTTGGTGTTAGCACAAACATGGATGTTGACTATTCGACGCCGGCTACAGACCTTTGCTTGTGTTCCACTTCAACCCCCGGAGCCCCTCTTAGAGATAGAGATTTCTAACATCATCAAGATGGAGGATATCTTATTGGTCGTGCGCTTGATCCTAGTCTTGTATCAGCGGTTAAGGATCCTGCACCCAGTGGGCCTAGGACTTATGTTCGTCGTAGACGTAGATGATGTAGCTTTGTAATTTGTTACATTTTGTAATAAGTGGAGTTAGGGATTATATAGTTATCGTTTATGCATTCTTATCTCGTAAACTATCATCTTTGGTTTAAGTTTCAATTTATTTTGTTTCTGTTATGTTATGTATGTATTGAAGTCGTGGATTACTAACAGGTGTTGAGTATCTTGATTGTGTGAAAGTTGAAAATATGTAAAGGTGGTGTGCTGATCAATTGTGGAGCTCAACACTTATAAATGTTGTTAAGTGTTGTAAACAAGTGAAATCGTCTCTTCAAGAGACGATTTCATATCAATTTCTGCTGAAATCCTCTGTTGAAAAGACGATTTCAGTAGACATAGGTGTCCGGTCTATCAATTGAGAAATTGTGTCTAAAGATGATTTAAGAAATCGTCTTTTGAATGGATGACTTCTTTCTGCCTTCGTCCCGCTGAGTTAGTGTAACACCCCTACCGCTAATCTGTCATTAACAACTAATCACCTCGTTCATCATTACAATCCCAGTGGATAATCCACCCACGTGACTAACAAGGCCTAACTCAATATACAGTAACGGTCGGTCTGATGCCGGAATTCCGAGTACTTACTCAAATACAATTCTCATTCATTACTAAACCGAGTCACATAATACAATCCTCAATTTGCCGATACAGTTTCGGTCTTACCATAAAAAAAATTACAAATGTAATTAAATAAAACTACCCATGCAATAGCAACAACCCCATCCTACTCTCGAATGTTAATCAGCTTCAATGTACCTGAAAAGTAATGGGTGGCCCCAAAGGGGCTCAACACCTTTGCTGGTATGGTAGTCGTGCAACCCGCTACTACCGGGCCACACCAACTAATTATCGTCTAAACATGCGATTGATTTTATTTAAATCATGACATGAAAAGCTGTAAACACTCAACACGCTCGCAACAGACAAGTAGTCATACAAGGAATACAACAACAAGGTTTACATAACAGGTTTGTTAGTTTACATTACCTTGTTCTCTAGGCCATGAGGGTTTCTACCTCACGAATACTTCATTCTCATTATTCAATATCTTATCCATTCTCCTCGGATAATTTTACTTGTTCTCTTAGATATATAGACACTACAGGTCTCGATCTTATTTTCTCAATATTCTTCTCTTGAATAATTCTTAAGTCAACACACTTGACCTCCGGGCAGAGACATTCACAATTCTCACCACCGGGCTTTCGGGTTCTAGTCTTACTTTCCCGGTTTCACCCTACACCGGGTCTAGCATAGTGGGAAGGTTCAACTAGCAACCGGACTACTCTCTTAGTTCCTCTTTCTTTCACATACGTCTGAATCTCTATCGGACTTCACACATTCTCAATCACTCCTCTCGTTGGAGTTATAACATAATCATGTATATTAGTCTAGAAGCATCACTCTCGATGTCATCTAATAACATAGGGAATTTTCTTGAGTTCTTGTATTCTCAGATTTAAGGGTTGCCCCAACATTTCGAATACTTATGCGTTCGGGTCATTTTCTCATATCGGGTCGAATCCTCATATAGGAAGTCGACTATCATTAAGAGGGAGTTCTATAGTTCCATATATCTCTCTCACATTCTAGTGAGTTCATAAGATTGAATTATCATTGTTCTCGACGAACCATTAAATGGGAGTTTACTAATCATGTATATCTCTTTTTACTTTTCTCATGGGTTCATAACGTTGAACTACAGTTATTCTCTAGTTGAGATTTCTTACGTGTTTCTCCACGTTTTAGTTACTTTGTGTATTGACTCTTTTTACGAGTCGCTAACCAAACGTTATTCTATTGTGAGTTGATCTACGATATTCAGTTGGACCACATACACAAGCAAGGATGGTTAGCACACACACAACAGGCATCGAGATACATATATCAAATGCGATAAACATTTTCGTGCTTTTATCTTGTTAGGTCGGCACACAAACAGATATCACACAAGCCGAGTGTAACCCGGTAGGACACAAGTTGCAAGAAAACATACCTTTCACCACTTGAGGATTTGGGATAATACAGTTAACCCCCTTGTGTTTATCATAATTATTGGTAACCACCTTGAGGTTAGAGTATCTCTGACTATGATCCCCCAAACTATAACTCTGATATCAAGATGTTAACTATGTGCTGACCCGTCAGCTTAATCACATTAGTAATGACATGCTGGACAAAAACACGGCTTAATTAACATTGTTATTTTCCTAAAAACGACAACCCTACCTCGACAGAAAGAATCTGAAGCGGAATGAGGGACAGTTAGACGATGTTGATTAAGCAGTTTTGTTGTCCGGCCTGGCATTATAAATATGATTAAGCTGACAGGTCAACACATAGTAAACTTCCTTATTATAGAGTTATAGTATGGGGGCTCGTAGTTTAAGATACCTTAACCTAAAGGTGGTTACTAATAATTATGATAAACACAAGGGGGTTAACTATATCATCCCAAAACCTCAAGGGAGTTCCCAGTAATTTACTCAATAATTGTTTTTAAAAACGGATCAGGTCTGGGTCAACCGCTGCGGTTAGGGTTGAAGAAATATAACCCGTTCTAGGTTTAGGTCGGGTTCGGGTTGACCTAAACTATTTTCAGGTCGGGATAGGGTTGAGCTCAACCCGACCTAAAACCCGATTTTGACACCCCTACTGATCACTAGAGAGGATTACCGAATCGGGTCCACTCACTATGGAAAGCCAGCGAGCCACATTTGATCGTTGGTTGGAGGGCACTACCGTTGGTGCATGGATACGGCCACTATAGACGCCTTCACAAAGGCAAAAAGGAAATTCAGAGATCTTCGGATCGTTGGTCGTAGGGCACTACTGTTGGTGCACAGGCCACTGCCCAAATAAACAAGGAGTATGGGTTATATACACGAGTTGTGAAATACCCCAAAGATTATAATTAAGGAAGTAAACATAACTTTTAAATATATTGATAGAACTAAAAATATATAACATGTTGGTAGAAAATGAGTATCATGGTGTGTACTAAGTGTTAAAACCACCAAATCCATGAAGAGCTTGCTAAGACGGAGGATTCCAACCTTCGGAATGGGTATATATTATTACCCTCAAACAGCCAATTCCAGACGTCCGGAACCACAGGTCAAACGTCAGGAACAGCTAGAGCAATTTAGACAATCCAGTTCAGCCCCCGGAACGGTCCGTTCCGGACTCCGGAACCACCCCCGGAACTGCACGAATAGCACGTACCAAAATACTATTTTTGCTCTTAAATCTTCGTTACAACTCCGTTTTCACTTCCGTTTGTTCCTACGTACTCCTCTCTTCATCATCTATCATATGAAAGGGAAAAATATAGGAATGTGAATGTTTTGAATAAGACTAAAGTGGTAACAATTAAAAAGATAAACCATTACATGAATTATGTGCACAAATATCATGAGTGAATTAAATAACACGCTTTATCTATAACGACCCCAAAACCGGCCTAAGAGTTAGGGCTGTTACACGCCGCGAGTCTATTACCTAACGTCGCAAGGCTCTAATGCAAAACGAATTCGAACCAAATAATAGAACTTACATAAATACTTAGAAGAGTTTACATTATCCAAACCAAATACAAAATCCAAATACATAGTAAGGCCCGAAGGCACATAAACCGAAAGAGCGTCTGAGCGCAAAACATAACACAAAGTCTAGAAGACATCACAAGCATAAATCATAGCTCCAAAGAGAGAGGAGGAAGAGAGAATTCTCCACGTGCTCAATCTGCATAATAAGTAAAGGGGTGAGCTCAACAGCCCAGTAAGCAGAAGACTTCCTCAAGGAAGCCCACTCAAAACAGAAGTAGAAGAGTTCACAAATCAGAGGATGTCACAAGTCGTGTCGAAATAGACGAATAAAAAACAGAGCAAATATCAAAGCTGGACAGAATGCCATATCAAAACCTAAATCGGACTTGCAGAAACGAATTCACAGAGTGGGACACTAGACACCAGCTGACACATCGGAAAGGCAACCACTAAAGCCCTATGAATCTGAAGATCCCACACAGAAGTCATTGAGATGACTATGGACCCGTCGGTCACTAAATATCCAAAGGACCCTGAGAAGAGAACAGAAGGGAACCCGAGGAACAAAACAGAAGGAATTCCTGCGCAGCATGCTACGGGACAACCCGACTTAACTATCCAAGGCTTAGAAGCTAAGTAACTAGGTCCCAAAACAATTTAGCCAAAATATCATATCAAAGGTGCTTAAATAAGCTTAACACATGTATAAACATCTTATTCACACTTAGGGAATCATAACTCGCAAACAGAAGTCAAAACGGAGCTCAAACGAGCAAAATAGGCAAAACAGAAGGTGTTTTCGGACATGCGTCCGACCTTGCATGTCCGGACACGATGTGAAGCAAAATCTGACCTTGTCCGGACATGTGTCCGGACTTACATGTCTGGACGCATGTTGAATTGAAATCCCAGAGATGTCCGGACTTGTGTCCGAACTTACGAAGTCCGGACACAAGTCGAAAGCAAAATCAGAAAGTCCTCGCATGCTGTCTGGACTTACATGTCCGGACGCACGTCCGGACACTCGAAAACTTCAGAAACCAGAGGCGCGCCAGACGACACATCCGAACGTCACAAAATAGACGATTTCTAGAATGCAACAGAGGCGCAAAAATCATCCAAATCCAATCCAACTCACACAAACTTCACAGAAATGCAAATCAGTACCCTCAGGGGTTTAGCCATTCGATTAACAACACAAATCCAAAGAGAAAACACACATTGCAATACAAAGTCCAACCAAGAAAATGAAATTAAAATCAGTCCCCGAGGGTGAGCAAACTACCCCAATTCCATCCCCCACTTACATGAATTCGGAGAGCAGATTCTGTCCAATGTTGCCAACAACCAAACGAACGGAACGCAGCAGAAGAGAAGCACAACACGGTACTGAATTTGCAAACCAAACAGTCCAGAAATCAGAAAAACTGCACCCTCAAAACAGCAACGGAGACCACCGAAATCACAAGGAACAAACCTGGAAATCCCGCAGAGAAGTCGCACACAGCAACAGCACAGAAACGAGCAAAACGCAACAGCAATTGCACCAGAATTCAGATTTAATCAGCAAGGAGAAGAGGGGAGGAGAGCGCACAAACTGTCGGAGAAGAACGATGACTTGAAAAACTGAACGGGGAAATAAAACGATTGAAAAATAATTATGAGAATAAGGAGAACTCTCCTTATTACTTATCAACCAAAATAAAAGAGGGGAAAGGACCATCTTACCCTCATCTTTTCCTGAAATGACTTGGAGGTCCTAAAGAGCATACAACCACATAACATAAGCTGCAAACGAAATCCAATGTTAGGAAATTCAGGAACAAAACCAGGTTATTACATCACTCCCCCTTAAAAGGAATTTTGTCCTTAAATTTGACATACCTCATTGCTCGAAGAGGGAGGGGAACTTGGCACGCAATTCCTTCTCGAGTTCCCACGTCGCCTCACGCTCGAACTGATCAGACCACTGAACCTTAACCATAGGCAGTGTCTTGCTACGAAGCCGATGAACATCCCGAGCCAAAATGCGAACCGGAGCTGCCTCATAGGTGAAATCATCTCGAAGTCGAAGTTGTCCATAGTCAATCACATGCGAAGGGTCATGAAGATACTTCCTGAGCATTGACACGTGAAACACGTCATGCACCCCTGTCAACGCTGGTGGCAACGCCAACCTGTAGGCCACCGGACCAACCCTCTCTAGCACCTCAAAAGGACCCACAAACCGAGGACTCAGCTTGCCTCTCTTACCAAACCGGAAAATGCCACGAACAGGAGAAATCTTCAAATACACGTGATCCCCAACCTGAAACTCAAGCGGAAGACGTCTCTGATCTGCATAGCTCTTCTGTCGGCTCTAAGCAACCAACAGACGCTCCCTGATAGTCCTGACCTTGTCCACAGCCCACTGCACTAACTCCGAACCTACAATAGCCCTCTCCTTCAGATCATCCCAACAAATGGGAGATCTACAGTGCCTACCATACAGTGCCTCAAATGGAGCCATCCCAATACTCGATTGAAAACTATTATTATAGACGAATTCAATTAGAGTAACATGCTGATCCCAGCTCCCACCAAAATCCAACACACACACCCTCAACATATCCTCCAAAATCTGGTTCGTCCTCTCCATCTTCGCATCAGTCTGAGGATGTTACGCTGAACTAAACGCCAAATTCGTCCCCAAAGCCTTATGCAGGCTACGCCAGAAGCGAGATACAAATCTAGGATCTCTGTTCGAAACGATCGTCGCCGGCACACCATGCAACCTCACTATCTCATCCAAATAAAGCCGAGCAAGGCGCTCAAGGCTGAAGGTCTTCCTCACAGGCAAGAAATGAGCTGACTTCGTCAAACGGTCCACAATCACCCAAAGAGCGTCGAATCCAGAAGATGTCCTAGGGAGTCCCACAATGAAATCCATCCCTACGCTCTCCCACTTCCATTCAGGAACAGAAAGGGGCTGCAGAAGACCCGCAGGCCACTGATACTCAGCCTTCACCTGCTGACAGGTCTGGCAACGAGCTACAAAATCTAAAATCTTCCTCTTCATATTCACCCACCAAAAGGACTCTCTGAGGTCCCGATACATCTTCACACCCCAGGGTGCACTGAATAAGGAGCTCCATGAGCCTCCTGCATGATCTCACGCCTCAAATCCCCACCACTGGGTACACAGACTCTACCTTTATACCGAAGACAACCATCACTAGACACCGAGAAGTCTGACTCCTGATCATCTGTCAATCTCTCACGCATCCTGCACAACTCAACATCTACCAACTGACCAGCCTTGATCCGATCTATCAGCGTAGACTGAACCTGAAGCGTAGCAATCATCCCAGCACTATCAGACTGGACGACCCAAACACCCATGCGCTGAAGCTCACAAGCAGACCTCTGAAGCCCAGACATCGAACAAGCAAGCCCCTGAGCACCCCTACGACTCAGCACATCCGCCACAGCATTCGCTCTAGCAGGATGGTAGAGGATCTCCAAATCATAGTCGTGCAGAAGCTCCAACCATCTCCGTTGTCTCAAGTTTAGTCCTTCTGCATGAACAAGTACTTGAGACTCTTGTGATCTGTGTAGACCTTACATGTCGCCCCATACAAATAATGCCGCCAGATCTTCAAAGCAAAGACCACAGTAGCCAACTCTAGATCGTGGGTAGGGTAATTCTTCTCGTACGGCTTTAGCTGATGCGAGCCATACACCACTACCTTACCCTCCTGCATCAGCACACAACCTAACCCTGTATGGGAAGCGTCACAGAACACCTCAAAGCCATCTGCCCCAGAAGGCAACGCCAGAATTAGAGCAGAAGTCAACCTCCTCTTAAGCTCCTGGAAGCTCTCCTCACACGCCTCGCTCCACTCAAACTTGACATCCTTGTTAAGAAGACGAGTCAAGGGAGACACAATCTTGGAAAATACCTCCACAAACTTCCTATAATAGCCAGCAAGACCTAGGAAGTTGCGCACCTCAGAAACACTAGTGGGCTTCGCTTACTCCATGATCACCCTGATCTTCTCCGGATCCACAGAAATGCCATCCTTCGACACCAAATGACCAAGGAACACGACTCTACCCAGCCAAAACTCACACTTCTTCAACTTAGCATACAGCTCCTTCCCCTTCAAAGTATGCAGAACAACCCTCAGATGCTCCTCATGCTCCTCAGCATTCTTGGAATACACCAAGATGTCATCAATAAATACAACCACAAAAGAATCCAAGAAAGGTTTAAAGACATGGTTCATCATATCCATGAAGAACGAAGGGGCATTAGTCAAGCCAAAAGGCATGACCAAGAACTCATAATGCCTATATCGGGTCCTGAAAGCAGACTTAGGCACATCCTCGGCCTTAATCTTCAGCTGATGGTACCCAGAACGCAAGTCAATCTTCGAAAACATTGTTGCTCCTGCTAGCTGGTCGAAGAGATCGTCAATGCGGGGAAGAGGATACCTATTCTTAATGGTAACCTTGTTCAATTCCCTGTAGTCGATGCATAATCTGAAAGAGCCGTCCTTCTTTTTCACAAACAGAACTGGTGCTCCCCACGGAGACACGCTAGGGCGAATGAAGCCCTTATCTAGAAGATCCTGCAGCTGAACCTTCAACTCCTTTAATTCCGCCGGACTCATGCAATAGGGAGCCTTCGAAATAGGCTAGGTCCCTGGCACTAACTCTATCGAAAACTCCACCTCACGATCAGGTGGTAGCCCTGGCACATCGTCCTGGAACACCTCAGGAAACTCGCACACAACGGGGATATCCTCCAGACGGGATCCCTCTCGAATCTCGGCACAAAACAGAGAAACCCGTGGCAGCCCTTCCTCAGAAAGCTGACTACCTGCATAGCAGACACCAACACTGGCGCACAAGGAACTGAATTCCCCACGAAAGCAAAACGGGTCTCATCCGGTCTATCAAAAACGAATCTCCTAGATGCACAATCTATATGGGCATGGTGCTCTGCTAGCCAGTCCATGCCCAAAATCACATCAAAGCACGACATACTCATGGGAATCAAGTCAGCAGGCAAAGTCCTATCCAAAATCACAACAGGACAAGACTTGCACACAGAACTAAGCACACAAACAGGCACACCACTCAATGGACTAGAAATGCACAAATCATCATCACGAGGTACAACAACAATCCGAGACTACTCACTAAATCAGCAGACATAAAGAAGTGGGTAGCTCCTGAATCAAACAGACAGAAAACCGACAGAGAAGAGATCTACAGAATACCTGACACAACTCGGTCTGAGCCACGGTCATTCTCACAAGCTAGCGCGTACACCCGTGCCTGAGTCTGGGGCTTCTTCTGGTC
The DNA here is from genome assembly GCA_023374045.1 of Limonium bicolor. Taxonomy (NCBI): domain Eukaryota; kingdom Viridiplantae; phylum Streptophyta; class Magnoliopsida; order Caryophyllales; family Plumbaginaceae; genus Limonium; species Limonium bicolor. The sequence continues at coordinate 114,649,253 of CM041782.1, read as the reverse complement.
GGTCTTCTGCCCAGACCCTGAACTGGCACCTCTGCCCTCTGAATTGCCACTGCCACCTCTAGCCTATGGACACTGGGCGATGCGGTGATCAAGCGAGCCGCACTTGAAGCACGCTCCAGACTTCCTATAACACTCCCGACCCGGATGGAAACGGTCACACTCAGAGCACTTCGCCACAGCAGGCGATACAGATGATGAAGCTCCCGGTCTCCTCTAAACTTCTTCTTCTGAGAAGAAGACTGATCTCGCCTCTTAGGCTCCTCCACACGACCCTTCCTCTTCTGGTCCTTGGCCTTATCGGGCCTCTGGTCCTTCTTCTCGAACCGCTGCCTAGCCTGCAGCTCAGCCTCCACAACCAGAGCCACATCCGCCACATCTTTGAATGTCTTGTGGCGGAAGGGCGCCACCGCAGCTCTGATGTCGCCCCTCAAACCAGCCTCGAACTTCCTCGCCTTCCGGTTATCATACGGCTCAGGCACAAACTTAGAGAGAGAAATGAACTTACGCACATAGTCGTCAACTGACATGTCCTTCATCTGACAAAGCCTCCTATACTCGACAATCTTCTGATCACGGAAGACGTCTAAGTAGAACTGCTGGTTGAAGCAGCCCCTAAACTAGTCCACGTCCACGGGTGGGGGTACTTCCCCTCAACTGACTTCTACCGCTCCTTAGCCTCTGACTGGAACATAAAGGTGGCAAACCCCACCTTCTGGTCCTCCTCACATCCTATCACTCTCAACAGATCCTCAATGGCAGTAATCAGGTGGCTCGCCTCCTGTAGGTCACCACTGGCATCAAAGGAAGGCGGCTTCAGCTTCAAGAACTCCTGAAGCGCCTTCACATTGCTTCCCCCCGAGCTGCCAGCTCCAGCCGCTGGCCCAGTAGTGGTCCCTACTACCTGCAGCACCTAGGACACCACCTGCTGCACTATGTCGGCGAGGTCTCCCTGTGGAGTGCCGCTCTCTGAAGTGCTTCTCACTGAGCGTCGGGGAGGCATACTGAAGAAATATAAACCAAAACTCATCAGAATCCATCAAGCACCACACAACAAATATCTCAGACATTCAGACATGCAGACAAACCCCACAAACACCAGAGAAAGCCAAACCTGGTTCTGATACCACTAAATGTAACGACCCTAAAACCGGCCTAGGAGTTTGGGTCGTTACACGCCGCGAGTCTATTACCTAACGTCTCAAGGCTCTAATGCAAAACGAATTCGAACCAAATAATAGAACTTACATAAATACTTAGAAGAGTTTACATTATCCAAACCAAATACAAAATCCTAATACAGAGTAAGGCCCTAAGGCTACATAAACCGAAAGAGCGTCTGAGCGCAAAACATAACACAAAGTCTAGAAGACATCACAAGCATAAATCATAGCTCCAAAGAGAGTGGAGGAAGAGAGAATTCTCCACGTGCTCAATCTGCATAATAAGTAAAGGGGTGAGCTCAACATCCCAGTAAGCAGAAGACTTCCTCATGGAAGCCCACTCAAAACAGAAGTAGAAGAGTTCACAAATCATAGGATGTCACAAGTTGTGTCAAAATAGACGAATCAGAAACAAAACAAATATCAAAGCTGGACAGAATGCCATATCAAAACCTTAGTCGGACTTGCAGAAACGAATTCACAGAGTGGGACACTAGACACCAGCTGACACATCAGAAGAGCAACCACTAAAGCCCTATGGATCCGAAGATCCCACACAGAAGTCATTGAGATGACTATGGGCCCGTCGGTCTCTAAATATCCAGGGGACCCTGAGAAGAGAACAGAAGGGAACCTGAGGAACAAAACAGAAGGAATTCTTGCGCAGCATGCTACGGGACAGCCCGACCTAACTATCCAAGGCTCAGAAGCCAAGTAACTAGGTCCCAAAACAATTTAGCCAAAATATCATATCAAAGGTGCTTAAATAAGCATAACACATGTATAAACATCTTATTCACACTTAGGGGAATCATACCCCGCAAATAGAAGTCAAAACGGAGCTCAAACGAGCAAAATAGGCAAAACAAAAGGTGTGTCCGGACATGCGTCCAACCTTGCATGTCCGGACACGGTGCAAAGCAAAATCTGACCTTGTCCGGACACATGTCGAATTGAAATCCCAAAGATGTCCGGACTTGTGTCCGAACTTACGAAGTCCGGCCGCAAGTCGAAAGCAAAATCAGAAAGTCCTCAGATGCTGTACGGACGCATGTCCGGACACTCAAAAACTTCATAAACCAGAGGCACGCCAGACGACACGTCCGGACGTCACAAAACAGGCCATTTCCATAATGCAACATAGGCGCAAAAATCATCCAAATCCAATCCAACTCACACAAACTTCACAGAAATGCAAATCAGTACCCCCGGGGGTTTAGCCATTCGATTAACAACAAAAATCCGAAGAGAAAACACACATTGCAATACAAATTCCAACCAATAAAACGAAATTAAAATCAGTCCCCGAGGGTGAGCAAACTACCCCAATTCCATCCCCCACTTACATGAATTCGGAGAGCAGATTCTGTCCAACGTTGCCAACAACCAGACAAACGGAACGTAGCAGAGGAGAAGCACAACACGGTACTGAATTCGCAAACCAAATAGTCCAGAAATCAGCAAAACTGCACCCTCGAAACAACAACGAAGACCACCGAAATCACAAGGAACAAACCTGGAAATCCCGCAGAGAAGTCACACACAGCAGCAACACAGAAACGAGCAAAACGCAACAGCAATTGCACCAGAATTCAGATTCAATCAACAAGGAGAAGAGGGGAGGAGAGCGCACAAACTGTCGAGGAAGAATGACGACTTGAAAAACTGAACGGGGAAATAAAACGATTGAAAAATAATTATGAGAATAAGGAGAACTCTCCTTATTACTTATCAGCCCAAATAAAAGAGGGGAAAGGACCATCTTACCCTCATCTTTTCCTGAAATGACTTGGAGGTCCTAAAGAGCATACAACCACATAACATAAGCTGCAAAATGAAATCCAATGTTAGGAAATTCAGGAACAAAACCAGGTTATTACTGTATCTAATCACAAGGATTAGTAAAGCATAATAATCACTAAAAATACAAGGAATACACCTTAACACAAGGGAATATACCTTAGAACAAAATAACTACACAAGTTACAACCTACCACATAAACAAGTCCAAAATGTATAACATGTGTGTCATAATATTATAAGACACCAAAAAATTCAAAAGTAACCCCACGGTTTAGAGGCTGGACAAAATGAAGGGAATGTAGGCTACCAAAAAGTACTTTTTACAAGGGGAGGAAGCTTCCCAACTCACTAGAGTCTTCTCACCTAGGGAACAACAATTCTTGACTTATTTACTCTCTCTCCCATTCTTTTCTCATTTCCCCATGCTGTCACAAAGCCAGACTTCCTACACACCCTCTCAGCCGATTTGGGTAAGTCTCTTACTTCCTCCATTTTCTTCCTTTGAGCTCCATTGAAGAACACAAGTGTTCTTGCTCCTAAACACTCATTTTTGCTTCAAATTTTCTCCTTTCTTCACCAAAGGCTAAGCATTCTTCCTCTCCTCTTAATGAAGCTAAAAAACTACTGTTTGAAGGGTAGAAAAAATCGTGAGCAACAGCAAGAGGTGGCCAAGTTAAGTTCAACAACTCAAAAGGTAAAGAAATGTGCTTTAAGCCTTAAGCCCTCTCTTCTCTTCACCAAAAAGCACCACACTCATTCCCTCTTTTCATGTCCAAAAATATGAAGCTTTGGAGCCAAAAATCAATAGAAAGGCCATGGAGAAAGAGTAGCAAAGTTCTAACAAGCTTAAGGTAAGAAAAGGTGCTCTAAACCTCCATCCTTTCCTTTGATCTCTATATGTTCGAAAATCATTCATCCTAATACTCCTTTTCTTCCTTTATTCTCACACAAAATGAAGCTCCACTCATCCCTTTGGTTTCCGAAAGTTCAAGGAACATAACTTGTGAAAAACATCATTTGGGAAGGTAAACCCTAATTTAAGCTACTAAACTCTTGAATCGGCATATAAACTGTTATTTGATTAATGAATCCCCCCTTCATAATAAATAGGGTTGTGAGTGAAGAGTTGAGAAAAATAAGCTTGGAGCTACAAGGGTGAGATTCTACCCTCATAACACATTTTTAAGACTTTAAAGTGTTTTTGTTGTGGGGGATTAATTAAGGCCGAAATGAATCTTTTAAAATGGTTTATTAAGACCTAAGAATGAACATAAAATGTTATAAACTCATTTGGATAAGTTGGTGAATGATTAAATGACTTAAAAGTCAAATTTACAAAGAAAATGGGGTAAACATGTAATAAGCCGATACTATACTGCCTTGGAAAAACAGAACAGCCCAGGTAGGGGTCTGTTCGTAATTAAGTGGAATTGGTGGGGTTGGAATTTGTGATTTAATTGGAAGGTTAAGATAGATGTAGATTAAGGATCAAATTGTAAGATTTAGAAAATGTGTGGCCACTTTGTAATTTAAAGAAAATAGTGTGGAAACTAAGGAAAATACTTGGGGTATGTTCGGTAATATTAAATAGCTAGTATAGCACTTTGGAATAAAACAAATGAGGAATTAAAGTTATAATATGGTTTAGGAGGTCATTGTAATGTTGGAAAACAAATGTGGGCCATGATGAAATATTAAGGAATTTATGGGTGTATTCCGAGATTAATGAAGAGTTGGGAATGTATTTTAGTATAAGGTAAAATGTTACATGACATAGCATTAAGAAAAAGGTCTTAATGTCAATATGTGAGAGTTAGCACAATTAAGGAGGATTGATGCTTCTTATAAAATAATGAAGTTTGATGATTATAAAAGGAGTTTTATAATTCCTATAATTGAGTATGATTACTTAGAGATTTGTGGAATGATATACTATGGTTGGAGAACCATATTAATTAATATGGAGTTACTGTAAGGAGAGGAAATTCAATATGTAATGTTAAGACATTAGGATTTAATGTCATTATGTAAGGAGTTATATTAAGGGATGGAATTATATAATTCAAGGAATTATAGTAAAATATTTGTATAATGTTGTTGACTAGTATACTTAGACCAAGTCACCCAAATTGATCAAGGAAGGTCAAGTTGAATGACTCATAAACTAAATGAGAGTTCAAGAGTAACAACATTACAAGGTCAATAATAACATATGGTAGTAAACTAATATATTAGATATATATACTCATACAAGTATTTATAGAATCAAGTATGAAACCTAAGGATATATATTATATGAGTTACAAGGATCTAATCCTAAGTAGTAGAATAATACTACAAGTTATGTGAAACGTAACGAACTAATGAAATAAACTAATCCCAAACACAATCAAAAACACGAGTAATCTTAACAAACTAATTAAGGGGGGTTAACTATTGGGATTTAGCGTTTATTCTGAAATACCGGATTAATTTGAGATCTTAGGAGTTAACACGTAGTGTTACGCATCTATTCCAGATCCTAAAGCTACGAGGAGTGCCGGACAAGCATGATACTTCACGCTAGCATATATTGCAGTGCACGGTATGTTACTGTGTGGAATGAACATCCTGAGGGCTTCCTTGGGTTTAGACGTTGTGTGTTTAATTGCTTAAGAGCGATAGTGTGTGTTATATATGTATGCATGAAATTACATGTTTTACTTGCTTATCTTTCGTGTTATTAACTATGCACGGATGTCTTTCGGACTAAAATACCGAATGAAACTTGACCTAAGATACGAGTACGATTATGAACTATTATTACTCATTAAAGTGCCACTAATATTATATATTCCTAATCAACCTAAGTAAAATACTTAGGAACGAGATTCGGTAACACCAATCTCTAGAGCATGGACTCGAACATGAATATGACCTAGACGACTTCTAGGTATTGTGTAAGACATATATGACAACTATATTAAAAATGTATTCTCCATAACCAAAGAATAAATCTTAGGCAAATCGATTAAGTCACTTAATCACATGGTGAGGAATTGGTATATGAGGAGAAAATCCAGGGTAGTCTCGGACTAACTGGTTGCGCATATAGAGCGGATGACTGTTACAAGTCCACTCGTAAATTATTTCAATAGATCGGATAGATCGTTGGACAGATGCCCTGTTGTTGGGGACGGCTTCGGCCCTTGGTAACCCGCCATCTAATAGGGAATAAGGAGGAATCAGATGCCCTACTGTTGGGGACAGCTACGGCCCTTGGTGACCCTCCATCGAATAGGGGTAAGAAGTAAACAATTGGCTAAGGACATGTCATCTTCTAACCGATGACTGTCCATGATTAAGATTAAATAAATGGAACTTTTGACACGACCTAACCACTAACACGAGACTCAAATAACTCTCGTAAATGGATAATGGACTCAGGCCTTGAAGGCCAAACAACAAGTACCGTTCGCGACAAACAACTCTCACGTTTTATCGCATTTATTCATTTATTGTTCCAATTATGCGAATGTAAACTTGTGTGTTGTTGTGATTATATTGGATGAATTGCTGAGTGTTTACTTACAGCATTTACTGCTTTAATATATACTTGTAAACCGGAACAACATGAAATGAATCTCATGTTAAGATGGCTAAATGACCTAAGTGACCTAAAGGGTCTAGGATTACACTTTAGCATATTCAGCGTTTTGCTGAGCCTATACGACAACCCATTACAGGAACTTGCTCATTGTGAAGACAAAGTGTGGGACCTCGGGTAGAGGACTTTGTTCTTGATATCGCACTTCTCACTTGGGTTTTATTACTGTACTATAGATGTAAACTCTGGAGTCGATTTAGATGCTCGCTGGTCTTTTGTATTCGGATTTTGGATTTAGTTATGTATATATTAGTAATAGAATATGAAATACCCCAAACCTTTGTATGTTGTTTAAATGTTAAACCATGGTATTTAAAGGCTAAAAAGTGCCTTAGGAACATCGGTGAGCAATTTAAACCATAGTAAAACACAATAAAGCACTAAGACACAGTTTGAGCAAAAACATGCTCTAAGCTTGGAGTGAACTTGGTTAGGACCTAAAGAGCCTACCAAGACTTTATAACATTCAATTATGATTTATAAGGCTAATTAATTCCTTAGGAGACTTTGGTAGACAGTTAAACCAAACAAAACACAAGAAAACACCTTAAAGTCAATTTAGGCAAATACTTGCTCTAGACTTGGTGTAACCTTGTATAAGACCTAAAGGTCATACCTATACCTTATTTATATGTTAATGAACATATTAAATCAATTACTAAAGAAAATCAAGCTTGACAACAAGTTAAAACACAAAATGTGCTTTAAGGAGTCTTAAAGCACATTTTTGAAAAATTGTCTTGTAAATGAGTTTTGAGTGGCTAAATGTCCATCATTACTCTTTAATTAACATGTGTACTACTTACTATCACATTAGGAAGTCTAAATCAATGGGAAATCAAAAAATTTCACAACTATGTGCCTTGTTTTGTGAATAGTAACTAAATTAAGCAAGTTTATGACATAAGTCAATATAAGTGAGTTAATTGGTCAACAAAGACCAAAACACCCCTAAGTAATATAAGGGGGCCAGTTTTTGTGAGGTGAGTCACCACCATTTGTAAATCAATTAAAGAAAGGAAGACATAAAGTAAAGTACTATTCTACTTTATTACATAAATATCTAAACAAGAGTACTCTCTCACCTCATCCTCTTATTTCCTTCACTCACCACCGTAGCCATCTTCATCCTCCCTTCTCGAAATCGTTTTTGCTACAGCAAAACATACCATCTCCGTCTTTGAATACTTGTATCTTCTAGCTCCATGATCCAAATCCAATTTCAAGACCACCATTCTTCTAGTTGGAGCAAGCTCTTCATTTCCCTCTTTTCAAATCTTCAAAAGCTCCATTTCGGTGCCATGGAGATTCACCATTGAAGGAGCTTGAGCTCATCTTTTCATGCCTTGACATTCTCCTTTGCTTCAAGGTAAGGAAACTCAAAGAAAAACAACATTTCCTCCATGTTTTTATGTTGACCGAAAATCACCATTAATGGTGTCTCTACCTTGCTTTGTTCTAGCTTCATTCCAATCATTCAAGGACTTGGTGGAGTCCTCTCTTGATGCTTATTCAAACTCCCTTTTATTATCAAGGTAAAACAACTATCTAAGTGTTTTAAGACAATATATATATAACCTAGGGTTTGTAAGTGAGTTTAAACATGGGGCTTGAATGCTCATTGGTTTTACTTGTGTGTTGATTAGAGCATTGACAAGTAACCAAGTCCTCTTGCCGATTTCCAAACAAGGAAGAACAAGAGTGTTCAAGTAAAAATCTTGAAGAAAAGAGGTAAACAAGCTATCTCAATGTAGTTTAAATGCCTTAGGAAAAATGAGCTTGATTTGCTTAATAAAATACCTAAGGAGCCAATGGTGAATGACCTAGAGAAATGCTCTCAAGGAGTTTATTAAGGGCATATGTGTTGTTGGGTGTATTTGCAGGTCAAAGGCAATATATACATGTGGAAATTCAGTGTTTATGGTTTATGCAATTTAAGGGCCTAAGTGCCAAGCAATTTAATTATGCACTATATTGTGATGTAGTGTAAATTTGGTGAAGTTTTGTGTGTGAGAATTCTCTTGATGGATTTAGGTGTTCTTGAATGTTTGATGGTGAAAAACAATGTGTTTTGGTATGACAATGTGCTAGGAGAACCTATGGCCAAATTTGGGTAATGTATAAGAAGATTTAAGTGTTTAAATAAGCTTTGGTGAACTAGGAATGAATGAATGTTTACTAGGGAAGAAAACATGTATTAAGGTGTCCTAGAGTGTTACAAGGACTTAGGCATTATCTTGGAAGTCCTAAGAATCCAATGATTTTTTGGGAGGTACTAAAGTCTTGGAGAAGTTGTTTAAGGTTTAGGTAATATTGATGAATAAGGAGGGAATAATGTTTAGGTAAGGTTGTGAGAAAGAAAATTTAAGAAGTTGTGAAAAGAAGGTTTGGTTAGTAAGAGAAGATGCTTGGGAGATGATGTTATGATAGTGAGGAAACATTTTTGGCATAGTGGTTATCATAGATATGAAACACCACATAGAGAAAACTAAGGGGAAAACATTATAAGTGTTAGGAATTTTTGTAAGAAATGAATAAGTGTTTAAGGAGTTATAAAATGAGTTTTATAGTTGTTATATGAAGGTGTAAGTGTGTCAAATGGTGTTAGAAAACATTAGGAGGTGTGAGGAAAAGTTTGGAGAAAGTTTGACAATTTTTGGGCTTGTTTTAGTGTGGTCCGACCCGCAGTTGGGTCGGACAGCCTCTGTAAGTCACCAGTATGAGGTTCTGGAATGGTCCGACCCAGAGGATTTGGGTCAGACATGGGTCAGACAGTCAAGTTTTCAAAGCACGGTAAGTTTCTGGAATGGTCCGACCCAAAGGACTTGGGTCGGACATGGGTCGGACGGAGTAGAACTTTCAAATCCGAAAAAAAAAACACTGGAACGGACCGACCCAGTTGGTGGGTCGGACGGTGGGTCGGACTGACCCAAAACTTAAAAAAAAAACAGAAAGGAATGTGACTTATGTAATTAACCCTAGGGGTATTATGAAGGTAATCAAGGATTAGTGTGGACATTAAAGTATGTTATATAACCATGTAAAATACTTAGTAAATTTGAAGTTTATTAAATTAAATAACCGACGTTATTAATCGTGTATAGGCGTGGCCTACGGTGGAAATCAATCGAAGCAAGGACCAAGGTATGGTTTTCTTGCAACCTGTGTCCTACCGGATTACACCAGCTTGTATGCCAATGTGTTTTTCTGAGTGTTTGCCACCTTGTAAGATTAAAACATGTAATGAGTTTATAGTAATTCATTTATGTGGCGTATTTAGTCTCCGATACCGTTTAACCTCAAATATGTGTTAAACCTTAGCTAACCAAATCTAGGAACACATGAGAGATCGGTATCCGGATTTAACGACCCAAACCATGGGAACGTTCTAACCACGGCTATGCGTGAGTTAGTTGTGTGTTGTTGTAGTGTGCAAGTGTGTGAGCCTCCCTTGCGTGTTTAACCCGGTTGTGATACCGTATGGTATGTGGATGTGATAGGTTCCATAATGGAGCTCTAACTATTTATTTATAAGTATATATGAACTAATGGGGGGTGAGGAGTCCGGTCTGTTCCGGCCACGCGTGTGAGGATGGGGGTCGTTGTCATTTCAGGTTCGATCCTCTTTGTATGTTAAGGTTGATTTCCTTTCCCGGTCTTCAACCTCCCACAAGCTTACTCCAAAGCTTTCCTATTCTGACTTATGATCGGTCTAGGGGGAACATGTGTTTGTGTGGTGTGTTCGGGTCACTATACCCGATCCATCTTTAAGTTAAGTTACTCGTCCGACTAATAGGACGGTATCGAGTGTTGTGTAACGAGCTTATCAAGAATTGGCAACATTCTCTAGGCTCTGCAGTGGACTAACTATGTTGGGTCGGTTCCTAAAGAGAATCGTACCCGTTATGTGATGTGTTATTGTTGTGCCGTAATTCTTATATCGGTGTGATGATATATGTTGTTAAAATGTGGAATGTGTGGATCATGGATATGAATCTCAGTTTATAATAAGAGGCGTTTAAGGATAACCCGAATAATGGGTAAGTGTCGTCTATTAAGGAAGTAGCTCCGTTAGAGGAGAGCCACTCTAGGGTTAAAGGAAAAAAATGAGTGATTTGTTAAGTGTGGATGCGTTGGATGTTTTGTTGAGCCCTATTGTTAGGTGTATGTAATGTGTTATGTGTTTATGTTTGCATGCATGATTTAAATGTAATCAACCGCATGCCCAGACGACAATTAGTTGTGTGTGGCCCGGTAGCATGCGGGCTGCAGGATTACCATACCAGCAAAGGTGTTGAGCCCCTTGGGGGCCACCCTTTTCTTCCTTTTCTATTTCAGGTACAAGGAGCTGGATGTCGTTCGAGAGTAGGACGGGGTAGATGTTTATACATAGGCATCCATTTAAATTGTGTTGGTATTGTAGGTGTAATAAGGCCGAATTTGTTATCGGCACTGGTTTGTAATACTTGGTACAGTTGGGGAGTATGTGTATATTGGTTGGTGTTAATGGAAAGGAAAATTATGTGTAGTTGCTCGGAAATCTAGTCCATCAGACCAATACAATGTATATGTATTAGCCTTGTTAGCCACGTGGGTGGTTAACGGCATGTAACACCATTGAGTTAAGTGAATTGATGAGTTAAGTTTTCCGCTGCAGTTTGTTGTTAAGAATTCGGTTGTAGTTGGGGTGTTACAGAATATCTCGGATCCTCACAACGGTTATCGGTCTAATTATTGTAGTAAGTGATTGCTTCTTTACTCACATGGGTGAGTAATGGCATGTAGCACCCGAGTGAGGACGGTTATACTTTACTTTCCGCTGCGATGCATTTTTAATTATGCTACGAGTGTTATAATATAAGATCAACGAGAGGGGTGTTACAGGTGGTCTCAACATGACGCTTGTCAACAGTTAATGAACTAGAGGTTAAATAAATGAGTAAACGCACACTAGTTACAAGTTAGTACGAGGCGTCAATAATGCTCGTAAATATGGATAACAAATAAAAAGGGGCCTTAAAGGCCGAATAAGCGGGAACCGTTCGAAAGAAACAACTCTCATATCGTTACCATATGCACTTGTTTATGGCTTTGGTTATATGCATAAGTTATATATGGAATTGTGTGAGTTATAGTTGGATGAATTGTTGGATGTTTAAATTGTTTCATTTACAGCTCTTACTATATATATGTATAACGGAACAGCATGTAAATGAACCGCATGACAACTCGACTAATTAACTTAAGGAGCTTAAAGGTTCATGACGGTTATGCAGTAGCATACTCAGCGGTTGTGCTGAGCCTTTATGGCGAACATATTAGAGGTCCATGGTCAAAGATTAAAGACGGAGTGCGAGATTTTGGGGATAGTTAGCGGTATACTTGTTATTACACCTTTGGACTCAGTTTTGTATTATACCGCTGTTGTATATGATTTGGACAATTAAACTGCTAACTAGTTTATGGATTTAGTATTTTATAGTATGGTATCTATCTCTGGTCATCACAACGTGTTTCTATTATGTTGGTATTTGGACGCTTTATTGCTCACATGGGTGAGTAATGACGGTAACACCAAGTGTTAGTATGAACGGTTTTTATTTCCGCTGCGATTCGCTTATTTTATTATGTTAAGCACGGTAGTTAATACGGATTTACAAGTAAGGGTGTTACACTTCCGAATATGCAAGTTTGGACGCATGTTCGGACAAGCCTTTAAGTTTGCCTAAATTGCTCGTTTGAGCTCCGTTTTGATTTCCGGTTGCTGGGTTGTAACCCCCTAAGGTTGTATAAGCTATTTATCTATGTTTTGGGCATGTTGAACGCATATAAGTTTTGAAAGTGTGAATCTCTGTTTTGGGACCTAGTTACTTTGCTTTTGAGCCGTGGAAGGCCGGGTCGGGCTATCCCGTAGCATGCTATGTGGACGTTGTTTCTGTATGTGTTCAGGTCATTCCCGCTTCTGTTATGGGGGTCGACGGATCCTTTGGTTTTTGGACCATTTCTGCATTGTCAAGGGATTTTGTGGATCCATGGGTCTCTGACCCTTTTATGTATACGTGTGTTTGGTACTAGTGTCCCGTTCTGTTTTGTGAAAGCTTCTGGATTATATTCTGATTCGGGAACCATTGAGTTCCAAACTATTTAATGATCCACTTCTCTACTCTTCTGTTTATGAATCTTAGTATATACATATATACTCTGGTTATGCTTCTGCCTTCTGTTTACAATATTTTAAGCGACCTCATTGATGACGGTTGTTGCTTGCTGAGCTATGGTTGCTCACCTCTTTCAACATAATATTAACTTTGCAGATTGATCAGGTTACTAGATGGGCTATGTGCTTTGGAGACTTAGTTTTCCTTATTTACTTATGCATTTCGCTTTGGATATTTGTCAATATTTTGTAGCCTTCGGGCAATGACTTTATTATGTATTTACATGGTTTACGATCTCTTGTAAATATTGGGTATCATGAATGCAACAGGTTTCCTTCTAGTTTCTGAACATTGTGAGTTAGAATCTTACGTTATTAGGTAATATATACACGCGTGTGACGACCTTAGAATCTACCTGGTTTTAGGGTCATTACATTTATCCCTTAGCCTGTAGCCCTCACGGCAAGCTTCTCTTTTAAAATTTTCTTAACAATGTCATAACATGTGGAGTTAATATGGCAAAGAGATTAGAAGGATCTGCCAAGTTTTTTTTCTTGGTGATATAGACACATTTTATCATGCTGGTTTTAGGTGTTGTTCAATTGCAAATAATTGGGAAGAGTAGGAACTTACTGCAACCTTTTTAAGGTTGATATGGAAGCCTAAGACTGAATGGTGTACAAGGAAAGTTTAAAAGGTAACTGAAAACTAAAAATCTTGCTCAGATCATGAGTATACTAGGTCAATTAAATATCACTAAGTCGGGTTAAGCATAATGCTAGCCTCGCTACCTTTAAATAAAGGCAAATAAACCATTCACCAATGCACATGAACATTTTGTAGAGATGAAAAAAAAACTACATGAGGGACAAGGGTTGCATAGGCACCTCCTGCGAGCAAGTGTATTAAAGCGAATATTGCCATTCATTCACCATGGGGATTGGGGATATCTACAACCGTCAGGATTGTCATGAGGGATAGTGGGGGATAGTCAGGATAGATCATCATCTAACAAGCACTCTGCTTTTTCTGCGGCTTAGATAGTTTGTTGGTCCTAAGTAGGTAACTAGGTTGTCTTCTTTTCCTTCAAGCATAAGTTTGGTCTGTACACTAACGGGTCCTTATCTAGTTATGTAATAAATCCTAAGTTCAAGACTGGGATTGGCGCTCCATAAATAAGTCGAGAAACTGCTTCAACCACTGACTGTTCTCAGCATCTTTCTCCAACTCGCAGCACATGCCCTTTACTTGCTCCACTGCTAGATTCACATCCATCTGATCCAAGGGCAGTTGCGCAAATTCCCTTAAAAATAAATGAGCTCTTTTAGCACCTCGAGACACATCATCAGGATCAAACTCCTTCCTTTTCTGTCCCGCCTACAAGAATCGGGCAAAAAGATAAAAGAAACAAAAAAAAAGGGTTACGCTTATTCGATAAAACCAACATGCCTGACTGCTAATTAACAAGATTCCTTAAACAAGGGAAGCTCTGATCAATTATTCACATCAACATTAAATTTTTGATATCCAAGTGCGCTATTGTTGATATCCTCCTGAAAGAATTCCCCCAGTTTGGAATAACTATGACCATCATACCTCCTTTGATGAACCATTCTCGGTGATTGTGGCCGGGGAGAAATCCTCCAACTCAGCAGCTTTCTCTCTGGCAAGAGAGATGACACTCTCTGGAAAGTTTGCAAATTCTGCAACATGAATCCCGAAGCTCTGATCACAAGCGCCTGGCTCAACCTGAATTATGCGACACCCACCGTGAAGCAATCTTGCTATGATATGACCATTGAGTTCATAACAAATTCATGAAGGGACACTCAACAAAATGCATCAAGTCTATCAGGACAAATTTCTTTATATTCCCCCTATTGTCAATCTAAAGTTCAGAAACATCAGCATCACAAGACGTATGAAGTCAAAATACCCACCTTGTAGAGCATCGTCAGTTGGTGGCTAGAAGACTCTATGTGGGCACTGACATGGTAATTAGCTACGCCAACCATCTCCTGTGAAGGCTCGTCCCCACAATTCCCTTTAGCAAGTGCAGTCAGCTCATGAAAGTGGGTCGCAAACAAAGTTGGCGCCTTAATAACTTCAACAATGTGCTCACAGATGGCCCAGGCTAATCCTGCAGAGGAAGGCCTCACTTTTCAGCCCAGAAACTGTTTAATGTATAAATATAAGTTATCTTGCAGCTGGATTAGATGAAAGATTGTATCCTCCAAAGGGACGTTAAACATGGGCTTTTAGCCCAAAGTATCAAAAAAAATCTTGTAGCAGGATTGGGACCAATTTAAGAAACTCATCTACTGCTCGATTGATTGATAATTTGATCAGATAGAATTCATACTTTTTTAGCTGCGAACCAAACCTGGATCAGATGAGCAATTATTTGACCATAGCATTTCCATCACATAAATAGGTATAATTGTCAGTTGGGCACGCATCATCAATATAAATGAGCATACTTTAGACGAAGTAAATACATTTATAAACCAACATAAATCACAACGCACACCTTCCAACAAAAATTGCACATTAAGTAACCCAGCTAACAACTTCAATTCTTTATATCATTACAGTTTCTTATTTGACTAGAAAATCACTTAATTCATTCAACTAGAAATGAGCAGAATAGCAAGTAAAGTTTTGTGGGGAAAAAGAGTCCTGAGTGCCTAACATCACGAACCAATACCACTGCTGTTCACAATATTAAAGTATCATGACCAAAGAACAAAACTAACCAAATCCATCATAGGTTGATGTCCCACGGCCCAACTCATCAATGATAATCATTGAGTTTTCCGAGGCTCCCTTCAATATGGATGCAGTCTCAAGCATTTCTTGCATAAATGTTGAGACTCCACGAAGCTACATAGGATATAAACAGTACACCATAAGACGGAAAATTACATTCTGAGCTGACAGAAACTGCCAAAGAGTTTCCCTAACAGTAGATGAATTTAAGATCAAAGGATTGCCTAGAAACACAAACCATAAACAATCTTGACACTTGTACGTTAACCATTATATGAATATTAAGTCATTTAAAATGATCTTATGGAAAAGTTTCAGCAACCACATCACCTACGCTACAGGGACCCCACATACTGTGTGACCTAAAAATGGAGCTAGATGACACTCCTAAATGAAAATATGGCCAAGAATATAGATGTTTGAATACTTCCTCATCTAACACTTTTATCTCCCATATTTCAACACAGTTGCTACTTTATACAGCTGGTTATCTTTCCCATAATTCAGTCTAGTTCATAATCGGAGCAATCTTTATCTCAGTAACAAGATCCAATACATCTTTACATTACTCTGAGAAGGTGTGGCCAGAGGTGGTGATAAGTAAGAGAGATAAGAGGCACAGAGACAAGTCAGCCCTTCTGTCATCAGCTTGATGTGCCTAACAATCAGATGCAAGCAAGTGGAAGGCTCCTTTTGTAACATAATGAGATATACTAGGGAAAGATTAGCACATAAGGCCCATTGCTACAGGAGCTCTCAAAGATCTTTAAATTAGTTAGTAGTGTCTATTATAATTTCATTGCATGGAATGTATGGTTCTAATAAAAAAACAGATTTGCCAAACAAGCAAGGGAAGAATAAATGTTTGCCGATCCCAATTAGGATAAAGCAAAGTTCAATTGGTAGAAAAAGAGGTGAATGGATGTCTTCAAGGTATGGAAATTTTATCATGATGCACAAGAGCCCAATAAATGCTGGAGACCTGAGTTTTTCATAGATCTAAATTAATTTGAAGATTTCTACGAAATAATAGTCCACAAATCAGAATTAATGCTAAAACAAACCTGACAGTCACCAGCACCCACACGAGCAAAAATACAATCACGAACAGAAATGCAGGCTTTGTCACAAGGAACAAAAGAACCAACTTGTGCCATCAATATATTAACACCAACCTGCAAGACGAGGTAGACAAAACCAAGCATGTAAACAAAAAAGCAGCCACACAGTTTTAGTGCATAGAAGAGAAGAGAACATCAAAATGGTACATAAAATAAACATACAAGAAAGAATGGTTATCAGTAAAGAAATGGTAAGACAGGTGAGCAAACATGCATGGATTATGTATGCCTTCAACACGTCTGTATTAGGATGCTTTTGTATTTGTTATATTTTCCCATTATTTATTTCTTTTTCCCTTTCTTTCCACTCTATAAATATAAGAAATTACTTTCTAGTAACTAGGTAACTACAGGACTGTTCGGGATCATACAAGAATATTATATACCCCACAGTCAATCCTTTTCACTTGTCACTACCTCTAAATTCTTCCTCTCTTCCTCCCTTTATCTGTCCTTCCTCTGACTATTGATCTTTTTTTTTTTGGTAATTAGTAGTATATTAAACTAAAGGAAAATATCCAACATTACAACCTATAGGTTGCTGAGAGCAGCCTTTCTAATTACAAGGTTAGCACAGGTCTGTGCTGTACAAAAGGAGCTTCTAAAGATTCTATTATTTTTTTTCCCTCCAAACAAAGTAGATAAGGTAGGTGAAGACAAAAGAGAAAGTTCTATGAGTATTACAATTCTTCCTCCATCTATTGCTAACCCATCTAAGAAGATTAGGCCAGTCCTTAGGTGCTCTAATACCCCCGTAATGATTCCAAACTGAATTCCACATATCTGTAGTAAACCTGCATCTGAAGAGCAGGTGCTTCAGTGTTTCCTTATCTCTGTTGCAGAGAACACATGTTTCATCTGTGGGGATGCCCCATTTCCTCATACGGTCTTTGGTAGCCAACCTCCCTTTGGCAGCAAGCCATGAAATAAAAGAGCACCTGGGAAAATTCCCTTTGCTCCAGATCACCTTGCTCCAATGGACTTTTGGGGTAGTCACATGCAGTTATCATAACACTTTTTAATAGAGAAAACGTTGCTCAGCATGGGCCATGCAATTCCATTACCATCAGAGAGATGAGTAATGGCGTACTGCCTCAGGTTCAATAAATTCCTCCAACACCAAGAGCTATCACTGGGGATGCTTACATCCCAAATAGATTGCCTTTTTAGGTAGTAACCATTAATCCATTTCACCCACAAAGTGTCTTGCTTGGATTCGATTTGCCAGATTTGCTTGAAGATGGCGGCTTTGTTCCAGGTAGCTAGGCACTTAATGCCAAGGCCACCTCTCCCCACTGGCTGGCACACAGTCTTCCAGGCCACGCTTGCCTTCCTGGAGTCAGTGTTACCCGCCCATAAGAAAGCTCTACAAACAGAAATGATATTCGTGATTACTCTCTTAGGTAGGGCAAAAATACTCATCCAGTAGATCTGCATAGATAATAGGACAGATTTGATAAGTTGGAGCCTTCCAGCATAGCTGAGGAATCTAGAGGGCCAGCTCTTGATCCTACCAACCAGCTTATCTATCAAGTCTTGGCAGTCAACAGCAGTGAGCTTGGTTGGGCTAAGGGGGACCCCAAGGTATTTGATGGGCAGCTTGCCTTCCTCCAGGCTGAAGTTAGAATTGAGATAGGCCTTGAAATCGTCGTCAACGCCAGCCATGAAAACCTTGGTTTTGCTCAGATTAGCTTCCAACCCTGAGGATTTGGAGAAGGAGCTGAACAGCTGCATCATAGCATTAACTGCCCCAGCTTTAGCCTTACAGAAGAGCATAAGATCATCTGCAAAGCAAAGGTGGGTAAGCTTCAACCTTCTACAGTGGATGATAGTAGAAATCTTTGTCATTCTCCAGACTGAGCATAAGCCTGCTGAGGTATTCCATACAAAGAACAAAAATATAGGGGGAGATGGGGTCCCCTTGTCGAAGCCCTCTCTTCCCTTGGAAGAACCCCTTTAGGCTGCCATTAACAACAACTGAGAAGCTTGGAGTGGTGATGCATTCCATGAGCCACCCCACAAAGATAGGAGGGAACTTGAGAGCTTGAAGGAGATCATGGATAAAATTCCAGTTAACACTGTCAAAAGCCTTTTGGAGGTCAATTTTGAGCACACACCTGGGGAAATTTTATTTCTTTTGTAGCCTTGATAAGCTCATGACACAACAGAACATTGTGGGAGATGGACCTGCCTTTGACAAAAGCAGCCTGGTTAGGGCTTATGAGAGGTCCCAAAACCAACTGGATTCTGTTGCCAGGATCTTGCTGATAATCTTATAGACCACGTTACAACAAGAGATGGGTCTAAAATCAGTAGGTCTGCTGGGGTTGTCCTTCTTAGGGACAAGAGTAATGGCTGTGCAGTTAACGCTTCTTATAAGAGAACCGGAGATGAAGAACTCTTTGATCGCCTTACATATAAGAGGGCCAGAGATATCCCAGGTATCCTTGAAGAATGCACTGCTATAGCCATCAGGCCCAGGTGCCTTAGCATCAGGAATAGAGAAGAGGGTCTTCTTTATTTCCTCATCACCTACATCACTGCAAAGGCCAGATATATCATCGTCAAAAATGAGAGCCCCTCGATTTACCACAGCAGGATCAAGTTTCTGGCAGTCCCCAGAAGTGCCTAGAAGGTTTTGGAAGTAAGCGATCAGTTCGGCTGAGATATCATCAGGGCTGGTTTTGAGCTGCCCATCGCTACCAACGATAGAAGTAATAGAATTCCTAGCATGTCTTCGCTTGATGACAGCATGGAAATACTTGTTTTCCTATCCGCAGATTTGAGCCAGTTGCAATGACTTTTCTATTTGAGGAAGCTTTCCTCAGCACAGTAGAGTTGCTTTAGGTTGCAAGCTGCAATCTTTTCACTTCTGAGTAAGTTGTCGTTGAAGAAGTCAGACTGGAGATTCGCTTGGATATCTTCCAGATTTTTCTGGGCCTCCTCCACTCTCACAGAGATATCAGAGAAGTGCTGAAGGTTCAACTGCCTGAGGGATTTTTAGATCCTTCAACTTGCTACAAAGTTGGCGCATAGGGGACCCATGGTGGGTTATATCCCAAGCAGCCCTAACCAAGTGGTGAAAGTCTGCATGGCTCCACATCTTGCAGTATTTAAAAGGTTTGGGGCCAAAATTAATACACTCCTGCACTTTAACAATGGAAGGACAGTGGTCAGAGATATTAGGATGGAGAAATTGAGCAAAGGAGTTACCAAACGTGGCAGTCCACACTCCGTTGACAAGAACTCTATCCAACTTAGACCATATAGTTCTTCCATCTTCATTTTTATTCCACCAAGTGAAGAAATAACCCTGAACTTCAGATCTTCCAAACTGGAATTGTGCAGAAAATTTCTGAATTCTAGGGTTTCACTTCCAAGGGAACCACTACCTCCCGCACGTTCTTCTCTATTTTTGATAACATTGAAATCACCAAGGAGGGTCCATGGCTTGGCCATGGTGGTGCTGATATGTCCAGGCTTGCCATAAACTCCTTCTCTGAAGGTGGTCATTTGCTGCGTAGACAAAAGTGACAGCAAGGGTGCTGCCATTAGCTTTGGAAACTGCTTCGCAATGTATTAGTTGATCTGACAAAACAAGAGGTTGCACCTCCCAACAGGAGTCATCCCAAAAAACAATAATACGAGCCTTTTCCACATGGTCAATATTAGAGAGTGTTTTCCATCTGCCAAAACAAAGCCTCTCAACGCTTTGAAGATTATTTCTAGTAACTTTGGTCTCCAAAACAGCTCCAAAATTCAGGACATTATCCTTAATCCATCTCCTAACCGCGTCGTGCTTATTTGGGTGGTTTAGGCCCCTAGTGTTCCAGCTTGCTATTTGGATCATCTTCATGACAACTGTCTTGATCTGAATCACAATCAGCTCCACTGCTGCACTCCTCATCTGAACTACTAGAAACAGCCACTGGATGCTCCTCAATGGTGGAGATTAATCTCACAGGGAGATGAGGGCTTTTAGAAGGGCTCCGCTGGCCAAAGACTTTCCTTCTAACTTTCTTAGAAGCAATATAAGTCCTGAACCCATCATCTTGGATTTGCTGATCATTGGGTGCCACATCAGCCTCAGGGGGATCAGGCAGAGCAGCAGCCTTGTTGTTTGCTTTCTCACTCACTGGAGGGGCAATGTGGTTTGTATCCTCAGCCTTTTTCTTTTCAAGCCATATTTGTTTGGTAGCAACTCTGCACTTGTTTTCAGTATGTCCCAGCTTGCTACACAAATTACACCAGGTTGGCTTCCATTCATATTCCACTTGTTGCAGAGTAGGCCCTCCCTTGTCATAGATAGTGACTTGCTCAGGCAGCTTCTGGCCTTTGACAACCTCCACAAGCACTCTAGCAAACCCAAGCCTCTCCTTGTTGATTGTACATCTGTCCATGAATAAAGGCTACCAATAAGGCTTGCAAGCTTGCTGAGAGTCCTCTTGTTCCAATACTGAAGCTTGAGGAGGGGAAACTTAATCCAGATTGGAAAAGAGTTCCCCGTTTCCTTTTTCATCTCAAAGTCCTCAGACCAAGGTTTCACAAACAATGGCTTACCGCTGAATGTCCAGCTTCCTTCGATAGCACTAAATTTACCTTGCTCAGTGGAGAATCTGGTAAGGTATACCCCTTGTTGCAGTCTGTAGATGGATTCAATGCCCAGGCCAGCCCATATATTTCTAAGATACCTATCCATAGCAGCAAAGGGGAGATCAACTCCAAGAATGAAGCTGACGTTGAATTTTTCCAGAAGATTATTTCATCTTGGATTTCCTCTTCTTCCACTGTTATGGACAGTTCACCATCCACGATAGAGGGCTCAACATATTCAAGCTCAGCACCGGCTTGCTTCAGCCTGTTATCAGCAAATAGACTAGCCCAGGAATTGGGGGTATTTTTAGGGTTAGCCAAATTAGCGTGATTTCTCCCCCCTGCCTCAGCACCAGAAGAATTGGGGGTTTTTTTAGGGTTAGCCAAATTAGCGGGAATTCTCCCCCCAGCCTGCGCCTCTGCACCAGAAGAAGAAATAGGGGAACAGGCGCCATCGATTGGAGATTTTTGATCTGGCGGCTTCACCCCATGCGAATCCACTGGAGCAGCTTGGCGCATCTCCCCTTGCGAATTGACTGGAGCAGGTTGGCCTTCGAGAGTCACAGAACCAGCGAGCTTTCCCTTTCCCTTCCCATCGCCTAGACTGAAGGATACTAGGGGGAGAGGATTCGTGCGCTTTTTTTTCTTGGAGGAGGAGGATTTCCCCATCACAAGGAAATCGCCCGCACTGCTCAGAGAGAGGAGAGAGAGCGGGTGGTTGCGCTTTTGACTGACTATTGATCTTGGTAAGAACAATTCTTGGGGAATTTCTTCATCCAAGTCTTTGATCTTCAACTCCTCATCTTGATCAGTTTCCTCAGCAGGTGAATTGTAAGACTACTCTAATTCTGGTTTGAAGGAGTCTTTCACTGAGAGAGGCTTCAATCTTTCTGCCAAGAAATACTGAAATTCACTCCAGGAAAGCAACCCAAATAGAGCCCAGAGCCATTGGAACCACACAAATGCCACCCCTTCCATACAAAACCCGGCGGCCATGAATCGATCATTACCTTCAATGTCATTGACGGTGAAATATAGTTGCATTTAACTCGGTCATCCTTGCGGGTCAACACCATGAAAAACTAGAGGTTCAAGAACATCGCTCAGGAACTCCATCTCCAAATCTTTTGTTTGATTTCACAGTTTCTGCTCCTCCAATGACCATAGGCCCTAGAAAGAGCTCTAATACCAATGGATAGAGTCAAGCCCTATCTTCCTTAGTAACTCCACCGAAGTGGCCAATTTCCTCGCAATTAAGCCAAGACTAATCTCGTAAAATGGTTGAATGTCTTATCCACTATCCACCATCTCCTTAAGTAGGCTAACATCAGGTGCTAACTCCTAACATGACAAAGACTAGTATTCCCTTGCTAGACAGATTAATGACACTTAGTATTTATCTAGTGTCCTAACAGGCTTGGGTAGAGTTTTATCTCTGTAGCAATAGATTAGAGAGTTAAATAACGAAAGAAGAATAACCATATTATTTTGATAGAAGAAGACTCAACAGAAGAACCCTTACCACAAAGATAAGCCTAGGCGTCTGAAATACAAGTTCAATTTCAACATTCATTGTATCCTCTTTCAATACAGCCTATGCAGATACATAGTATCCAGGTACTTGGTGAGCAAGACAGCACTGAAAGCCTAAAACACCCCTTCTAATGGCTTCCACTTCCTTCCAACTCTTTCCAACTTAAATCACCCATATTCCTCAAAACTATCCTTCCTAACATACCATCCCGCATTGAGAGAAGCCTTGTCCTCAAGACTAGAATAGAAAAAATTCCATACAAGGTCAGCCATTGATATCCAGATGGCTTCTCCCAGGGTATTTGCATGAGTAGTGACGTGCATATGAGCAACCATATTTCTCAGTGATTGCCCATTGTCAAAATATTATTTGCCGAGAAGCTTGATTATGTTGGGCGAGATGGAATGTCCTTCTCATACTCATCGCTTAAAGCAGATAAAGGCTCCTTGTCAATGATGAGTGGAGTTTTGTTGGCAACAGTGGTGGTGATGGCTAAACTCTGCAGCAAGATGCCACCAGTCTTGTAGTTTTCACCATGGTTGCTAAATGAAGCTGATGATGAAATGAGCTTGCACCTCCATCACCTTATCCTTCCCAAATTTTCTTGCATTTTCACACACCCTCACTCATCGCTGGTTCACCACCTCCCACCTCCTGAACATGGGTATCCACTAATTTACTGAGGTGGCATCACACTCTTCCTCCCCCCAAACAAAAACATGGTCCACTAGGCTCTGAAAGGTACGCCCTTCTCCATGGAGATCCAGGAGCGCTCATCATTCCTTTCTTGCCACGCTCATGCTCACCTTTCTCCTTTAGAATCTTGTAGCACTCCTTCCCTAGAATTTGGCAGTATTGTTTGTTTCCTCAACCTGATTGAACTCATTCTCCTCTTGAACTTCTAGTGTTGGTTGCTCCATATATTCTGGTCTGACCATGGCGAATTGGGGTACTCTTAGGGCCTGAAAAACTCCAAACCTCACAAACTATCCATCAGTAACATTTTAATCCATCAAACTATTATGATATAGACCACTTCCTTCTCAAGTCTTCACAGTTCTTCCTCAAATCCTCACGATATTCTCCCATCCAATATTTCTCTCAACTGATCCTGCTTCCACTGATCTCTCACAAGATAGGACATTTTCACCTTTGTTCTTAGATTTCTCCCTAATTGTCTCAATCCAACATCCACTCCCATCCACATTCACCACACCAAAGTTAGATAGATAAATTTTAGATATGGAAAAGAAGAGAGAATGATACGAAAGATGAATATCTATATTATTTAGATAAAGAAGACTCGAAGGAAGAACCCTAGTCACAGAGATCACTCTACCCAAGCCCAAGTAGTTGAAATACAAGTTTAGATTCAATATTCACCATATCCTCTTTCAATACAGCCTATGGAGAGAAAGACAGCACTAATAGACTAAAATTCTCCTTGTAATAGCTTCCACTTCCTTCTAACTCCATCCAACTTAAATCACCCGAATTCCTCAAAATTACCCCTCCTAACACAGCCAAATTTTTACAATGAAGTGGCAAGCATGAAGCAACCCAAATTGGATATTCCATGAAGCAAAAATTAGAAGCTCCTAAGGCCAGCAATACTGAGAAATAGTAACATTGCCCAAAGAGAGAAAGGATGTTGGATGCAATACAAAGCTTAACTTAAGGCTGATGGAAGTCTTAAATTATACAATGCTAGGTTGCACGTTCGAGGATATATGTAAAAGTTTGGTTTGAACTTTAGTAAGACTTTCTCTCTTGTCACCAAAAAGACAACCATACGAGCCCAAGAATAACTAGGTCATCAACCAGTTCGTCATTGATAATGTCTTCCTTCATGGGGACTTGCATGAGGAGATATACATGAAGAATTACTAAATCAATGGTTCTTCACTTTTCTTCATGATCTTCCTCCAAGTCTACATTGACATCCTTGTTTGCAGATATGGCAAAACAATTCAAACCCTAAAGACACAACTTGATTTGGAGTCAAGGTTAAGGACCTCTGAAGCATCCATTCTTTTTAAGAATGAAATTTGTCTAGACAAATACTAGTATAATAGTTATCCTGCTCGTGTACATCTTCGAGTTTCTAGGAGAATATGGTTTGGCGGACACTAAGCTTGTTGCAAGTCCACTGGAACTTTGTCTTAAGCTCCACTTGGATGATAGATCAAGTCTAACTGATCCGACAAATTATAGAGATCTGAATTCACATTTTATTCATTGAGTCAATTCCTTAAGATTCCTTATGAAGAGCCCGGAACTCTACTATCCATGTATTAAAGTTTCAAAGGTACCGAAAACTAAGGTATCAACCTAACAATACTCGAGACTTCGCTTTAACTGCTTCTTGTCCCATACCCCAAAGATGTGTTAGCTGCTTCTACAATCTTTTTGGCTGGTCCCTTATTTCTTGGAACTCCAAGAATAAAGCGATTGTTTCTTTTGTCCTCAGCAAAAGTAAATATAGAGCAATGAGATGAACCATCACTTAGCTGGCTTGGCTGAGTAGGTTTTTTTTAGTTCAGTGTACTAGATAAGCAGCTCATACCACTCAAGTGGGAAATCAATACGCAGTCAACATTACCAACAAATAAGTATACAAATTAAGTCGTGACGCTCAAGGTCAAATCAAGCAAGGTTTCATTAAGGTTGAACATTTCCAACTACCAGTAGTTAGCTGATATGTTGACCAAGATTCTTGTTAGGAAAGATAAGGATCAGTTTCATTGAATGGGAATCAAGCAACTTGAGTCACTCTTGCTACAGTTGTTCCTTCCATTTCAAGTCTTGAGGATCTTATATTTCCACTTCAAATTGAGGGGGAAGTTAGGATGTTTTACTTTTTAACATATTTTCCCATTCTTTGTTTCTTTTTGTTTATAACTATAAGAAGTGGGTGCGACCATACCAGCACTAATGCACCGGATCCCATCAGAACTATAAGAAGTTACTTTCTAGGGCCTTGTTAAATATGGGACTGTTTTGGGTCGTGCAATTGCATGTACATACCCTACCCCAGACCCTTTTTAGCACATGTAATAATAAAAAAACCCAGCAAAGATAATGTAAACTTCCCTCATTCTATAGTGTTGTGTCTCCTGTTTCATTTCACCGCATTGTTCCTCGTTTGATCCTCATTTGAATCCATCAAACCAATCAATCTTTAGCTTCTCACATAGTGCGATTATAGGACTTTCTTAATAATAATCTGTGGATTAGAAATGGATATGCTCTAATCACATTGAGAGCTTGTCCATATACTTACCAGAACATTTACCACCATGTACCACAATGTCACAGAATTCAACAAGCTGATAAGATAAATAAACAGAAAAACCACCACCTACCATTGGTATACAAGAACAATAGCTAGGGGAAAACATGACAGAGGATGATCAGATTCTAGAGAAGCATAAGTAGGTGAACAAATATAAGAAAGAGCAAGTCTAGAAGTGAAGCAATCATTAACATAAACCTCCACTTGCGCTTGTCTATTTTGGAAGTCATTAAAAGTAGTGAATCTTGCTTAGACAATTAATAACTAACATGCAACAAACATAGTTCCAAGATGTCATACGCATTTAGACTCATCCTTCAATGAATATACATAGCCCAAGAACACAAGATGCAGAAACAAGATAACCTTAAATGAGGCCATAAAAGTTATTGCTGTAAAAGCTTCACTAAAAAGTGTGGTCTGAGAGAAAAAATGTAATAAGAGCATGAAAATGATAACGCAATGTTAAGATATTTTTTAAGCATCATAGGCAGACCTGTCTAATGAATGTGGATTTTCCACCCATGTTGGGTCCTGTGATAATCTGAAACCAACTTTCCTTTCTAACCTAAAATTTGAATACAAGAAAAATAGGTGCCAGTTATCCATTAACATCACTATGGTATTCCACAAATATTGGAGAAGTTTCTTAAGAAAACAAGCAATCAGTAAGCTCACAAGTCTACAGTCATTTGGAATAAAATTAACCCAATCTTGAGCCTCCACACAAGGATGCCTACTTCCTTCCAATACAATATCACCAACATCCTGTCAGAGAAAACAAATATAACAATGGATTCAGAAGTTTGTATGCTAAGTGAAAAGTTAAACAATATTGCGAATGGAGCTGGAAAGGTATATAAGGTTAATTAAATTACCGAAGGAGTAATAACAGGTCTTGCATATGGAGTTGGGCAGCTAGCAGCCAAATCAGCAAAACCAAGCAAGACATCAAGTTCAGAAAGAAGAGAAGCTACAGACTCAAAGACCTGCACAAATAATACTTGATTTACAATAATGAACAAATCTAAGAAACTGATAAAGTATACACATCCATGGGTAATACATTTATGACACTCTGATATACCTCTGAGAAAGTAGCTGAAGTCCGAACCACTCTCCCCACCACCTCTTTTTGTTGAGTCTTGTACTCATCAACTACTTTCTGGTATTGGTCTCCCAATCTTTTGAGCTTAGAATTTACAAATTTCACACCATCTTTACGAGTTTCAATAACAATAAATTGTGTAGTCAACTTCTTCCTGATCTTTGGTTCTTCCTTCTTAGTGATTCTAAACACATGACCATATTGTGTACCCTTGTCCAATTTAAGGGCTTTATCAACTGGGAGATTAAGCTCATCTGCAGTTTCTCTGTGTAACCTGTAAATCTCAGCTTCAATTGACTGTTGTTGCTTTTTCAACTCAAGTAGCTTTTGGTCATAACCAGATGAGATCATGTATTCACCATTCTCTAGTTGATCAAGGTCAACAGAAGTTTCAACAAGCGCTGTGAACTTATTGAGGTGATCATCATCTGTCCATTCTTCTAAAGGTTTCAAAAACCTTTCCTTAATTAGAGCTGAGAATTGTCCATCGTATCTTTCTAGGGCACCTTTGATGTAAGGAAGCCTGCTACATGACTGCAAGATGAACATTCAAGTTTCAGTGCTTAACA
The DNA here is from genome assembly GCA_023374045.1 of Limonium bicolor. Taxonomy (NCBI): domain Eukaryota; kingdom Viridiplantae; phylum Streptophyta; class Magnoliopsida; order Caryophyllales; family Plumbaginaceae; genus Limonium; species Limonium bicolor. Next base: position 114,621,497 of record CM041782.1, on the reverse strand, counting down.
GAGGATGTAAGACTATTAAAAACATTGAAAAGTTACATCAGATATAAGCAAAACCGAAAAAGTTAACTTATAAACTATCATATACATGGGTTATTTTGACACAATGAGTGTGGTTGATCAACTAGAACCAAGAAGAAGAATTCCGTAACACATAGCTTATAAGTCATGCTAACTACCTGGTAAAGCTTCACAACATGATTTAAACCAGCTCTCTTTTTCTGAAGATTGTGAGTCAATCGTTCAATGTCTGATATTCTTTTTAGATACTGTCTCAAATCTTGGCGGAGTTCAATATCTTCCACAAAAACCTGTACCAAATCCAGACGAGAGTTTATTTCACACACATCTAGTAAAGGCTGCTTGAGCCACATGTTTAGCAGCCGTTTTCCCATACCAACAGTGCAGGTTCTATTCATGAGACCAAACAAACTGAAGTTTTTGTTGGCATCATTCTTGCTTTCCATTAGATTCAATGCTCTCACAGCAGCAGAATCTAGCCTCATGTAACATCCAGGACTATAGTGTTTGACCACATAATTTCCATAATTGCTATCATCTGACAGTAGATCCGCATAAGATAACAAGGAACCAACAGCTGAAGGTGCGAAGTCAAATCCAGAAACCAAATCACGCACAGGTTCAATAAAACCTTTGACCAGTCTACCCAAATCTTGTACCAAATCCCTTGCTTTGAATTCAGCTTTCTTCCTTTCAGTCACCATCACACCACACCTTGATAATGCATCCAGCAGAGATCTACTTTCTGTTAATTTCACAACATCCGTGGGGATGAGACATTCCTTGCAGCCAAGCCCAACCAGAGCTGATTCCACATTGGTAAATTGGCTGTCATCAAGGAACTCAGACAATCCGACTACTCTCATTGTCTGGTTAATATAACCCAGCCCAACAGTGCAACCACCTTGATGAAAATTGGGTAGTAATGCAACAATTACAGGTGAATCTTGCATTTCATTGTTTGCAAACAAGGTATCCTCGAAGCTGCCAATATTTCCAGGACTTCCACTTTTTACAAGTCTCCAATTGGAGCCACTCCCTTCGTATAGCTCAACAGTGTGATCTGTTCTTTGCAAGAGAAGATCACGTACAATCATCTCAAACATGTTTTTGCTTACACTGACACAGGAAAGAGAGTCAGATCCACTACTCAGCTGCCTCATAGCAGTAGTTGTGTGGTAGTATGTCTTTGCAGTGAAAATTGCATTATCACCGTGCGCTGTGTAATAGTCCTGCTTGGGTCACACAATTGAGTAAGAAGGTAAAAATATGACATTGTGAACAAAAGTGTGGAAGAACTCAAAGAGATGATCCAGACGTTGGAACAGAAACTATAAAGAAAAGTGATCAAGATATGATGAGGAGAGAAACATGAAATCTCAGGAATACATATAACTATGATTTTTCCAATGAGATGTTAATAATTAAATTGATGTAAGCAATTAAAGCAATGTTAAGTTCAAGTTCCTTTTAAGCACAATGCCCAAAAGATGAAGAGAAAGAGCTGGTTAGAACCCCTCCATAAAGCATCTTCAATATGCTCAAGAAAGTATAACAACACCATAAAATTCTTATGATAGATGAAAAAGTCTCTTTTCCGAAGTTAGAAAAAAATCTGGGGGCTCTAATGCCTCAATCATTCAAAGGATGCATTTTTACCTGCCAATTTAGATTAAAAAGGAAAATAACGAGCCTGAGTTAAATCCGCAAAATTAAGAGCTCTATGATGATAACAGCTTGTATAACGACTTCGGTATAATAAATAGACAAGATTCTTTTTAATAGTCATAAACTTCGCCATCCATAACGAACTACTAGTTCAAGCATCATTCGATTGTAGTCCAAACTTCCTCTATTCCGAGGTATAGTCTGTTCCACCAGTTCCTCACATGGCACCTAGAATGAAGATTTTTTGTAATGTTTTGTAACAAATGTGCCTAGAGCTGGAAAGATAGCAACTAACCCGACGATCAAAGAACCGAATAGCACGTGAATCCTGCAAACAGAAGGGTAATAATTATACCCGTTTTAAGGGGAAAACAGAAGCATTAATGAAATCGCTTTTATAAGAAAGAGGCGTACGCGTGGTAGAGTTTTGAAGAACGATAGAAATCCTTGTGCTTGCTTCACATCTATCAAGAAAGGCAACAGTGAATAATTTACTTACAGACGAATCGCCCAGAAAGATCGTACTATACAAAACATAACCGTATCTACAGTTGAGAGATTAGGGTTTCCTCTCACCAAGCTTGATTTCGGGAAGCTTGTTATGGTCCTGAAGATCTTCGTCCATTATCGATGAGTACAGGAGAGTCGTTCCAACGACAAGAGGGCGAGGGCAGGGGAGAGGAGAAGCAAGAGCGTTAGTACTGAATGATGATGACAGTGGTGGGAGTCTGGGAGACAGACGTACTGTACTAAGTTTGTGGCGTTGTGATTTTGGTTTGTGTGATTGGCGGGAAGCGAAACGGCGAGGTGCCGGTGGAGGAGGGAAAATTCCAGCTGAAAGAGAGATAGTACTGGAATTGGAAGCAGCGCACCGCGTTTGTGGCGTGAATTTTTCTTTCTTCTTTTTTTTTTAAACACCTCTTCCTTTTTCTTTTTTTTCCTTTTTCATCATAAAAACTTTAAATGGTTGTAACTTTTAATATATAAGTCAAAATAAAAAAAAATTATATCATTGTTCATCTAAATTCAGCTCTCAACAAGGACCAGTCATGGATATATTTTAACAATTTTAAAAAAATATTTTACATGTATGGAGCACAAAACGTAAAAGAAAACTTTGTACAGATGTCATACCAACTGTATAAATGTTCACTAAAACATGTACATCCTCAGGTAAAAACATGTACGTCTCGCCATTAAAAACATATAGATAGTCATATACACCTGTACGGATAATTAAATATGTAATCCTTAAATTAAAATTTGTACATATAAAGAAGAACACTTGTACAGACGGTCATACAAATATGTACAGATGTTCATTAAAACATATACATTCTCACATTTGAACATGTACATCGTCACATTAAAACATGACATTCTCACATTAAAATATGTACATTCTCACATTAAAGTATAGAACGGTTTCCAAATAGATTATCCTACCCCCAAAACACCCCAAAACCCACTTAAGATAGCTAAAAATGTCGAAGGCAATTTTTAGGGTTTGCAGTGGTACCACAAACCCTAAAAAAATGTCGAGTTAGTTTGCTACAATATAAAGTACAGAACAAATTCCAAATAGATTACCCTACCCTCAAAACACCCTAAAACCCACCCTAGGAAAGTTAAAAACGTCGAATTCACCACTTATTACTTAATGAATCATAATATCAATTGTAATGAATCATAAACAAAATTAATGAATCATATTATCATTTTAGTGGTATCATCGTATACACGTAAAAATAATTTTTTAAAAAATGTTGTCAAACATATCCATGACTAGTCCTGATTTAAAGAGCTGAATTTAGGTGAACAATGATTAGAATTCCTCTCTCCCTTTCTCTGACGCGCGTGTTCCCCTCCCCCTAGTCTCTCTCACTTTGTAAATACAAAAATTTCTTAGGATGTAGCCCATATATAGTTACAGTAAGATGAGCTAAGTATTTAAAACCCATCTTCTCTTTTTGGAAATTTTATGAAATGTCACATCTTTTATCTAATTATGAATGTTATTGAAAAACATGAAATTAGAAAATGTTATTAGATTTTCCCTGAATTTTTAGAATAATATTTTTACATTAACCAATAGGAAAAAAGATAAAAATATTTTATTATTAACAAATTATTTTGAAAGTTCAAATATGTCACGCTGTTAAAAAATTCAAAATATAAAATAAAATATATATAAACAATTATAAAAGCGATTAAAATAAATTTAAATTTAAAACTAAAAAAATGTAATTATAACTATTAAATTAATTTAAGAAATAACAAATATTAGTACAAAATATAAATAAATATTTAAAGACATAATAATTAAAATAATTTAAAAATTATTTATTTCTCAAATTATCAAGATTGGTAAAAAGAGATAAAATTAAAGAAAAAAACTAATATAAAATAATTCAAAAAATTTAAAGAGCTTTCAAGTGGTGAACAAGAGTAAGACAAAATGATATTCAATTTTTTTTCTGATCAAAACAAAAAGTAGGGGAAAATAGTAAATTAATCGTACATTAATTTTTTTGAAATTTTATTTTCTTTTCTGCCAATTTTAAAATTCTTTATATTATATTTTTGGGAAAATTACATGCCTCACCCATGACGTTTGACGAAAATTACACACACTCGACCCATATGGTTTCAAAAATTACTTTCCCCACCCATGGTTTCTCTTGTTTTACATCCAGCAACTTTTCTAATTTTTGTCAATTCAAAAGATGCTTAAACGTTGTCGAAATTGATGAAACTTTACATGGATGATGCTAAAGTGATATTTTGATTTATGTCAAATCCAAAGTTTTTTAAGCTTTATGTACCCGTGGGACTCAATGAAACATGTGACATGTTCATTGGGTCCCACATGTCACATTTAAGCTTAAAACTAAATTTCTCATTGAACCAAAATTAACACTTTAGCATCGTCTATGTAAAATTTCATCAATTTTGGACAACTTTAAGCATTTTTTAAATTACAAAAATTAGAAAGTTGTGAATGTAAAACGGGGGAGGGGAAACCACGTGAGTGGGGAAAGTAATTTTTGAAACCACGTGGGTGGAGTGTGTAATTTCGCCAAATGTCTGGGTGGGGCAAATCCTATATTTTTTTTAAAAAAATTTAGTACGATTATAACTTTGAAAAACTAGATTCTATTTATGGAACTTAATAAATTTTTACAATTTCCAAAATTATTTGAAAATATCAATATTTATATTTATATTTTAATAATCTTTTATAATTGTATAATTTATTTATATATTTTTTTTATTTGTATTTTTTTAATTTAACAACTATTATAAATTTCAAAGGGTTTGTTAATAGCACGATTATTGTTGTTTTCATAACTTTCCATTTTTTCAGTTCATGAATCAGACAGGCCCGGGTTTTCATATCTATTCAGTATGGAGATGTGGAGCTTGTGCCATGGTACAACATGGAGAATGCCATTGTCAAATTGTGATGGGGGAATAAATGAGAAAAAAATGGAGGAGATAGGTGAGTGTCTATGGAGTTTGGGGGGTTAGATGTGGCTTTATTAGTACGAGAGAGAAAATAATTATTTTTTCAAAATGTTCTAACTCACAAAATAAAAGTGAAAAAATTAAAAAAAAATTATACCATGTTCATCATTTTTCGTGCTCTTCAAAACAAGATGCATCATGTATATGTTTTGGTAAACTTAAAATTTTATATTTTTAGAATGAGTATATATTAGAAAATTTTAAAGTGAATCTTATTCATTAACAAAATTAATTTCTCTTAATAATAAAATGAACCTTATTCATTAACATATGAATCTTACCCCAAACACTCTAAAAATCACCCTAGGAAAGTTAAAAACGTCGAAGACATTTGTATGGTTTGTAGTGTAGGGTTTAAGGGTCTAAACCCTAAACCACAAACCCGAAAAACCTGTCGAGTCTGTTACGACAATATAAAGTGTAGAATCAATGCCAAAAGATTATCCTACCCCCAAACACCCTAAAAACCATCCTATGAATGCTAAAAACGTCAAAGACATTTTTATGGTTTGTAGTGCATGGTTTACCCTAAACCATGCACCACAAACCCTAAAAAACTGTCAAGTCAGTGATGACAATATAAGTGTAGAACTAATGCCAAAAAGATTACCCTACCCCTAAACACCCCGACCCTAAACCCTAAACCACAACCCTAAACCACAAACCCTAAAAAACTGTTGAGTCAGTGACAACAATATAAAGTGTATAAACTAATGCCAAAAAGATTACCCTACCCCCAAACACCCTAAAAACCACCCTAGGAATGCTAAAAACGCCAAGGACATTTTTATGGTTTTGTAGTGCAGGGTTTAGGATCTAACGACCTCTGATCACTTTTTAACACCTTTGGTTCACTTTTCTTAACTTAAGATTCACATTGAATCTTAAAACATATGTACATACAAAAAATAAATAAAAATTTATCAAAATATATGGTCTTATTGTGAACACCTCGAAAATGATGAACAATGGTATAAAATTTATGTTATTTAGACTTATATATAATAAGATATAACATTTTAAAGTTTTACAAATGATAAAATAAAAAGGACAAAATATGTCCAATCTCCACCTTAGAAGCTAGCGCAATCGCCAGGTTCGAATTTACCATCTTGCGTATCTAGAATAGACAAATGAAATTTTTGTTGGAAACAAAGATAAAGATGTTTCAAAATATAAAAGATAATTTATTTGTTTTTTTAATATGGATAAATAAGGCGTTTATTTGTAAAAGGTGTGCTACATGGAAATAATTTAATGATTTAAATAAATAATATATAATTTATTTAATAAGATGTAAAGTTCTTCATATATTTATTTATAATACTCCCCCTTGGACGAGATATATTGTTATATAATGTCTCGCTAAAACTATCACTTGGAAAAATCATGTGGGATAAGAACCTCGGTCAAATGAATAAAGAGAGTACAGTCCAGTGACCTAAATTAATTAAGATAATCAACCAAATATTTTAACTCAACATCCACATTGTATACAATGAATTCACTGAATGTTCATCATTGATAGCTTTGTAAAAACCCTGCCACGTAAAACCCGATGGGACAAACACCATAGTGAAAGAAAAAGAATGTAATCATAAATGCTCCCCTCGTGAAAACGTCACTTTAGTCATTTAACTTATGCATTCTCAATCTTATGCATTCAATGAATTCATTGAATGTTCATCATTGATTTCTTTGTAAAAACCAAACCACGTAAAACCAGTGAGAGACAAACACCATGGCGAAGGAAAAATAATGTAATCATCATTGTTCCCTCGTGAAAACATCACTTTATTCATTTAACTTATGCATTTTCAATCTTATGTATTGGTTTAATAGAGCCCAAATTCCACTTTAATGTATTTGTTTTGTATTGATGTAACACCCCAACCCGAAATCCAATAAACTGAACGGCGATCACTCCCAAATAAAATACAACTGCAGCGGAAATAAATACAACAACCGGGCGGTATTACAATGCCGTTGGCCACCCTTGTGACCAACAAGGCTAAGTCCAAATACAATCTCCAAAAGTCACGGTCTGAATACGAATACAATCCGAGATACTAGGAATCAAACTCTAATGTAAAATACTTAAGTAAAATAAATGTCTAGAAGACTCCCATAGCTTGAATCTACCCCACCTACACTCGGTGTGGTAATCTTCTCAACTTCAGGTACCTGAAAAATGGGGGTGCCCCCAAAGGGGCTCAGCAAACAATGCTGGTATGGAAAACGTGCAGCCCATCGTCTACCGGGCCACACCAACTACTTTGTCGAACACATGCAGTTCATTTTTATAAAGCTGTAAACAAGCATAGTCTGATAATAACAAGTATCCATACAAGGACAATAATGTCACATAGAACAAGACTGAGAAGGTCAGTTAGCTGAACTGAAATTCTTAATGATAGTCGGTCCACACAATGGGACTGACAGGTATAACTGAATATCAAATAGTGGAGGTATAGTGACCTCGTTAAGATTGAAAGGTTGGGTATAAAAACCCCAGGAGATAACGTAGTTAAACCCTGAACTGAGAGGCGTGGGAAATAGAATCCCACTAGAGGAATGAAGTCTTCCTCAAACTGAACTGAGGGCATTAGAAACCCGGGAGGAATAGAGTCTTCCTCAACTGAAAGTTCCGTCGCGACGTAGATAGGAGACGACCTGAGACAGGTACAGCTCCTGTAGCATGCATGGCCAGATCCAACTGGGCTCCTCGTTCTCGTAGTATAGAGTTGTTAAGTGTCATATAAAGACGTTAAACAAGAACACAATGTGTATTGTCAATTATCACGTTTAGGATAATGACGTTTGTTATAAAGTGAAGTTAGTGAGAGACTTGAGTACAAGTCCTCGGTATACTGAAGCGCAGGTATTTAATCCACTGGTATAGTAGTGTTTGTATGCGTGGGACATACACGTAGTAGCATCATTCACGCACATAAAATAATACAACAGCGCACAAGAGTAAACAACATTTTACATTAATTATCTTGGTCGTTAATTCAAACAACAGATAGCACACAAGCCGGTGTAATCCGGTAGAAAACAGGTTGCAAGAATCCCATACCGTTCACCGTAGACTGTACTTGTTTAATTCCCGGTCAACGTCTGGTCAAACAAAGTCCTAGAATAGGATTAACTGAGAGGGTTAATTTATGTTACCCTTATATAATGATCCTATTGGATCTTTCAACAAATCTCTTATTTGTTATTTCATGTGAGGTTTATTTCTTTTAATTACCTCATGATTTAATGTATAACTTATTTGTTATTCCTTTTTGATTTATTTATAAATCCTTTAATGTACATATATGTATATATTCATGTACTATATTTGTTGTTTATTTTAATTGTCTAAGTGACATAACAACTTATAATTTTCTTAACTATTTAAATGTCTTACAATGACATAATATTCTTATAATCTCATTATTCTCCTTTTAGTCATAAACAATACTTATTGTTTCTTTTTAACTTCCTTATAACTACATAAGCCATAGTTCTAATTCCATAATTCCTTTAATAAAATTCTTTCTTCTAATTCCTCAAAATATCCATATAGGACCTATATTTATTTAAATCTAAATTATTACCCTTATATTTCGGTTATTTATAAATCAACCACATTAATTCATAAACTTTATATTTAAATTCTAATCTCATTATATTATAGAGTTTTAACTTCTTATTTAGCTAAATTACATAGTCACACTAATATTTTGGTATATAGCTTTTAAGTACTATAACTTTCAAAAATAACAACTTAGCCCCTTAAATTCTCGGCAATAATATTTTATTTCCCATAATTACAATTTAACCACAAAACCTTATAAACTTTGCATAATGCCTTATAAACTATAGTTTTAATTTTAATTCTCCATAAATGCCGAATATATAATATAAATTCTTAAATTACCAAACTAACCCCAAATAATTCGGCTTTGGTCTTGAACTCTCCATTAATTACATTTTCACCCCAAAACTTTATAATAACTTCTTAATGACTTATAAACTAAAGTCTAAATATATAATTCCTCAAAATTTCAAAGGTGAGCCTAATAAATCTCTTAATTATGAATTCGCCCCTTTTTATGTTCTAAACTTTCATAACAACTTTTATAAATTACATAATAGCCCAAAACTTAATAAAATGTTATTTTAACACTTGTTTAAATTATCTAAAATTCATAAACTTAATTCCTAACCTTATATTATATTATTTTCACCAAATACCCCTTTAGCTCTCGGCTTTCACAATATATACACTAAATTTTGTAAAAATTACATTTAAGCCACTTAACTTAATTAATTAGCCATTTAAGCACTAATGAAATATTTTTAGCTCACCAAACTTTGTGATATAAGTTTATATACCTAAGTAGGTCATTAATACCTATTTATCAATTAGTACATTCGGCCATATTTATTTGGTGACCATATAGTATATAAAAGTGGACTTATATGTCATAATAATTATACATAAATTCATAGGAGTTATATAACTCATGTAAAAATTATTGTAATGTCTTATATAAATTCTTAGCTCAAAAATAAGCATTTTTGCCCTTGATAATTCGGCTTGAATTAATATGTGACATAACTAAATTTTGTGACACAAAAATGTGTCTTAAGGTAAATATTTTCTATATAAGTTATAGATTGTATTTTTGGCATATAATACCATATAGTTTCGGTCTTAATAAACCTAGGAGATGTACATAATTTTTGTATAATTTTTAGAAGCTTAACAAAGCTTATAACATAAAGATTTACTTAGTAAACTTACTTCTTAACAAAGGTGGTTAAGTGCTTGAACTCCTCTTGAATCTCCAAGCTTTCTCCAAGGAAATTTTGATGCTCCACTTCGGTTATATGCAAGTGGTGTAGGAGTTTTAGGAGTTAGATCTTGAATAAAGATCTTAAGTAGATTTGTAAGTAGTTTTACAAGGATTTACCTTAGACTTTTCTCCTTATGAATTCGGCACTCCTAAGGTGGATGAAGAACAAATTTTCCTTCATCAAAATGAAGAAGAAAAGAACCTTAGAAGGAGTAGAACTTGGTTACACATAAAAATGTGCTTTAAGGATTTTCAAGCATTAAAACTACCTTAAGATAACCTTGAGATGCTCCTTGGATTAATGTTGGTTTGAACAACCTCCTTGGTGAACTAAGTGATGCCGAACTCTTGTTGTTATGCTAGGAAGAGTTTTGCTTCAAGGTTTGACAAGAAATGCTAGGAAATTACCTTAAAGATGAAGATAGAAGTTAAAACTCCATTAATGGACTTAAAAGCTTCAAAGGAAGAAGATGAAGCAAGAAGAGAGAGCTTAGAACCTTACCAATTCGTGAATGAAGAGTGCAAGGAGGGAAATGAGACTAAACTTACGTATAAGGTAAGAATGCCTTTGGAAATTGATTTTTGTTTTGTCAATTTTTAATGTCATTTGACTATTCTTTTCCTTAGTTTATTACATAGATTATTGGCTCAATAAAAGCCCTTCTTTACTGCATAAAACCGGCCATGTGATGTGACTAAGCAAGAGTTGGAAAGAAAATAATGTTGGCTAAGACAAGGTAAGAAAGGTAAGGTATCTTCTTTTGATTTTTCTAAGTTTTGCTTGTCTTCTTCTCCTCTTGTAGCTGGACGAATTCAAGCTCAATTGAGAGGTCTCCACCGGTCATGAAGAGCCAAGGAAGAGCTAGGAAGGTCACATGCTTAAGAACAAAGGCAAAAGAAAAGGAATCTACTTTTTGCTTTAGTATTTGTTTTGTATCTAGCTCACATGGCCTTATTCCTGACCTAATTTCGACAGCTATCTGGTAAAATGAGACCTAAATACTTTGGCATTAAGTAATATAACACATGGGATGATGAGTCATCATGTTTTAAGCCTTTTATAAACTTTTAAAGCAAATTTTATACTAGTTTTTGCTCTTAAAATCGGCCCCTATAGAGCACCTTGTTGACTAGTCACACCAACTGATTTAGAAGGTCTTTTAACCCTTTTATTTTTAAGATTACCAATTCGTGGCATGTCAAAACTACAAGACAATTGCGTAAACGCATTTTCGTGACACCTGAAGGTGTGTTTTTGTGCTCTAAGGAACTTTTTGGGAAACCAATTGTTTTTATGAGTTCCAAGTGTTTTTAAACACTTATTATGGTAAATAAACATATAATAAGATGTTACATTGAGTTATATGGGGTTATATCAACCCGTGACATAATTTAAGGCCATCGGGACACTCCCGGGTCAAAAAGGAGCGCTAAGAAATCCTCCTGTGGTTTTTGCTGAATTTTGTGAAACCACTTCGTGGGTTCTCTTTAGAATGATTAATAATGATGTTAGGAACTCTAGGAATTAATTTTATAGGAGTTCGTGCACCTCGGCACTCCTCCTTTTTCGTGCTTTAAGGGGCGTGCGTGAGCACTCCCGAGCGTTTTGCGTTTTTGACTGAATATAGCTTAGGGAATATATTTATATTCATATAATAATTGTATGACCATTTGGTTTGAATATTAGAGGGTCATACAAGGTCATGTTTGACCATATGCTTCTAAGGCGTTTTAGCGTTTATGGAGAAACGACTGTTTTTACGTAACGTTCTCATGCATGGGTTGCATGCGTACGTGAAATGATTTATAATAGGATTATTTTCCATTAAATAATGGTTTAATAATATTAATTAGATTTGGGGTATTTCAATCTACCCCCCTTAAAAAAGGACTTCGCCCCGAAGTCTCATATCTAAATTATAGGGTTGTGGGGAATCAAGTTCCACAAGTATCCACAACTCGATCTAGTTTTTAGGGATCAAGTCCCAAGTCTCTATATTCCTAAGTTCACAGTGTACATCAAACACAATAGGAATACTTTGGAACAATATAGTGTAATGTAATAACACAGTCACTTTTCATGTCAAATAGTGCAGCGTAGTGCACATAAACTTTCCATTGTAGTGTAATAAAGTACACACAATCAAGTAGAAGTACAAAGTACATTCAATACAGTGTTACACAAGAACACAGGTAAGACAAAGTGTCACTGAAATGCACAAAAGTGCAACAACTGAAATGCACAAAAGTGCAACAAAATGCATACTAAGTTCACAAATGAAAAAGGCTCTACCCCCCAAAAAAAGAGGGGTACACCCCCGTACCCTAGACTAAAGTGTCTAGTCGGTGAATAAAGAGGGAAATTTCGCTCGCATATCTGCTTCTAATTCCCATGTGGCCTCTTCCACATCGTGGTTCGACCAAAGAACCTTTACTAGGCTCACAGATTTGTTTCGTGTATCTCGTGTCTTTCTGTCTAAGATTCTTTGCGGTGTTTCCACATACCGCATTGTTGGTTCTAATGAGAGTGTCTCTGGTTGTAGAACATGAGAAGGATGAGACATGTACTTCTTGAGCTGAGACACATGAAAAACATTGTGTACTTTGCCCAACTCGGCTGGCAAATCAAGTCGATATGCCACAAGGCCCACCCGCTCTATGATAGCGTAGGGTCCTACAAATTTCGGGCTTAGCTTGCCCTTTTGCCCAAATCTGAATACACCCTTCATGGGTGATACTCGTAGAAATACCTGGTCGCCAACTGCGAACTCAAGGTCTCGTCGCCTCTCATCAGCATATGATTTCTGTCTGTCTTGTGCTGCTTTCATGTTACTTCTGATTTGTTGTACTTCTGCCTGGACTTGCTCTAAGTACTCAGGCCCAATGATGACGGTCTCACTAGACTCGTCCCAGCACAATGGTGTGCGACATGGTCTGCCATATAAGGCTTGGAAAGGTGACATCTGTATAGAGGCGTGATAGTTGTTATTGTATGCAAACTCGATGAGATGTAGTCTATCTATCCAGCTGCCCTGGAAATACAAGGCACATGCTCGTAGCATGTCCTCTAAGGTCTGAATAGTCCTCTCTGACTGTCCATCTGTCTGAGGATGAAATGCTGTGCTAAGCTTCAACTCAGTGCCAAGTGCCTCGCGAGTAGCTCGCCAGTATCGTGAGAGAAATCTAGTGTCTCGATCTGAAACAATAGTCTTAGGTACTCCATGATGTCTGATAATCTCCTGCTCAAATAGTTCTGCCAACTTTGGCACTTTTCAAGTGTCTTTCATCGGAATAAACCTAGCAACCTTAGTCAGTCGATCAACAACAACCCAAATCATATTAAGGCCTCCTCTCGTAGGTGGTAGTCCCACCACGAAGTCCATGGAGATATCATAAACTTCCACTCTGGAACTGGCATAGACTGTACCATACCTCCTGGTCGTCTATGTTCGAATTTCACTTTCTGACAAGTGAGACATCGAATCACATATTCTGTCACGTCGCCCTTCATACACTCCACCACCAGAAATACCTCTTTAGATCTTTGTACATCTTAGAAGCTCCTGGATGGACAGATGTGGAAGAAGTGTGGGACTCTCGAATAATATGCTCCTTTATATCTGTGTTGTCTCTGGGAATACACAATCTGCCCTTCAATCTGATGAGTCCATCATCATGTAACTGGAACTCATGTTTTCCACCCTCAAATGTACCGTCAGACAACTTCTGACTGATCTCCATCATTCGCTGATCACTCTGCTGTGCTCTACGTATGTCGTCCATAAGACTCGAGCTAGCCACAATGGCGTTTAGGGAATGTGCTCGTCGACTAAGTGCATCTGCTACAACATTAGCTTTCCCTTCTTTGTACTGCAAATCAATGTCATAGTCCTTAAGAAATTCAACTCATCTTCTTTGTCTCATGTTTAACTCCTTCTGGGTGAATACATACTTCAAACTCTTGTGATCCGAATATACGGTCATCTGGACACCATACAGGTAGTGGCGCCAGATCTTCAATGCAAAACAACACTCCAAGCTCCAAGTCATGTGTGGGATAGTTTTCCTCCTCATGTTTCTTCAACTGTCGGGAAGCGTAGGCGACTACCTTCCCATTCTGCATGAGTACACACCCTAATCCCCTGCCTGATGCATCACAGTAAACTTCATAACCCTCTGTGCCTTCAGGTATAGTCAAAACTGGTGCTGATGTCAAGGCATTCTTCAAAAGCTCGAATGAGGTCTCACATTCAGTAGTCCATGTGAAAGGTGCGTCCTTCTTCATTAAGCTGGTCATAGGTTTGGCTATTTTGGAGAAGTCTCTGACAAACCTTCTGTAGTAACCTGCTAAACCAAGGAAACTCCTGATGTCCGTAACTGTCTTTGGCCTAGGCCAAGTGCGAACTGCTTCTATCTTTGCTGGATCCACTGCGATCCCAGCTTCGGAGATAACATGTCCTAAAAAGGAAACTCTGTCCAACCAAAACTCACATTTGGAGAACTTAGCATAAAGCTGGTTCTCCCTTAAGATCTCTAGTACATGTCGGAGGTGACTCTCGTGCTCTTCCTTAGACTTTGAATAAATGAGGATGTCATCGATGAATACAACCACGGTCTTATCCAACTGCTCTCTGAATAATCTGTTCATCAAATCCATGAAGACTGCAGGTGCATTTGACAAGCCAAAAGGCATAACTGTAAACTCATAGTGGCCATACCGTGTTCTGAACGCTGTCTTTTCTATGTCTTGCTCCCTGATGGGTATCTGATGGTAGCCTGATCTCAAATCGATCTTCGAAAACACTTTTGCTCCTCCAACTGATCAAACAAGTCATCAATCTGTGGTAGTGGATATTTATTCTTCACTGATACTGCATTAAGTTCCCTGTAATCAATACATAGCCGAAGGCTTCCATCCTTCTTTTTCACAAAAAGCACTGGTGCTCCCCAAGGAGATACGCTAGGTCGTATGTATCCCTTGTCCAATAAATCTTTTAGCTGCTCCTTCAGCTCAGCCATCTCTGCTGGTGCCATACGGTACGGTGCCTTAGCTATGGGACCGGTACCTGGTAGTAATTCGATGGAGAACTCTACCTCTCTGGATGGCGGTAAGCCTGGAAGTTCCTTTGGAAAAATATCTGGAAACTCCGACACCACTGGCATAGCTGGATCAAAGTCAGGGTCGTGCTCTACATCCTGAACATAGCATAAGTATACTTCCTTCTGCTTCCTGACGTGCTTGTACATGGACATAGCAGATATAACTTTTATAGACGGTGCTCTAGGGCTCTGACGGTAAGATACTGTCACTCCTGATGGGCTCTTAAGTAACAGCCTGCGCTCTGCACAAAGAATGCGGCCTCTGTGCCGCCCCAGCCAGTCCATCCCGGCTATAACATCGAATCCTAGACCTCTGAACTCAATAAGGTCAATAGGAAACTCCTCCTCCTTAATGCTGATAGTGGCTCCTCTATAAAGACGAGTGCAACTGATCTTCTCTCTAAGACGGGAGTGCCACCTTAAAATCAGGTAACTCTACAGCGTCTAGCCCCAACTTCCCCGCAAGCGAAGGTGAAACGAAAGTATGTGAGGCTCCGGAGTCAAACAGTACTAGTGCATCCACTCCATTAACAGGAAAGGTACCAGTGAGGATCGCGCCACCCTTGCTGGCCTCCTCCTCAGTAAGAATACTTAAGGCACCTTCCGTCTCCTTAGTACAACCTAATAACAGAATCTGAGTAAGTACTTTGATATATGATGGGGTCTAAAGACATTCACTTTCATAACAATAATGCTTCATTGATGAGGTGATCTCCTTTCAGATGTCCAAACAATTACAATACTAGTACTTTCTAAAAGTCAAACTTAATCTTCTTGGTTTCATGTGAGTGGTGTTATCACTGTCGAAGGTGCTGTGTTTAGTTTGATCCTCTTAATTTCATGGTATAGCAACCTTGACTTTCCACCCATTACTAAAACATCTCCTGAACTCAATATGATTTTCTTTGCAAGGTCCACACGCTTCTGCTCGCCATAAAGGAACTCTGCGTCATCCCAATTGACAAAGATAATACTGGTACCCCTGTTCAAGGGACCCTTTTGTTTCATCATTGTCCTGGTGTAGTCCTAAACGGCTCCTTCTTCATAGAGTTGATGATGCATAGATCAGCCCTTAGATTGGGGAACTGGATCTTCTTCTAACTGTTGAGCTGTATTAACTGCTTGTTCTACAACTTGTAAAAATTCTGCTGGGATTTTTGGCACTTGTGCTCCATCTCCATTTCTTGTATCCTGGTAGGTCTTTGAGTAAGGATCCCAATCCTTTCCTAAGCACATCATTTTCAGCTTCATCTTTGATCCTCCTGGAAATTCTGGAGTGAGTGTAGAACCCTCATGGTCCTGCTCCCAATTTATGACATTTTCTAATGATTGCAATCTGTGTCTCCGGTGTTAGGTATCCTTTGAGTAGTATCAAACCTGGTTGGATAACCTTACATTGTTCGTTCCCTGGTTCTTGTACTTTGATAATGTTTTCTCCAGGGAGGGCGGTGAGGGGATAGTAAAGCATATCTTATAGCTTCCTACGTGGTTTAAATTTTTCTAGTGAGTCTTACTAATTCTTTCCTACTCAATTAGGCAATCAAGGCATGCAAGCACTCATTCACATCATTCGTTGCTCAATAACAGGTTCACATGGTTTAGAAATACCTGGGTTGGTAGAAGGACCAGCCTCATCTGAGCGGTCCATGACATGTAGGGCGGGTCCCGATGCTGGGCCTTTGCCCTTATACCCTAAGCCTGGTTGTTGGTGGAGGGCGAGTATCGCTAGCTCCATTCTTAGGGCCGGTGAAATACCCCAAACCTAAGTATGCTAAGCAAACATCAAATTATGATGTAGTAAGGCTAGAATATGCCTTAGAAAGATTTGGTAGACAATTTAAACCAAGGAAACACAAGAAAGTGCCTTAAAGGCAATCAGGGCAAAAACGTGCTCTAAGCTTGGAGAGACTTGGGTGAGTACCCAAATATCATGATAAGACCTTAGTAATATCCTAATGGTCATTTTAAATCAATTAGCAAAGAAAACCAAGCTTGAAAACAAGTTTAAAACACAAAATGTGCTTTAAGAAGTCTTAAAGCACATTTTTGAGAAATTGTCTTAGAATTGAGTTTTGAGTGGCTAAATGTCCATCATTACTCTTTAATCAACATGTGTACTAATTAGTATCACATTAGGAGGTCTAAATCAGTGGGAAATCAAAAATTTCAGAATATGTGCACTGATTAGTGAATAGTAACTATTTAGTGCTAGTTAAGACATAAGTCAACATAAGTCAATAAGATGGTCAACCAAGACCATAAATATCTCCATTTATTAGAGGGGGCCGGTTTTGATGTGGGGAGTCACCACATGAGTCATCAAATGAGAAAGGAAAAGAAGAGTAAAGTGAGAAAAGTTACTATTTGCTTTTATAAAGCAAAATATCCTTATAAGCTACCTTCTCTCCTCTATTCTCCATTTCTCTCCTTCACCCACGGTTTCTTCTTCTTCTCTCCATTCCAAAACCGAGAGTGCTGCTCTTCCATGGTTCTCCATCTTCAATCACTTGCCAAATACAACTCCAAGCTCCAAATCAAAAACTAAACACATATTTCTCTTAGTTAGGCCAAGACCTATCTTTCTATCTTTTCAAATCTTTGAAAGCTCCATTTTGGTGCCAAGAGGAAACTCATTGATGGGGGAAAATCCACGTTTTGAAGAGCTCATTAGCTTCTCCATTCTCTTAAGGTAAAGAAAATGTAAGAAAAACCATGTTTCCATCACTCCTTGTACATGGCCGAAAATTCCTTCTCATGGGGCTATGTTTTTATGCCTTGTTCTAGCTGATTTATTCACCAAGGACTAGTGGAGGTCCTATTTCATTCAATGCCAAAGTCCCCTTGAGACTTCAAAGGTAATCATCCACTTTTATGCCTTAGAACACATTTCTAACCTAGGTTTTTATTCATTGAGGTTAGTTTATTGTTTAGTACTCATATGAGTCATTGAATATTGATTAGAACATTGGCAAGGGGAATTTAAGTGGTGGCCGAGATCTATGCAAGAAGAAGGCCTAAGGAGGAGATTAAGATAAGCTTGAGAAAACAAGGTAAAATGCTTACCTAATGGTGGTTCAAGATTAAGGAATGAGTTTTAGATAAATACCAATGTGGCTTAAAGCTTACATTGTGTATTGGGTTATATAACCTAAGGAAAAGAACTTAAACACTTATGAACTTGTGATTAAGGAGCTAATGAGAATGAGTTAGTAATATAAGTTTAAGATGAGTTTAAGAACATTATGACTACTATGAGATTGATGGGTGTATTTGCAGGTTGAAAGCTTTTATATGTGGGAAATTCAGTGTTTAAGTTTAAGTTATTTAAGGGCCTAAGAGCCATGTCATTTAAGAGCCTTAGTGCTATGCAATTTAAGATTATTGCAATATATTGAGTTTGTTGTGAATGAGATGGTTGAGTGAGGAAAATAATGTGTTTGGGCATGATAATATACTAGAGGAGCTATGGCGAAATTTGAGTAGAAAACAAAGTGTTTAAGTGGTGGTGGTGAGTTAATATGCCCTAGGGTTTACTAGGGAGCATGAAAAGAAAAAATTGGGTGGAAATGAGTTAACTAAGGAGTTCTTGAGGTTTAGAGTGGCCTAGAGATGTCTAGGAGGAATTAGAGGACTGGCGAGTGTACTAAACACACCAAAATCATGATGTGAGGAATGTAAGACTTGTGCATAAGTTTTAAGGAAAGGTGTATAATGCCTTAAGGAGATTTAGGTATGAACTAGAGAGTAAGACAATGAGAGTATTGAGAACCTTGTGTAAGTGTGATGATGTTAGTGGTGGACTAGTAAGGTTTAGTTGAATGATAATGTGTGGACTTGGGTGATGGAAGTGAAAAAGGTAGGAGGATGTTGTAAGTCATCAAGGAAAATGACTAGGAATGTAAAAGAGCGTATGATCGTGAGAATGGTGAGTAAGTGAGTAAAAGGAGGTGGAAATGTCCAAGGAGGGTGTAGTATAGTTAAGGTAAAGAAGAACAAGGTTAAGGTGCTAAGAGGATGACAAGAAATGTTTAGGTATGCCCAAGAGTTTAGGAATGATGAGTAACAAATGGAAAAGAGAGGAATTTGTGCATGGTTATGTAAGATGACTTGAGGAAGTTTTGGTAAATGAACTGAAGATGGAAAATAATGTTTATGAAGTGCCCAAACTGTTAAGGAGGGAACACTTGGGTTGGTTGAAGTTTTGGTAAAGATACAAGTTGGTAATGTAAGGAATTATATGATAAGTGTTAGGAGTGTTTGTAAGAATTGAGCAATGTTTGAGAAGATCTTTGGAAGTTGTTTTAATGAGTTTGGTGGAGGTTATAAGGTGTGTTTGATGTGCCAAATGATGTTAGAACACATTAGGAGGCTTGAGGAAAAATTTGGAGAAAGTTTGACAATGTATGGGAAGTTTCTGCAGCCGACCTACCCAGGGGACCGACCCCAGTCTGGGTCGGTCGGCCTGAAACTGTGAAGTTGGATGTTCTCTGCAGCCGACCTACCCAGGGGGTGGGTCGGTCGGACAATAAAAAAAAAAAGAAACCCTAAGAGTTTAGTGGTATTAATGGTACCCCATTAAGGGGGCAATGATGATTAGAGGTATAAAGACTTAAGGGATTAAGTTAAGAATAAACTTAAAAGTTTAAGATTAAGTTTGTTAGATTAAGTTGTAAGACTTAAGAGGTGTTAGGTTGGAGTCATTAAGGGTTAAGTAAGTTAAGTAAGATAAGTAAGTTGAATTGAGTTAAGTGATTAACAACCTAAAACTGAATGAATGTTTTAGGACTTGGAAATTGGACTCCGGAAGAGATTAAGCAACTGAACGGCCAACGGTGAACGGTACAGTTCTCTTGTGACCTGCTTGCTAACGAGGTGTCCCTCGGCTTGTGTGCTATTTTTTTGTGTGCTCACTAAACAAGATAAAGCATGCAACCGGAACATATTATTTATTGTATTGTTGTGTGGTGTTTGAAAACTAACACAACATACCGTGAGAACTTACTATCCATGTTTAGTAAGGAATTGAGTGAGACTAAGGAACGCCCCTAATAAGGGACGATATGAACCGAAAGAGGTTAACCAACAAACATGGTCTTGAGACTATTACTAACTGGAACTTGAGTGAGGAAACCCGGGACCGATCTCCGGTCATGCATGCTAAGGAAAAAGGGGGACGGTATCTGAATCAGATCCGCCCTCCGCTTAAGGACTTGTAGCCTAGGGCGGTTGCCGGCTCAGCTACACTGGATTCCCGTCCAGGGTAGGTGGCATTAAGATGGTGCGGTGGGATCACCTAAATCCCAGGTTTGGACTTAGGCTACAACCATTCCCCTCCAGGAACGGTTTGTATTCGAGAATAAGTTAAGATTAAGATAAGTTACAATCATTCCTTTTTAAAGGATGATTTGTATTATTAAGATTAAGATAAGTTACAATCATTCCTTTTTAAAGGATGATTTGTATTATTAAGATTAAGATTAAGTTAAGATTAAGATAAGTTACAATCATTCCTTTTTAAAGGATGATTTGTATTGTTAAGATTAAGATTAAGTTAAGGTTAAGATGAGTTGCAACCATTCCTCTTTAAAGGATGGTTTGTTAATTAAGATTAAGATAAGTGACATCCACTCCTTATTAAAGGATGGTTGTTTCTAAGATTAAGATAAGACTAAGATTGAGGTGAGATAAGGTTGGACTAAGATTAAGAGGGAACATTACTTAAGGAGTTAAATAATTAACTCTCTCTAATTAAGGGAACGCATTTAAGTCGTTCATTGTGTGTGAACTTGATTATTCATATCTGAGTTGTTGTTTACTGCACTTACTATTATATTGTGCATCTAATCAACCTCCATGCTATCGACAATTAGTCGTCGTAGCCACGTTAGCTTGGGGGCCATGAGGGGATCGTACCAGCATTCGTGCTGACCCCCTTTGGGGGCTGTTTTTACTACACAGGTACATCAGGAAGCGGCCGACGCGAGAGTAAGAAGAGGATACAGTTGTTAAGGGTTTAGTGTGGCCTACGAGTTGTGCATGTACACTCGTATGGCAATTTGAGTTAGTAAGATGTATAGGATGTGAGGGGGTTGTAAGAAGGATATGTATATGGTTGATTGTTGTACTAATGTTCGGTATATTCTGTAGTCAGACCGTGGCAAGGTCCTGGATTGTAAAGAATTCCGCTGTGACATGTATATATATGCTGTTAAGTTGCGAGACCACAATTGGATTGAGTTGGGGTGTTACAAAAAGTGGTATCAGAGCGTAGTTACGCTCTGAAGACAAGAATTACCGAACTTAGGAGAATGTTGAGGTTGAGATTGAGTTATGGGTTAAGGGTTGAGAGATAGAGTGAGAGGCGCGTTAGTCAGGACTTCCCGGCGCTTACCGGACATCCATAGTACCTAGGCCCGCCCTCCACATCCCTAACCCTAAATGTGTGGAACAAACGCCAGAGAGAAGAAAGCCTTCTCTTACTCGGGAAACCCGATCTGGCAGTTAGCCAACAGTAAGCAATACGAGAAACATCATGTTGCACAACCGTCATGGAGAACGTAGAGGTTTTAATGGAGCGCAACAAAGAAACAGGCGCTACCTATGGACTTCTATCAATAAGGGAACGGTAATTACCGGCAACATGGGTCGACATGCTGCGCAGTCGAAATAACCTGCAATACCAATGATAAGGAAAACACTACGGGTGCAATAGAAAGGAAAAGGGAAGCGACATGAGTACCGGACAGCGGTCCGAAGGAGCATAACAGTAGGATAATACAGAGCATGAGGATTGAGATTACTGGAAGGTCCAGTTAGAAACGGGAACTCCAAACCCCATACAATGAGGGAGGTTACAAAACCTGGCCAACATAACGCGGACGACGGTAGAAACTTATACAAATCGTATACCGGAATAGGACTACGATATAATGCCTAAAGAAGGATCATTACTTAGTAACCACAACAAGATGTGTGGAGACAAGAGCGAGGATTAAGACATAAGGAAATATTAAGGGGTTCCCTCAGAAAGAGGAACGCCCTGATAAATGACAGTACTGTCAAACAACAAGGAAACTGCCGGGTGGACGGTTATCCAAAATAAGGGATTATTGAAGGAGTCCCGAGGACTACCAAATTACATGGAAATTAGAAGGGAGTATCACTACCGATGTGCCTTGTACCAATAACCCATCCTGCATGGCGCACTTGCCATAGCAAGTGCTACCACGGTTAAGCTACACGAAAAGCCATCAAGACGAGATAGGAGAACGCTACAGTTGTAATACATATTAATACCAGATTGTAAATCCATAAGAACAAAAAAAAATAAGACCTTGGAAAGGCCCGACAGCCTGACCATGATGAGAAGAGATGACACACCAGCCTGCTGGGAGCAGAACTTGGACAAAATATAAGACCGTATAAATATTAGTAACGGTATAACCCACTACAACGACAAACGACAGTACGGTAAGAACGCAACCCGGATCCCAAAGGGGAAAACCTAAGAGATCGCTCGGTAATGCGAGCAAAAACACTATATAAGCAACGATATACAAGGGATGTATTATAAGATACTATTGAGACTGTTGAAGCATCGACTTACAACGAAAACGGGATAAGATTCCCAGAGTGACCATTAAGGATACCAATAACAACATTCTTCAATGAAGATGTTGGAAAACCCAAGAGACAAGGGTAAATGAGAATAAACGTAAGCTATAACCTGCTGAGGATTAAAGACGTACAACCCTGGAAAAGGAAAGCCCGGAGGACTACCCCCACAGAGCGGGCATAGTCGAGCCGAGCAAACTGATGAATGACAGTTAGTACTGTTTGTCTAACTCATTAACACCAAGTATGATTGATCATCAACGGGTGGCATAGTCAACGGAAGCTGAACGAAGCGTTGAGATGGGAGTATAAGATGACAGGATGATATCCAACTTGGAAACCGTAAGGCAAACGCCTAATATGAACCTAACCTTGACTATTAAAAGACATAAGTCTAGTAAAATGACAGTAGTGTCAAAGGAATTGAGTAACCTCAGATCACCTGAACAACTTCCATAGCAGGAAGCAAGATGTAACAACTTACCATAAAACCCGATACTACATTTAGTATGTAACCTAATGATTGATGGTGTTCCAAGGGACCAGAAGTTTATGAGGATAACCTACAGATGAGTAAGAGTACAAATAATGAACTGAGACATTAAGCACTAAGAGCCTACGAGCCAAGGATGTTAACCACATCAGAGCCCGAGGTACAGTAAGTTGTGAGAGACTTTATTTAAGCCATGAGGAACTGCAATGTGTAGATGTGAACGGTTACAAACCTATAACTTAGATTGGGGAAGATATTACTAAGAAAAGGTACCAATGAGAATATTGAGATAATGCTAAGGACAGGAGCGGAGAACGAACCATGCCTTTTCAGGGTGGGGATACCTCTCCTTGTTGTGAGGCCATGAGTGGGAATGAACCCCTCAAAAGGGCTTTCACATATTAGAGATAAAATACACTTTATTTAGAAAATGGGAACTATGAACCTTGAGATTACCTTAGAACATACCAGATACACTTGAGTAATAAGGAAGGTTGCACAGATAGACCCCATATCCAACACCCAGGATGTAAGAATTAGTATGGGCAGAGATAAACATTGTGACTGCACATTATGGCACGTCAATTAATCAATGCTCAGAAGAGCTTGTGAATCAGCGGATGACTTCTTCAGTAACCAGTTAAACTACATGGTAGATAACATCATTAAGGATGAAAGAAAGCGAGAGAAATCAGCCTGTTTACGAATCTAAGATTGGAGCAGAACACCTTCATATCAAGAGCCAACTATTTTACAACACGGTACGACAACCGCCAATACCGGAATGAAAGAACTTCCAGTGTATTTACACCAAGAAGGGATTGAGTATAAGTTAAGACATTAGAATAAGTGAGTAAGAGGTTGCGCCATTAATGGGCAACATGGTAAAGGCCAACTACCACGGTAGTAGTGGTCGTGAGTACAATAGTTAGATAAGTGGATTAAGTCATGGTGCGCGGTAAGGCGACCATTATGTATGAGCCGTCAAATATTGACACTGAGGCAATTAGAATTATGAGTTAAGATTAGTATAAGTAAGGAAATAAGATGGTAGACGAACTGAGCATTGATGCCAGTAGTCTGGACCTGGTTAGGTAAGATTTTGCAGGAAGCACACTACCCATTCCTTAAGGAACTGGAAGTGCTTTCCTAATAGAATGAATATGAGAAAGAAGATAAGAGGCTTTATGGAAAGAGACCTAAGCTACTAAGAAATAGAATCTATACGGAATACAGAAAGGAGCTGGAGCATACCATACCCAAGAACGCAGTAAATGGATTTCCCTTGATTAACTTCAAGAAGAACAATAAATGTTATTATGGAACAATGAAAGAGGAGATCGACAACAGAATACTTCATAATTAGCAATAGCTAAACGTGTGACGGACACTATAAGTTTACTAAAACGAGACGTGGGACGACTGCACCCCACAGGGGCTTGCAGGCCTGACACGCTCATTTATGAGTTAGTTGGGTAAGTAGTAATGTACCAGTAAGGTACCCCATGCATGTGAACGAGTGGTGTAAGGAACACGGGAAGTAGTCGACTCCGTACCACGGACAATGACGCAAGATCACACAAGAGCAGCTACTACCACAGACAGTCGAAGAGAAGAATTCAGTTGAACCAGCAACACAGAGGAACCAGAGAACAGATAATTAAGGATTATGAAGTGCGAAAAGCACGGATTGTTAAGTATAGACATAGGACATGTCTTAAGATGTAAGAGATTAAGACTGTAAAGCGCATTATGCACTAAACAGTAGTTTCAGACTAAGAATCATCCTCAGACCAAAGGTCAGTTGGGGAGAACAATTTAGACATTCGAGAAAATACTAAGAGTATGAGCGTAAGATCTTCAAGGAAAATGGATAGACGAGTTACAACTCATTAAGGCCGTGTATATATAAAGATAACACGTGTCCATTGAGACAATTAAGACTAAGATTATCAGAGGCGCGCAGCGGAAGCTAGCAGACCACTACTTTGAGATTAAACCAAACTAAGTTAAGAATACGGTATAAGTACCGTTAAGAATCCTCGATACAGAGACTAAATCATTTCTGATCGAATTATAAGTAAGATAGATGGCATGGAAGCTAGAATGCTTGGTGAGAATTAGACATCTTGGACTTATGTTCAAGAATGTGATGGTGTTGATTACGTGGGCGTAATCCATTTTAAGGGGGGTAGAGCGAAAACCGCTTATCGTATGTTTGAGTACTTAGTACATAAACTACGGCGTGCATAGCACACAAAAGAATATGAGAATATGTTTTACATAAACATTTTGAGATAAATCATGGTTATTGCACACAGAAGATGTGAATGCCATACATATTAAGTACTTATCTTGTTAACTCCGGTGTGAGTACAAGTTAAGAGAATTAAGGAAGAGGAATTAAGGAAGAGGATTAAGGAGACTTAAGAAGTAAGAATATATGAGGTATGAGTCAATATGAGACTATGTGGGAGATAAGAATAAGATAACATTTGAGATGCAATTTGATATGATTATGAGTTAGGATATAGTAATGCTATGTGGTATGAGACAGTGGAAGTTGGTATGAGACTGATATAGAATTTAGTAGGAATTTAAGTCTTGAGGTAATTACTAAGAGATGAATTGGGAATGTTTGATGGAATGAGTCCACACTTTGGAGATGTATTGATTATGGGTTAAAAAAACTAAAAAGATAGAAAATTGGACATGAGTGAATTATTTGGATGTTTGAAAATGACGTGGGAGGTGGAACTTGATTTTCTAGGGATCAAGGGAAACCGAACACAAATTGGGGTGGAAGGATAGTTTTACACTGATGCTGATCACATCAGGGTTGGATGATTCCTGAAACTCCCTACCAGTGGTCACAATTAAATCACACTAAGAATAGAGACCTTAAGATAAAATGAAATTGGAGTTGCTTGTATTTTTAATTAGAGGAATTATTCCTCACATGACCTCGTAAAAAGGATTACCTTTTACTGAGTCTCGCCCATGAAGTCGAGGACGCACGAGCCTTTGTCTTCGGACCGGTGACATGGGGAGAGCAGCGTGTTTTGTATTCTAGCCCATGGTGACGAGGACGAATGAGCCATTGTCTACGGACCGGTGACATGGGAGAATACGTTGGAAGTTATGTGAATGTTTTAATCAACAAAAGGAACAAAAGGAATTTTGAGTGCTGCACATGCTCAAGCATGTTGTGTGATATTTAAGTATGAGAATATGGCGGATCCAATGATCCAATGAGACTAAGTATACATAAGTATGATCTATATGATCTAAGGAATGAGGTAAGACATGTATTCTAATAAGATAAGATGCATGGGAACTTTGGGGACAAAGTTCTTTTAAGGGGGGTAGATTGAAATACCCCAAACCTAAGTATGCTAAGAAACATCAAATTATGATGTAGTAAGGCTAGAATATGCCTTATAAAGATTTGGTAGACAATTTAAACCAAGGAAAACACAAGAAAGTGCCTTAAAGGCAATCAGGACAAAAACGTGCTCTAAGCTTGGAGAGACTTGGGTGAGTACCCAAATATCATGATAAGACCTTAGTAATATCCTAATGGTCATTTTAAATCAATTAGCAAAGAAAACCAAGCTTGAAAACAAGTTAAAACACAAAATGTGCTTTAAGAAGTCTTAAAGCACATTTTGAGAAATTGTCTTAGAA
Organism: Limonium bicolor; assembly: GCA_023374045.1. Classification (NCBI taxonomy): domain Eukaryota; kingdom Viridiplantae; phylum Streptophyta; class Magnoliopsida; order Caryophyllales; family Plumbaginaceae; genus Limonium; species Limonium bicolor. Next base: position 114,594,539 of record CM041782.1, on the reverse strand, counting down.
TTGAGTTTTGAGTGGCTAAATGTCCATCATTACTCTTTAATCAACATGTGTACTAATTAGTATCACATTAGGAGGTCTAAATCAGTGGGAAATCAAAAATTTCAGAAATATGTGCACTGATTAGTGAATAGTAACTATTTAGTGCTAGTTAAGACATAAGTCAACATAAGTCAATAAGATGGTCAACCAAGACCATAAATATCTCCATTTATTAGAGGGGGGACGGTTTTGATGTGGGGAGTCACCACATGAGTCAAAATGAGAAAGGAAAAGAAGAGTAAAGTGAGAAAAGTTACTATTTGCTTTTATAAAGCAAATATCCTTATAAGCTACCTTCTCTCCTCTATTCTCCATTTCTCTCCTTCACCCACGGTTTCTTCTTCTCTCTCCATTCCAAAACCGAGAGTGCTGCTCTTCCATGGTTCTCCATCTTCAATCACTTGCCAAATACAACTCCAAGCTCCAAATCAAAAACTAAACACATATTTCTCTTAGTTAGGCCAAGACCTATCTTTCTATCTTTTCAAAGCTCCATTTTGGTGCCAAGAGGAAACTCCATTGATGGGGAAAATCAAGTTTGAAGAGCTCATTAGCTTCTCCATTCTCTTAAGGTAAAGAAAATGTAAGAAAAACCATGTTTCCATCATTCCTTGTACATGGCCGAAAATTCCTTCTCATGGGGCTATGTTTTTATGCCTTGTTCTAGCTTGATTTATTCACCAAGGACTAGTGGAGGTCCTATTTCATTCAATGCCAAAGTCCACCTTGAGACTTCAAAGGTAATCATCCACTTTTATGCCTTAGAACACATTTCTAACCTAGGTTTTTATTCCTTGAGGTTAGTTTATTGTTTAGTACTCATATGAGTCATTGAATATTGATTAGAACATTGGCAAGGGGAATTTAAGTGGTGGCCGAGATCTATGCAAGAAGAAGGCCTAAGGAGGAGATTAAGATAAGCTTGAGAAAACAAGGTAAAATGCTTACCTAATGGTGGTTTAAGATTAAGGAATGAGTTTTAGATAAATACCAATGTGGCTTAAAGCTTACATTGTGTATTGGGTTATATAACCTAAGGAAAAGAACTTAAACAAGCTTATGAACTTGTGATTAAGGAGCTAATGAGAATGAGTTAGTAATATAAGTTTAAGATGAGTTTTAAGAACATTATGACTACTATGAGATTGATGGGTGTATTTGCAGGTTGAAAGCTTTTATATGTGGGAAATTCAGTGTTTAAGTTTAAGTTATTTAAGGGCCTAAGAGCCATGTCATTTAAGAGCCTTAGTGCTATGCAATTTAAGATTATTGCAATATATTGAGTTTGTTGTGAATGAGATGGTTGAGTGAGGAAAATAATGTGTTTGGGCATGATAATATACTAGAGGAGCTATGGCGAAATTTGAGTAGAAAACAAAGTGTTTAAGTGGTGGTGGTGAGTTAATATGCCCTAGGGTTTACTAGGGAGCATGAAAAGAAAAATTGGGTGGAAATGAGTTAACTAAGGAGTTCTTAAGGTTTAGAGTGACCTAGAGATGTCTAGGAGGAATTAGAGGACTGGCGAGTGTACTAAACACACCAAAATCATGATGTGAGGAATGTAAGACTTGTGCATAAGTTTTAAGGAAAGGTGTATAATGCCTTAAGGAGATTTAGGTATGAACTAGAGAGTAAGACAATGAGAGTATTGAGAACCTTGTGTAAGTGTGATGATGTTAGTGGTGGACTAGTAAGGTTTAGTTGAATGGTAATGTGTGGACTTGGGTGATGGAAGTGAAAAAGGTAGGAGGATGTTGTAAGTCATCAAGGAAAATGACTAGGAATGTAAAAGAGCGTATGATCGTGAGAATGGTGAGTAAGTGAGTAAAAGGAGGTGGAAATGTCCAAGGAGGGTGTAGTATAGTTAAGGTAAAGAAGAACAAGGTTAAGGTGCTAAGAGGATGACAAGAAATGTTTAGGTATGCCCAAGAGTTTAGGAATGATGAGTAACAAATGGAAAAGAGAGGAATTTGTGCATGGTTATGTAAGATGACTTGAGGAAGTTTTGGTAAATGAACTGAAGATGGAAAATAATGTTTATGAAGTGCCCAAACTGTTAAGGAGGGAACACTTGGGTTGGTTGAAGTTTTGGTAAAGATACAAGTTGGTAATGTAAGGAATTATATGATAAGTGTTAGGAGTGTTTGTAAGAATTGAGCAAATGTTTGAGAAGATCTTTGGAAGTTGTTTTAATGAGTTTGGTGGAGGTTATAAGGTGTGTTTGATGTGCCAAATGATGTTAGAACACATTAGGAGGCTTGAGGAAAAATTTGGAGAAAGTTTGACAATGTATGGGAAGTTTCTGCAGCCGACCTACCTAGGGGACCGACCCTAGTCTGGGTCGGTCGGGCTGAAACTGTGAAGTTGGATGTTCTCTGCAGCCGACCTACCCAGGGGGTGGGTCGGTCGGTGGGTCGGTCGGACAATAAAAAAAAAAAAAGAAACCCTAAGAGAGTTTAGTGGTATTAATGGTACCCCATTAAGGGGGCAATGATGATTAGAGGTATAAAGACTTAAGGGATTAAGTTAAGAATAAACTTAAAAGTTTAAGATTAAGTTTGTTAGATTAAGTTGTAAGACTTAAGAGGTGTTAGGTTGGAGTCATTAAGGGTTAAGTAAGTTAAGTAAGATAAGTAAGTTGAATTGAGTTAAGTGATTAACAACCTAAAACTGAATGAATGTTTTAGGACTTGGAAATTGGACTTCGGAAGAGATTAAGCAACTGAACGGCCAACGGTGAACGGTACAGTTCTCTTGTGACCTTCTTGCTAACGAGGTGTCCCTCGGCTTGTGTGCTATTTGTTTTGTGTGCTCACTAAACAAGATAAAGCATGTAACCGGAACATATTATATTTATTGTATTGTTGTGTGGTGTTTGAAAACTAACACAACATACCGTGAGAACTTACTAACCAATGTTTAGTAAGGAATTGAGTGAGACTAAGGAACGCCCCTTGTGACAGCCCAGCCCAATCAACCCACATGTGTGATATTGTCCGCTTTGGCACGCAGGCCGCACGGATTTGTTCCTGGGGTTTCGCCCCAAAACGCGTCACACAAGGGAAGAGTATCCCCACCCTAATAAGGTATGGTTCGTGCTCTCTCCCGATCGATGTGGGAGGTAACACCACGCCGGGTGTTACACCCTACCCCCTTTAAGGAGCCCAGTGCCCTCACGGGCTCACTGGACCCACACCGACCTGGGTCTGGCTCTGATACCATCTGTGACAGCCCAGCCCAATCAACCCACATGTGTGATATTGTCCGCTTTGGCACGCAGGCCGCACGGATTTGTTCCTGGGGTTTCGCCCCAAAACGCGTCACACAAGGGAAGAGTATCCCCACCCTAATAAGGTATGGTTCGTGCTCTCTCTCCCGATCGATGTGGGAGGTAACACCACGCCGGGTGTTACACCCTACCCCCTTAAGGAGCCCAGTGCCCTCACGGGCTCACTGGACCCACACCGACCTGGGTCTGGCTCTGATACCATCTGTGACAGCCCAGCCCAATCAACCCACATGTGTGATATTGTCCGCTTTGGCACGCAGGCCGCACGGATTTGTTCCTGGGGTTTCGCCCCAAAACGCGTCACACAAGGGAAGAGTATCCCCACCCTAATAAGGTATGGTTCGTGCTCTCTCCCGATCGATGTGGGAGGTAACACCACGCCGGGTAAATAAATACCCAAATGAACTATGTAGGACCTAAAAATTTGTCCTAAGTCTATTAACATAATATTAAACATATTATAATTGTTGGGCAACACTCCAACACAAAGAAAAGCACTTTCATGCTTCAAGGTCAAAAAGGGCAAAAATGTGCTCTAAGAAACCTTAAAGGTCTAATGACCTCTAAATGATATAAAATTTAATTACATGATCAAATATCATGTAAGGAACACAACAAGACCGTTGTCGAAGAAAACAGAGCTCAGAAACACCAGGCAACACAAAATGTGCGCTAAAACTCCTTAAAGCACGTTTTTGTGAAATTGTCTTTTAAATTAGTTTTAAATGGGCTAAAAGGTTATAATTACCTTTAAATATAATAAATATCATATTATATGATATTAGGAATTTAATTCCAAATTTTACAGATTTTTACAAATTTAATATTAAAATATTAATAAAACCCTGAAGTGGGGCCCGCATGAGTCAAAATGACCAAGTTTGGTCAATGGGCAGCTAATGACCCATTTACCCTTGTGGAAATCGGCTGGCATGGAGGTGGGGAGACAGCATAAGTCATTGATTGACAATAATGCTACCTAATACAAACAAGAATAGTAAAAAGCTTACTTTTCTTACTTTTTCAATTATTTCAAACCTTACCTAGCTCTTTCCTTCCTCCTTGTACGATTCCCTTCTGCCCAGCTGAGCTCCTCCCTTCCATTGAAGCTCTCAAGGTCTGTTCTTGAGCATGGAAGGCAGACCTAGCTCTTAAGTCCCTAATGTAAGTGTTTTAATGTCATTTTTAGTCATTTTTAGCTCTTTTTCTTCATCTCTTCACCACCAACACCTAAATTTCGTGGCTCAACAATTCATATGGCTTATTCTCAGTGTTCTAAGGTTAGAACAAGAGCTAAACTCAGTTGAGACCAGTAGAGGGACCAAGGTTGTTCAAATCTACATTTTAAGGTAAAAATGTGCTTTAAGCTCATAACTTTTGATTCCTTTCGAGTTTGGTTGTGAAATTTTGGCCATAGCCTCATATTATTCTCCTTTTCATGTGGGATCTGTTGGCTAGCAATTTGGAGCAAGGATGGCCGAGATCCAAGAGAAATACTCTCTTTTTAGGCATTTTTCCAAGGTAAAACTTAATAACAAGGTAGCAATTCGAGATCTAACTATTTCCTATGTCAATATGGTGGATCTAACACCTTGTGGTGTGTTTGGTTCAGGTCGAAACCACTTAGAACTTTCCTTGCATTCTTAAGGTAATTTTTGCCTTAAATCTTACATTAAATTACTCCTTATGGTTAGATCTTGCTTTGAGACTAACTAGGCCTTGGTTTCTGTTTGAAAACTTGTTAAACAAGCTGTGGAGAATTCCTACTCAAGGTGGCCGAACCAAACAAGGCTTTACCTAAGCTAAATCAAGGTATAAATCACTTAAAACCTTAACTTGATACATTAACACAAATTTAAGTGTGTGTATATCAATTGCCGTGAGTGAAGGAGAAAAACAAGGTCTTATTTGACCTTAAAATGTTTAAGGAATGGTTTAATAAATTTTATAACTAATTAAACAAGCATAATTGTCAAATTTAAGACATTATGTGGAAGTTTGGTAATTAAACAAAGAATCTATGGTGAGGCCGAAAATTTATATGTATTTTGGGACATTTATGTGTAATTTATTTTGCAAGCCAATGTTTGTAATAAGGCCATGTATTTTAGGCCATTTTATTTATGCATTTACAAGCTTTTATTTAAGTTTAGGTGATATAATTATTACCGAAATGAAATGGGGTCTTAGGTGTAATTAAATTAAATTTATGGGCTTTAGAATAATAAGGCCGAAAATTAGAGTTAAAAAGGAGTTAAAATAAAGTTTATAAGATTTTATAAAGTTTTGGGGTTAAATGGTGAATTTTGGAAACTTAAGTGTTAAAACCGTAAATATAAGAAATTGTTGGTCAAGGAAATATTAAGGAGGTCAACCTTGACCATATGCTAGGTTTTGACCAAAATAAATAAGTTAGATAACTTATTTAAGGTTTTTATAATAAGTTATGTATTTTATGGTAATATTTTTATAACATATGTGGTAAATATGTTATTACCAAAAATAAAGGGTGTACAATGGTATTTTTAAACACCCATGGGCTATTAGGAATTTTTAGGAATTTATTGAGTTATTTTTGGAATTAAAATAAGCTATATATGAAATATATAGTTATTATGTCATTATGACACTTTGGAGAAAAATAGATGGTGAAATGGTAAATACTAAGAGTATATGGGTTAATAAGGATATTTATAACCCTTTGGTGGAATTTGGAGATTTTTAGAATTATATAAGAGTATTTGTTGAGATATATGTATAATATATAGTTTTAATGATATTATCAAACTATATGTTATAAATTAGGCCTAATGATAATATAAAATGTATATTGAGGTCTATTTGGAATTTACGAAAAATAACCATAGGTTATACTTCTTTTTAAGTTAGAGATGTTATATTGAATGGTATATATGACATGGTAAAAGAAAGGGGTGATTTTGTAAATAAAGGAAATTATGGTTTAAGGAAAAGTATAAGGTTTAATATATGCCTATGAGGCAATATGAAATAGTTTTGTATAAAAATTATAGGAATAAATTAAAGGGAATAAAAATATCACATAGTATGATATTAGTATATGGTATAACATTGCATAATGTTATGTGGTCAAAATGGGTTTTAAATAAAGTTAAGGGCTATACCGGGTTAATAAGAGTTGAAAGATGAATTTTTAGACTAAGGTCTACAATGTCATAAATGTTATGACAATTATATGGTATTAAGGTGGTTTAAGGGAATTAATATAAGGAGGGGTACTCACATAAAATAATGTGACAAACGATAAATAAATGGGATTTATTAACTAAGGTATTTATGGAATAAACCTTAGGAGTTGTAATTATACAACATAAAATGTTACATAATATTAGGATAATAATCTTAATATAAGTTGTATAATATAATAACTAATGGAACACTCATCTAATAAAAGATGATAAATGTAACATAAAATATAGAGTTTATGAAACTCATGAGAATTACTACTGTGGTAAAATATTATACTACACAAGATGATGTATATAAGGTGGATATAATATTTTTTGAAACCATATGGTTTAATGGGGTGGTTTTAAAAAAAATATATATAGTTACAAACTTATGCTATGGATTTTTGGATGAATACTATTTGCTAAAGATAATGAATTATATACTACATGGTATGATAGAAATGTGGGAAAATAATACACTGGAAAAAAATAAAACAATACGGAAAAGAATACAATATGATAAGTGATACAATACAAAATATAATATAATATAATCATGCATGCATACATCAACTATAGGTTACGTACCTAAACTATATGGATAAGGTTAAAAGAAATATAGGAATTAAACTTACACGGTTGAATAGTTTTGACGTACGCGTTTTAAGTAACAAAGCCGACTGTTTTAGAGAAACCCTCAACAAACTGTAGAAAACAGGGGTGAACTATCGGGGTTCTTATAATTCGGAAATACCGGATGTAGTTAGTCATGGAGACTGACTTATAGTTTATTACCGTTTAGAGTATACTTCTGACAAGGACGCTTGACGAGCTAACTACACGAGCGTAGGATCTTGCTGATTCATACTCCACCTCGTAATACAGTCAGGGTGAACGGTATGTAAAGGGGTTTCCGAGTTGTCCTAAGTTGCTCCTTGGGCTCGGATTTGGTTGATATACTTGTATGTTGTTATGTGTCTCTGGTTGTCTTTGAGGACTTCCTCAGTTCAGACTTCTGTGTGATCTGTGATAAGATTGTTTGTCTGAATGTGATGATTATATGCATGAATTGTATATTTATGCTGCTTATTATTTACTGTTGTCGATTAACAGTATCGTTCGTATATATGAACCTATATATATTAAACGAACTACGGCTATGGTGCTATCTTATATGAAAAATAAGGAACGTCAGAAAACGTTGTAGCACTAGGATAATAATACCTATATATTAGCCAGACTTTCATACGGAGCATGGCCTTTCTATACGCCGCTCTCGTATCTAACACTGGATCCTGAGTTTAAGACTCCGGATTGGACTAATGACCTTAGTCTGCTGTGTTAGAAAATTTGGTAATGCGATGCGATGGTATAATTAAGTAACTAAAGAATGGGAGTAAAGCCAAGAGGATGTGGCTCTTGGTGCGCGCTGTGATCACAAAACGATACCAGGATGTCCGCGTACGGTCCGTAAGTATCAAGAAAATTCCCGTGAGCTGAATGGCTCGTGGTCGGAACTCTACCGTTGGTGGCTACTGCCGTGGTGACCGCCATAATATTGGGTAACTAGAGACGTGTCGTTTTAACGAGACATTGTCACTAGTTAACTGAACAACTAAAACAATTGAAACTTATACAGTGGCGAACATATCATGGACGAGACTTAATACTTGTTTATTATTCTCGTTGTTTCGCTTTTGTTCATTGGTTATACTTGTGTATTTTTATTGTGTGTTGATGTTGGATGGAGCCTACAAGCTAAGGTAAATCAAATACGAAAACTGTACGCTACGGCGAATGTACAGGGTACATTATTTTGATAATACTCGATACGTTCGATATATAATGTTGTATGGAATATAATGAATGTTTGAATATTTGGATGGATGGTTGAATGTTTATGGATATTTGGGTGGATGGTTAAAGTTATTATGCATGTTTACTACAGTATTGAATGTAATTGTAAAATGGTAAAGCATGAAACCGATCTAAAATAGACGGTTAAAATGACAAGTGACCATTAGGGTCCAGACCCGGCATACTCAGCGTCTATCGCTGATACTACACCATTTCAGGTTGTTGATCATTGTCGGAGCTGAAGAGCAGGAACAGGGTAATTGGAGATGTTGTATAGAAATGAAGATGGTGTATGGTCTTATGGTAAGGTTTGTATTTTCAGGATTGGGTAGATGCTCACTTGTCGATGTTTATGAGTTATGGATTTAGTGTGATGTATAGGAATTTCTCGTTATCACTGCGGTTAGCAGTTTATTTATTTTGGAAGTTGGATGTAGTTTGGCTACGTTGCTCGCATGGGCGAGTAATGGCCGGTGACACCCGAGTGAGTTTGTAATAGTTAATTATTTTACCGCTGCGAGACGTTTTTATTTATTGCTACGTGAGGGATTATATCGTGATTATGGAGAGGGTGTTACACCCCTAATAAGGGACGATATGAACCGAAAGAGGTTAACCAACAACATGGTCTTGAGACTATTACTAACTGGAACTTGAGTGAGGAAACCTGGGACCGATCTCCGGTCATGCATGCTAAGGAAAAGGGGGACGGTATCTGAATCAGATCCGCCCTCCGCTTAAGGACTTGTCTTCGAACTTGTAGCCTAGGGCCGGTTGCCGGCTCAGCTACGCTGGATTCCCGTCCAGGGTAGGTGGCATTAAGATGGTGCGGTGGGATCACCTAAATCCCAGGTTTGGACTTAGGCTACAACCATTCCCCTCCAGGAACGGTTTGTATTCTGAGAATAAGTTAAGATTAAGATTTACAATCATTCCTTTTAAAGGATGATTTGTATTATTAAGATTAAAATAAGTTCAATCATTCCTTTTAAAGGATGATTGTATTATTAAGATAATTAAGTTAAGATTAAGATAAGTTACAATCATTCCTTTTTAAAGGATGATTTGTATTGTTAAGATTAAGATTAAGTTAAGGTTAAGATGAGTTGCAACCATTCCTCTTTAAAGGATGGTTTGTATAATTAAGATTAAGATAAGTGACATCCACTCCTTATTAAAGGATGGTTGTTTCTAAGATTAAGATAAGACTAAGATTGAGGTGAGATAAGGTTGGACTAAGATTAAGAGGGAACATTACTTAAGGAGTTAAATAATTAACTCTCTCTAATTAAGGGAACGCATTTAAGTCGTTCATTGTGTGTGAACTTGATTATTCATATCTGAGTTGTTGTTTACTGCACTTACTATTATTGTGCATCTAATCAACCTCCATGCTATCGACAATTAGTCGTCGTAGCCACGTTAGCTGGGGGCCATGAGGGGATCGTACCAGCATTCGTGCTGACCCCCTTGGGGGCTGTTTTTACTACAAGGTACATCAGGAAGCGGCCGACGCGATAGTAAGAAGAGGATACAGTTGTTAAGGGTTTAGTGTGGCCTACGAGTTGTGCATGTACACTCGTATGGCAATTTGAGTTAGTAAGATGTATAGGATGAGGGGGTTGTAAGAAGGATATGTATATGGTTAAGATTGTTGTACTAATGTTCGGTATATTCTGTAGTCAGACCGTGGCAAGGTCCTGTATTGTAAAGAATTCCGCTGTGACATGTATATATATATGTTGTTAAGTTGCGAGACCACAATTGGATTGAGTTGGGGTGTTACAGCCGGTGTTTGTCTTTGCTCCCGGGCGGTAGTTCCTGCTCTCCGGGTTTCGGATACACTCGAAAGCACGATGCCCGAGTATCTGGCAGTAGCGGCACTGGACTTTCTCCCCTTGGCAGTCTACGCCGGGGTGATCCTTTCCGCACTGTCTACAGTTGAAACGGCGGACATACTTCTGGCCCGTGTTTGAGCCGGATCCAGAACCTAATACAATCAAGGTTAATTATACATTCCAACGGTACTGAAGTAATCACAAAGGTTCCAAATTTAACTGTCTGATTAGAGTGCCTACCCTTAGATGGGTAGGTTTTCTGTGAAGTTGCTGCTCCGTGGGTACCTGACTGGGGGTTCCCAGTAGTTTGGTTCCCCTTCCCTTGATAGGACCCCTGTCCTTTCTGATAGGGTTTGTTCCTTTTGTTGGAGTTCCCCTGCTTGGCATCTTCGCCACCAGGTCCGTCCTTCCTCTTTTGGGAGCTCAAAGCATCCCTTCTCTTACACGTGATCTCCACTACGGAGGCAGCATGATAGCATTCCTGAAATCTCAAGGTATTAATCTCCGAATCTCCCATGATGGGGTATAGTATGTAATAAAATTTTCAACTGGTTTATGTCTCTCCTGTTTTACCTGCAAACTGGTGGGGATGATTGGTCCCATCCCAAACTGAAGTCGAGGGCTCAGTCCCCCGTAGAACCGGTCGACCAACACCTGGTCCGAGTACCCTATTCCGGGTAGTAGCCGGAGTAGTGAAGTAAATTTAGCATAATACTCATCAACGGTCATCTTCCCCGTCTGCTCCAATGCATCAAACTCCCTGGTCTTCACCATCCTGGTGTGGGCCGGGTAGTATTTGCCCCTAAGTAGTGCAGTGTAGTGTCCCCAAGTAAATGCTGGGTCATCCAGGTGGTCGGCTTTCACCATGTTCCACCAATCTCTCGCTGCATCCTTCAGATAAAAGGCAGCAAGCCTTACTTTTCCCTAGCTAGGACTACAAGCGTCTCGACACTGTCTCCATCTCCATGATGTATGTCTCTAAGTGAGCAGGGTCAGTCTGCCCCTTGAATGCAGTTGTGAAATACCCCAAATCTAAATAATATTATTAAATCATTATTTATTGGATTATACCAAATATAAATCATCTCACGTACGCATGCAAACCCATGCATGAAAACGTTACGAAAAATAGTCGTTTCACCATAAACGCTAAAACGCCTTAGAAACATGTGATCAAGCATGACCTTATATGACCTTCTAAAACTCAACCAAATGGTCATACACTCATTATATGAATATAAATATATTCCATAAGCTATACTCAGTCAAATACGCAAAACGCTCGGGGGTGCTCACGCGCGCCCCTTAAAGCAAGAAAAGCTCGGAGGAGTGCCGAGGTGGCACGAACTCCTATAAAATTAATTCCTAGAGTTCCTAATATCATTATTTACCATTCTAAAGATAACCCACGAAGTGGTTCATCAAATTCAACAAAAACCACAGGAGGATTTCTTAGCGCTCCTTTTTGCCCGGTGTGTCCCGATGGCCCGTAATTATGTCATGGGTTGATGTAACCTCATATAACCCAATGTAACATCTTAATATATGTTTATTTACCATAATAAGTGTTTACAAACACTTGGAACTCATAAAAACAATTTGGTTCCCAAAGATTTCCTTAGAGCACAAAAACACACCTTCGGGTGTCACGAAAACGCGTTTTACGCAATTGCCTTGTAGTTTTTGACATGCCACGAATTGGTAATCTTAAAAAGGGTTCAAATGACCTTCTAAATCAGTTGGTGTGACTAGTCAAAAAGGTGCTCTATAGGGGCCGATTTTAAGGGCAAAAACTAGTATAAAATTTGCTTTAAAAATTTATAAAAGGCTTAAAACATGATGACTCATCATCCCATGTGATACATTACTTAATGCCAAAGTATGTAGGTCTCATTTGACCAAGAGCTGTCGAAATTAGGTCATGGAACAAGGCCATGTGAGCTAGATACAAAACAAATGCTAAAGCAAGAAGTAGATTCCTTTTTCTTTTTGCCTTTTGATTTCTTAAGCAAGTAACCTTCCTTGCTTCTTCCTTGGCTCTTCATGGCCGGTTTTTTAACCCCATTCAGACCTCCATTTCGTGACTCCACATGAAGAAGAAGACAAGCCAAGTAGCATTGAAAAATCAAAGGAATATACTCACCTTTTCTTACCTTGTCTTCTAGCCAAAATAATTGTCTTTCCAACTCTTGCTTAGTCACACCACATGGCCGGTTTTCATGCTGGAAAGGAGGCATTTATTGAGCCAATAATCAAGGTAATAAACTAAGGAAAAAGAATTGTCAATTGACATTAAAAATTTGACAAAACAAAATCAATTTCCAAATGCTTCTTTCATTTACGTGAGTGAGCTTCATTTCCCTCCTTGCACAATTCTTGCACGGTTTGGTAAGCTCTCTCCTCTCTCTTCTAGCTTCATCTTCTTCCTTTGAAGCTCTTAAGTCCATTAATGGAGTTTTAACTTCTATCTTCATCTTAAGGTAATTTCCTAGCATTTCTTGGCAAGTCTTGAAGCAAAACTCTTCCTAGCATATCAAGTTGGGTTCGGCCACATTTAGTTCTCCAAGGAGATTGTCCAAACCAACATTTAACCAAGGGACATCTCAAGGTAGGTTTTTAAAGCTTGAAAATCCTTAAAGCACATTTTTATGTGTAACCAAGTTCTACCTCTTCTAAGTCTCTTTTCTTCTTCATTTTGATGAAGGAAAACTTGTTCTTCACCTACCTTAGGAGTGCCGAATTCATAAGGAGAAAGGTCTAAGGTAAAGTCTTGTAAAACTACTATAAATCTACTTAAGATCTTTGTTGAAGATCTAACTCCTAAACCCTTCACACCTTCCTCTGCATAAAACCGAAGAGGAGCATCAAGTTTACCTAGGAGAAAGCTTGGAGATTCAAGAAGAAGTTCAAACACTTAACCACCTTTGTTAAGAAGTAAGTTTACTATATAAATCCTTATGTTATAAGCTTTGTTAAGCTTCTAAAAATTATACAAAAATTATGTACACCTCCTAGGTTATATGAAACCGAAACTACATGGATTATATGCCAAAAATATAACCTATAACATATATAGAAAATAATTACCTTAAGACACATTTTTGTGTCACAAAGTTTATTTATGTTACATATAAATTTAGGCCGAAGTTCAAAAGCAAAAGTACTTCATTTTGAGCTAAGAATTTATATAAGACATTACAATAATTTATACATGAGTTATATGACTCCTATGAATTTATTTATAATTACTTAGACATATAAATCCACTTTTATATACATAAGGTCTCATTTAAATTATGGCCGAATGTTCTACTTGATAAATAAGTTTTAATGAGCTACTTAGGTATATAAATTTATATCATAAGTTTGGTGAGTTAAAATATTCTATTAGTGTCTAAATGACTAATTAATTAAGTTATGTGGATTAAATGTAATTTTTACAAAGTTTGGTATGCTTATTATAAAAACCGTGAGCTAAGGGACGTTTGGTGTAATTATAATATAATATAAGGTTAGGGATTAAGTTTAAGAATTTTAGATAATTTAAACAAGCTTTAAAATAACTTTTATAAAGTTTTAGGCTATTATGTAATTTATAAAAGTTGTTATGAAAGTTTAGAATATAAATGGGGCGAATTCATAATTAAGGAAATTATTAGGTTCGCTTTTGAATTTTAGAAGAATTAAATACTTAAACTATAGTTTTAAAGTTATTAAATATCTATTAAGTTTTGGGGTGAAAATGTAATTAATGGAAAGTTCAATGACAAAGCCGAATTGTTTTGGGTTAGTTTGGTAATTTAAGAATTTATATATTTATTCAGCATTTATGGAGAATTAAAATTAAAACTATAGTTTATAAGACTTTATGTAAGATTATAAGATTTTGTGGTTAGATTGCAAATATAAGTATATATATACATGCCGAGATTTTGAGGGGCTAAGATGTAATTTCCGAAAGTTATAATATTTATAAGTTATGTCCAAAAATATTAGTGGTAGTTTTGTAATTTAATTGAATAAGGAATTAAAATTATGTTATAAAAAGAGATTAGAATTTAATGTAAAGTTTATGAATTAATGTGGTTGTTTGTAAATAACCGAAATATAAGCTTAAGAATTTAGATTTAAATAAATATAGGTCCTATATGGATATTTGGAGGATTTAGAAGAAAGAATTTTGATTAAAGGAATTATGGAATTAGAACTATGGCTTATATAGTTATAAGGAATCTAAAGGTAACCAATAAATATTATTTATGGTTAAAAGAGAATAATAGAAACTATAAGAATTTTAATGTCCATGTGTGACATATAAAAAAGTCAAGAAATTACAAGTTTGTTAGTCACCTAGACAATTGAAATAAACACAACAATATATACATGAATATAAATACATATATGTACAATAAAGGGTTTATAAATAAATCAAAAAGAATAACAATTAAGTTATACATTAAATCATGAGGTAATTAGAAGAAATAAACCTCACATGAAATAACAAATACGAGATTTGTTAAAAGTTCCAATAGAATTATTATATAAGGGTAACAAAAATTAACCCTCTCAGTTAATCCTATTCTAGGACTTTTTTGACCAGACGTTGACCGGAATTTACAAGTACAGTCTACGTGAACGGTATGGGATTCTTGCAACCTGTTTTCTAACGGATTACACCGGCTTGTGCTATCTGTTGTTTGAAATAACGACCAAGATAATTAATGTAAACTGTTGTTTTACTCTTGCACACTGTGGTATTATTTTATGTGCGTGATTGTTGCTGACTACAACGTGTATGTCCCCGCATACAAACACCTACTATACCAGTGGATTAAATACCTGCGTTTCAGTATACCGAGGACTTGTACTCAAGTCTCTCACTAACTTCACTTTATAACATACGTCATTATCCTAAACGTGATAATTGACAATACACATTTATTCTTGTTTAACGTCTTTATATGACACTTAACAATTATATACTTCGAGATTGAGGAGCCCAGTTGGATCTGGCCATGCATGCTACGGGAGTTGTACCTGTCTCAGGTCATCTCCTACTACGTCGCGACGGAACATTCAGTTGGGAGGAAGACTTTATTCCTTCCGGGATTCAAATGCCCTTCAGTTCGAGGAAGACTTTATTCCTCTAGTGGGTTCTTATTTCCCACGCCATTCAGTTCAGGGTTTGACTACTACGTCTCCTGGGGTTTTTTACCCAACCTTCTTTATAACGAGGTCCATACCTCCACTATTTCAGATATTCAGTTATAACGGTCAGTCCCATTGTGTGGACCGACTATCAGTAAAGAATTTCAGTTCAGCTAACTCGACCTTCTGTGTCTTGTTTTATGTGACATTATTGTCCTTGTATGGATACTTGTTATTATCAGACTATGCTTATTTACAGCTTTATAAAATGAACTGCATGTGTTCGACAAAGTAGTTGGTGTGGCCCGGTAGACGATGGGCTGCACGTTTTCCATACCAGCATTGTTTGCTGAGCCCCTTTGGGGGCACCCCCATTTTTCAGGTACCTGAAGTTGAGGAGATCACCACACTGAGTGTAGGTGGGGTAGACCAAGCTTTGGGAGTCTACTATTAGTTAATCGTTTTATTTCAGTATTGTACTTTTGAGTTTGATTCCTAGTATCTCGGGTTGTATCTGTATTCCAGACCGTGACATTTGAGGATTGTATTTGGACTTAGCCTTGTTGGTCACAAGGGTGGCCAACGGCATTGTAGTACCGCCCGGTTGTTGTATTTATTCCGCTGCAGTTGTATTTTATTTGGGAGTGATCGCCGTTCAGTTTATTGGATTTCGGGTTGGGGTATTACAAGTTGGCCTCAGATCAGCCAACTCTTCACCCAATCCCTCTCCCTGGGTGTGGTGGTGGAGGTAGCTGCTGCTGCTGTGCAACCCCCGCCTGTGCAAATGCCTGAGCGATTAAAGTAGCAATGTCTGCCAGCCTGATGTTTGGCTCCTCATCACCTGTCCACGCGCCTCCTTTCCTGACATCTGCAGGATGTTGAGGTATATTAGATACTGAGGTCACAATCTTGGTCTTGGATAGTGGTCGTAAAACTCTTAATCCCCTTTCAATACTATCACTCAACCCGTAACCTAAAGTCTTAGATATCCTAATCTCGGTGTATCCTTGTATCCAGAGCGTAACTACGCTCGATCACCACTTTTGTAACACCCCAACCCGAAATCCAATAAACTGAACGGCGATCACTCCCGAATAAAAATACAACTGCAGCGGAAATAAATACAACAACCGGGCGGTATACCAATGCCGTTGGCCACCCTTGTGTCCAACAAGGCTAAGTCCAAATACAAACTTCAAAAGTCACGGTCTAATACGAATACAATCCGAGATACTAGGAATCAAACTCAAATGTAAAATCTTAAAATAAATGTCTGAAACGACTCCCATAGCTTGAATCTACCCCACCTACACTCGGTGTGTAATCTTCTCAACTTCAGGTACCTGAAAAATGGGGGTGCCCCCAAAGGGGCTCAGCAACAATGCTGGTATGGAAAACGTGCAGCCCATCGTACCGGGCCACACCAACTACTTTGTCGAATACATGCAATTCATTTTTATAAAGCTGTAAACAATATAGTAGGATAATAACAAATATCCACAAGGACAATAATTTCACATAGAACAAGATTCAGAAGGTCAGTTAGCTGAACTGAAATTCTTAATGATAGTCGGTCCCACAATGGGACTGACAGGTATAACTGAATCTGAAATAGTGGAGTATAGTGACCTCGTTAAGATGAAAGGTTGGGTATTAAAACCCCAGGAGATAACGTAGTTAAACCCTGAACTGAGACGTGAGAATTAGAATCCCACTAGAGGAATGAAGTCTTCCTCAACTGAACTGATGGGCCTTAGAAACCCGGAGGAATAGAGTCTTCCTCAAACTGAAATGTTCCGTCGCGACGTAGATAGGAGACGACCTGAGACAGGTACAGCTCCTGTAGCATGCATGGCCAGATCCACTGGGCTCCTCGTTCTCGTAGTATAGAGTTGTTAAGTGTTATTAAAGACGTTAAACAGAACACAATGTGTATTGTCAATTATCACGTTAGGATAATGACGTTTGTTATAAAGTGAAGTTAGTAGAGACTGAGTACAAGTCCTCGGTATACTGAAGCGCAGGTATTTAATCCACTGGTATAGTAGTGTTTGTATGCGTGGGACATACACGTAGTAGTCAGCATCATTCACGCACATAAAATAATACAACAGCGCACAGAGTAAACAACATTTTACATTAATTATCTTGGTCGTTAATTCAAAACAGATAGCACACAAGCCGGTGTAATCCGGTAGAAAACAGGTTGCAAGATCCCATACCGTTCACCGTAGACTGTACTTGTTTAATTCCCGGTCAACGTCTGGTCAAACAAAGTCCTAGAATAGGATTAACTGAGAGGGTTAATTTATGTTACCTTATATAATGATCCTATTGGATCTTTCAACAAATCTCTTATTTGTCATTTCATGTGAGGTTTATTTCTTTTAATTACCTCATGATTTAATGTATAACTTATTTGTCATTCCTTTTTGATTTATTTATAAATCCTTTAATGTACATATATATTCATATATTCATGTACTATATTTGTTGTTTATTTTAATTGTCTAAGTGACATAACAACTTATAATTTTCTTAACTATATTAAATGTCTTACAATGACATAATATTCTTATAATCTCATTATTCTCCTTTTAGTCATAAACAATACTTATTGTTTCTTTTTAACTTCCTTATAACTACATAAGCCATAGTTCTAATTCCATAATTCCTTTAATTAAAATTCTTCTCTCTATATCCTCAAAATATCCATATAGGACCTATATTTATTTAAATCTAGATTATTACCCTTATATTTCGGTTATTTATAAATCAACCACATTAATTCATAAACTTTATATTTAAATTCTAATCTCATTATATTATAGAGTTTTAACTTCTTATTTAGCTAATTACATAGTCACTAATTTTGGTATATAGCTTTTAAGTACTATAACTTTCAAAAATAACAACTTAGCCCCTTAAATTCTCGGCAATAATATTTTATTTCCCATAATTACAATTTAACCACAAAACCTTATAAACTTTGCATAATGCCTTATAAACTATAGTTTTAATTTTAATTCTCCATAAATGCCGAATATATATATATAAATTCTTAAATTACCAAACTAACCCCAAATAATTCGGCTTTGGTCTTGAACTCTCCATTAATTACATTTTCACCCCAAAACTTTATAATAACTTCTTAATGACTTATAAACTAAAGTCTAAATATATAATTCCTCAAAATTTCAAAGGTGAGCCTAATAAATCTCTTAATATGAATTCGCCCCTTTTTATGTTCTAAACTTTCATAACAACTTTTATAAATTACATAATAGCCCAAAACTTAATAAAATGTTATTTTAACACTTGTTTCAATTATCTAAAATTTATAAACTTAATTCCTAACCTTATATTATATTATAATTTCACCAAATACCCCTTTAGCTCTCGGCTTCATAATATATACACTAAATTTTGTAAAATTACATTTAAGCCACTTAACTTAATTAATTAGCCATTTAAGCACTAATGAAATATTTTTAGCTCACCAAACTTTGTGATATAAGTTTATATACCTAAGTAGGTCATTAATACCTATTTATCAATTAGTACATTCGGCCATATTTATTTGGTGACCATATAGTATATAAAGTGGACTTATATGTCATAATAATTATACATAATTCATAGGTTATATAACTCATGTAAAAATTATTGTAATGTCTTATATAAATTCTTAGCTCAAAAATAAGCATTTTTGCCCTTGATAATTCGGCTTGAATTATATGTGACATAACTAAATTTTGTGACACAAAAATGTGTCTTAAGGTAATATTTTCTATATAAGTTATAGATTGTATTTTGGCATATAATACCATATAGTTTCGGTCTTAATAAACCTAGGAGATGTACATAATTTTTGTATAATTTTTAGAAGCTTAACAAAGCTTATAACATAAAGATTTACTTAGTAAACTTACTTCTTAACAAAGGTGGTTAAGTGCTTGAACTCCTCTTGAATCTCCAAGCTTTCTCCAAGGAAATTTGATGCTCCACTTCGGTTATATGCAAGTGGTGTAGGAGTTTTAGGAGTTAGATCTTGAATAAAGATCTTAAGTAGATTTGTAAGTAGTTTTACAAGGATTTACCTTAGACTTTTCTCCTTATGAATTCGGCACTCCTAAGGTGGATGAAGAACAAATTTTCCTTCATCAAAATGAAGAAGAAAAGAACCTTAGAAGGAGTAGAACTTGGTTACACATAAAAATGTGCTTTAAGGATTTTCAAGCATTAAAACTACCTTAAGATAACCTTGAGATGCTCCTTGGATTAATGTTGGTTTGAACAACCTCCTTGGTGAACTAAGTGATGCCAAACTCTTGTTGTTATGCTAGGAAGATTTTGCTTCAAGGTTGACAAGAAATGCTAGGAAATTACCTTAAAGATGAAGATAGAAGTTAAAACTCCATTAATGGACTTAAAAGCTTCAAAGGAAGAATGAAGCAAGAAGAGAGAGCTTAGAACCTTACCAATTCGTGAATGAAGAGTGCAAGGGAAATGAGACTAAACTTACGTATAAGGTAAGAATGCCTTTGGAAATTGATTTTTGTTTTGTCAATTTTTAATGTCATTTGACTATTCTTTTCCTTAGTTTATTACATAGATTATTGGCTCAATAAAAGCCCTTCTTTACTGCATAAAACCGCCATGTGATGTGACTAAGCAAGAGTTGGAAAGAAAATAATGTTGGCTAGAAGACAAGGTAAGAAAAGGTAAGGTATCTTCTTTTGATTTTTCTAAGTTTTGCTTGTCTTCTCTCCTCTTGTAGCTGGACGAATTCAAGCTCAATTGGGAGGTCTCCACCGGTCATGAAGAGCCAAGGAAGAGCTAAGGAAGGTCACATGCTTAAGAATCAAAAGGCAAAAAGAAAAGGAATCTACTTTTTGCTTTTAGTATTTGTTTTGTATCTAGCTCACATGGCCTTATTCCATGACCTAATTTCGACAGATCTCTGGTCAAATGAGACCTACATACTTTGGCATTAAGTAATATAACACATGGGATGATGAGTCATCATGTTTTAAGCCTTTTATAAACTTTTAAAGCAAATTTTATACTAGTTTTTGCTCTTAAAATCGGCCCCTATAGAGCACCTTGTTGACTAGTCACACCAACTGATTTAGAAGGTATTTTAACCCTTTTTAATATTACCAATTCGTGGCATGTCAAAAACTACAAGACAATTGCGTAAAACGCATTTTCGTGACACCCGAAGGTGTGTTTTTGCTCTAAGGAACTTTTTGGGAAACCAATTGTTTTTATGAGTTCCAAGTGTTTGTAAACACTTATTATGGTAAATAAACATATACTAAGATGTTACATTGAGTTATATGGGGTTTATCAACCCGTGACATAATTTACGGGCCATCAGGACACTCCCGGGCCAAAAAGGAGCGCTAAGAAATCCTCCTGTGGTTTTTGCTGAATTTTGTGAAACCACTTCATGGGTTCTCTTTAGAATGATTAATAATGATGTTAGGAACTCTAGGAATTAATTTTATAGGAGTTCGTGCCACCTCGGCACTCCTCCGAACTTTTCGTGCTTTAAGGGGCGTGCGTGAGCACTCCCGAGCGTTTTGCGTTTTTGACTGAATATAGCTTAGGGAATATATTTATATATTCATATAATAATTGTATGACCATTTGGTTTGAATATTAGAGGGTCATACAAGGTCATGTTTGACCATATGCTTCTAAGGCGTTTTAGCGTTTATGGAGAAACGACTGTTTTTACGTAACGTTCTCATGCATGGGTTTGCATGCGTACGTGAAATGATTTATAATAGGATTATTTTCCATTAAATAATGGTTTAATAATATTAATTAGATTTGGGGTATTTCAATTGATGTCAGTTATGTATTATATTATCAGTATAGATGTCACAAATCTCAATCAAACATACTTTTTTTAAGGTGGGCTAATAAGTTATAATTTTATGTACTTTTTACTATTGAAACCCTTTGTCATTCTTGCCATTATTTACAGTTTTGTGCTTGAATGAAGTCCATATTTTTGTCGATGATAAAATTTCTTAAAATGAATTTTGATACTTATTTGGCTTAGAACGCGCTATATGGGAAATATGACACTTTGTGAAGAAGGGAAGGTTATATGTACATGTGTCTGGGTCTCAATCCGACCCACTAGACCCAGACACCTATGTTTAAGAGAAAATGAATGTCTGGTACTTCGTCCGAGACCATGGACGCCCCTTTCGGGACCCCGGGCGCTATGTTCGTACCCTCTGACACCCTTATATTTACAGCTCTGCTCTTGCCCGGCCTTTGTCCGGCCCACCTGACCCGGACACACCTTGTCCGACTTTCTGTCTAACCCTGTCTCACCCGGACACTCATAGTTACGACCACGTGGGCAAATAAGCTATAACTGTCCTGTTGACCTCTTCAGCTTTCTCACTCGGACACCTTACAGTACCAACTCTCGCCTAGACACATATTCTTATGCCTTGTTTGACTTTCATACTGGGACACAGGGTCGGACATGGCTAATTCTTGTGTACATCTTTATAAAACGAGGGCAGTCGAGGGCAAAGTGATCATATCATAACACATCTTATTCGCGACTTATTTTTCACACCAACCTTACGCAGAGGAAATCTTAGCAGCCACACAAGAGTTCCTTATCTTCCATATTCATCTTCAAACCTAAGGCTAGCAGTCCTTAGATCTGGATAACGAAGCACGCTCAGAAGTTTTCTTAATCTCTATGAGCCCTCTATAGTCTTCATTTGTTCTTTTTTGTAACATGTCTGGCTAAGTAGGATTTAACTCTAGGAGATGGTTATTTGTAGTTTGAGATGATTTTGTGATTTCCTTTATGTAATATTCCCATCCCACATCGACATATGAGTAGTTATGTAAATGGCTTATAAGGATACATATGGGTATACTAAAACAACAAGGCCTTCCACTTTTAGGCCCATGTGATAACAAAGGGTTTAAGGCGAGTAGTTTCAAGCCCAAATGGTTTGGGAGCTAGGTTGTTGGATAGTTATTCATATGGGGTGTTACACTTTACTAGTTTGATTTGAGATATTTACGGATTGTTTCAGATTAATACATTTATTGCACTTCAATACAATTCACAAGTTTGATGAATTGCTTTACCAATTCTATTATGATTCGATCGGTGATTAGGAGAATGGTCGATTTAATATGTATACCTGTGGAGAATTTAATCGAATTGACTAGGTTTTTCCGTCATTGGCAACAAAAATTCTCTGTGTTTTATCCATCAATACGTGTTTTGCTTGAATATGGATTACAACTTGTATGTTATGTTAGATGAGTTCTCTAAAGACGAGTATTTAGTCATAAAGAGAAGTTTAAGAATTTTTCCAATTTGTATCTAATATTAACTAGTGGGAGTCGCATAATCTATTTAGTGAAAAAAATACCAGAACAAGCGGTTCCGCGGCTTCCGCCTCACTCGTTTAATTTAATCACTTTTTATTTATGTGTTATTTACTTGCTTTTTTGCTATTTAAAGTTTAAAAACAACAAAAACAATCCCCACTTTTCCAGTTTCCCTAGACTATGCTTATTACTTTCAAGTCCCGTTGTAATATCCCCAACCCACATCGGGATATGAGTAGTAATGTGAATGGCTTATAAGGATACATATGGGTTGACTACATCAACAAGACCTTCCACTTGTAAGTCTAAGTGAGGATTGAGGGCCTAAAGTGGTTAGTTTTCAAGCATGAATGGTTTGAGAGCTAGGTTGTTGGACAATTGGCCATATGGGGTGTTACAAAGTGGTATCAAAGCTTAAGACTGAGAATTAGCATAAGAATGGTCTAATTTGGAATAAATGAGTTAGGATTTTTAAATTTTGATAAGCGAATTCTGGAATCTGGAATTTTATCTACTCTTATGATTTATTTATTTTTTGACTTGATGATTGCTTGGTTGACTTCTTGCTTTGTTGATTACTTGCTTGGTTGATTGCTTGATGGGATGATATTAAATTATGAGTTATGGTGTTGTTTGAGATCTGTAACTTTTGGTGATTATTTATGGATTGAGATTTGTTGAATGTTATGAACCTTAATATTAACTTGTAGATCTTTTATTGGGTGTTTGGGACAATAACAAGTACGTTTAATAATTTTTGGTGAGAACTTATTAGTTTTAGTTATCGGAATAAGTTAAGCTTCGGGGTCGAAGCTTTCTTTTAAGGGGAGAAGGGTGAAATGCCAGGAAATTAGATGAATTATTACTATTTATTTTGGCAAGTTTATCAAGAATTTAGTTGATTTATTACTATTTATTTTGATAAGTTTATTTAGTATATTTTATATAGTAATAATTATTTGGTTTATACACAAATAAAAATTACATATTATACATATAACTTCTTCATAAATAAAAATGTTGCTTGTCGACTTTATATATTACGGTATTTTAACTAATGAATCTAGAATAAGTGTTCTACATGGTATATATATATATAATCCTCCTTATATTTTATGTTATACATTTCTACTAAATCCTACTACAATCCATATTCTAGAAGTTTCCAAGAAAAAAAGAGAAAAATTATCTTCCCAACTATTAGCATTATATAAACAAATATTTCCCCTACTTTAGTACGGTGACATCCTTACAACCCTATATTATTTTCAATATACCTTTCTAGAATATTTCGATATATCGGTAGATATAAAATTATTCTAGAATGTCATATTTATTTTACTATTTAACATTCTACTCGTTATAACAACCATATATTATTTTCAATATACTGATCTAGAATATTTCTATATATATCGATAGTAAGCTATAAAAAAAATTTGGTTGTTATTTTTCAGTTACTTAATCGCTAATGTTTCTTTAGTTTAGTTGAGATTTTTTTGTCTCTTTCCTCTTTATTTACTTCTAAAGCAAAATATTTAGTTTTCTCATTTATTTATTAGGGATCTTTTCTTTTCTTATATAAGCCTTACATGAGAACCCTTCTCAAACAAAAAGAAAACCCTCGCACTTATTTTTGTTCCAGCCGTATCGGTATACTGCATCCATCATCTCTTTTCACTTCTTTTATTCCTCCAATGCTTTTTCTATACTCCCTCCCTCCATTCTTGACCGTCCTGTTTACTATTTGGATATGTCGTTTGACTTCAATATTTAACATATAAGATGATATAATTTTATAAATCTAAATTTTGTAGTAGATTCCTTAGGTGATAAACTATACATTACAAAAATTAATTTTATAAAATCAATTTATCTAATATGTTTAATATTGAGGTGGAAAAGCGTGCCAAAAAGTAAACAAGACACTCAAACAGGGACGGAGGTAGTATCTATTACGTACTGGCCTTTCTTCAACAAATCAACAAATCACTGTTTAAAATCTCTGGTATTGGAACCGGAGACAGTACCGTCCTTGGTCCCATCATCGGTAAGATTACTCGCTTCTTAAATTACTTTGAGTGTTTAATTCACAAAACCCACGTCCCATGCTGAACAATGATTCTAACATACCAATTTTTATATCTATAAAAGCTACTATCTTGAATAATCAATATTTTAATTTTCTCCTGATAGTTGTGTACTGACTCATGTTTACAGTCTACTATTATTTATTTTATATTTATACTATATCTTGTATTACGACAAGACAAAATAGGCATTTGTATATTCAGTAAAGTGCCGACATGGGAATTAGTTTCTACTTTATGAATAATTAATTATTTATCATCTTCTTTTACCGATTCTCGTTACAGGTTTTGAGCAACCAAATTTGTATTTGAACAAAATAAGTTTCTGACTTCAAAGTATAGGCTTTCCGTGCCATGGTTATAAAATTTAATAATGATCTTCATTGTTTTGTGAGCATAATTTTATTAGTTACAGTATAGAGAATATATTACTATCGCTACTTACGTTGCAAATTATTTGTACTTATTTTCCACAATCTTATTTTGAAATAGTATAACTGACTTCGTATTAAATTTCACCTTTTTGTTTTTATATAAATAAGTGTGTTTTATCGAACCATTTTGTTACATAGATATACACATTAACGTACTGTATAGACATTATGTTATTACAATTGAGTAAAGTATTTTATAGTATGAGTTGATATGTTCGACAAAGAGTGGTGAATCCGTTTAGAATATGGTTTACGCTATCTTTAGGATTACTGATAGTATTTCATATTGATTGATACTATGTAATATCCCCAACCCACATCGGGATATGAGTAGTAAAGTGAATGGCTTATAAGGATACATATGTGTTGACTACATCAACAAGACCTTCCACTTGTAAGTCTAAGTGGGGATTGAGGGCCTGAAATGGTTAATTTTCAAGCCTGAATGGTTTGAGAGCTAGGTTGTTGGACAATTGCCCATATGGGGTGTTCCAAATGGTATCAGAGCTGACTCAGGACCATGTCGGGATGATCTACTCGACACCTACCGAGGAGGTCCTGGATGTTCCATGGAGCTGACTCAGTGGATGATCTACTCGACTGTCCATGGACTTGCTTGCGACGAGGACGTCGCGTTCTTTGAGTGGGGGAGTATGTAATATCCCCAACCCACATCGGGATATGAGTAGTAATATGAATGGCTTATAAGGATACATATGGGTTGACTACATCAACAAGACCTTCCACTTGTAAGTCTAAGTGAGGGTTGAGGGCTTAAAGTGGTTAGTTTTCAAGCCTGAATGGTTTGAGAGCTAGGTTGTTGGACAGTTACCCATATGGGGTGTGTTACACCCGTGGTTTGATACCTGGTTGCTACATTTTCTATATTGTACTGACCGATATTTTGTAACCCGGATGCTTTTGATTTACTATTTTCTAGATTCATTTACTTCGTTTTTAGTATATTAATTCTCTAGTTGTAAAACGGCGCCTTGTAGAGAACTTGACTTTGTCTAGTCCTTAATCTTGGTTGTTCCATTATTTTTATTTTATTTTCATTTCATTTTGTTTTTTGCTATTTTGTTATTTCCAATTGCTTATTTATTTCTTGTTTTATTCTAGTTATAATTTGAATTTTTTTGTTGTCCTTCTTAATTGTAGTAGGTGTCTGGTGAATGCACAATACTCGATATCAAGGTCCACCCGACGATAATTTTGATTCTGAGATTGACTGTACCTTTCATCAAGCACAGAGAACGAAAGGGCAACAATTTTGGATGTTCATATGTTTTTATTTTATTTTTATTTTTACTTTGTTAGTTTATTTGTTTTTAGTTTTCTGACTACTTTTGATAATGACACATGTTGGACAGGTAGCTGGTTGAATTGATGTTGAGTCAAGTTCTCTAGGATTTTGATGATAGCAAACTATCCTTGTTTGGTTTGATTTTTTTGTTTTAGTGTCTCATGAATAAAGGATTCTCAGGATCGCTTGTCTGCTTGGGGATAAGTGGATTCTTCCATTATACCGGTGCTCAACAATCGGACACTCGTCCACGATCACTCAGGGCGAAGCTCATAGACTACTCACCCTCATGTACTAGAAAGAGGATGTGGTTGACGACTTGGACCACTTGGAGACTGCAATCATCACTTGGAACCTTCCATGAAAGCTACTAATGATCAGCGGCCAAAGACACCACCTTGCGGTTGGTGAAGATGTACTTTCGGCTGGCTAGTAAGAAGCCTCTACACATTGCCTACAAGTCTAGATCATCAGGTTATATTATTGTAGATAAAGCCTGAGCAATAACTAAAGCCGTTAGAGGATTTGGTTGAGATACCAACTTGCATCTACAACAATTACTCGGATGTCCAATGGATGTCTTCCACGTGTCACCAAAGTGTATAGGTGAACAAGAGCTCAACCATAGCAAGTGACGGTTTCCAAGTAGTTGGTGAAGTGAGTTGGAGTCTACAAACCAGACAAAAGCCACTTAATCTCTCTTTATATAACACTTGGATCATACTTGTAATAGTTAAGCAAGTAAAAGGTGAAACACAGATACTCTACTAAAGATAATAGAGATCCAAACATTGTAAGAGTTGAGCTTAGTGTTAGCTTTAGTTTCGTGTGAGTAAGTTAGTCTGTAGTGAGCAGTAGTGTGAGTGAGTGAGTAGAGTGTTGTGACTCATATTGTTGATAACACGATAGTAGCTTGGACAGTCTGGGTGTAATACCCTTGAGGTTTACCTCCCACATCGATTGGAAGGGAGAACGAACCACTCCTTATATGGGTGGGGATACCTCTCCTTGTTGTGAGACCTTTTGGGGCTAGGAAACCACAGGAACAAAACCGTGCAGCCTGCGTGCCAAAGCGGACAGTATCACAACAGTGGGATACTGGGTTGTTACAGTTGGTATCAGAGCTAGACCCAGGTCAGTGTGCCGGTGTGGCCCGCGAGGGCGCTGGGCTCCCAAGGGGGGTGGAGTGTAATACCCTTGAGGTTTACCTCCCACATCGATTGGAGGGGAGAACGAACCACTCCTTACATGGGTGGGGATACCTCTCCTCGTTGTGAGGCCTTTTGGGGCTAGAAAACCCCAGGAACAAAACCGTACTACCTGCGTGCCAAAGCGGACAATATCACAACAGTGGGATACTGGGTTGTTACAGCCACTTTGTAATACCCCGGATTAGGATTTGATTTCGCTGCTAAATATTAAAATAAAATTTCTGAATAGTTGACTAAATAAAAGGTTAGAAAATCTGGGGTGTTACACTGGGAGCAGGCGGGGGACTGTTGGGAGACTGTCGACTGAATAAGTTCAATTAGGATAAAAGAGCTTAGGGGTAAGTCCTAAATTGTCTCAATTCCATATTGCTGGGCGGAGGGAGATTGAGTGATTGTGAGGGTAATACTCAATTGAATAAGAGATTCCAATTTGATTATCCATTGTCTTCTACTCTAGCGACCAATACTATAAGTGTTCAATTTTCTAGCTACCACTGCGAGACACATCCACGACTAGTCAGGGAAGTGTATTAGCAAACGAGCTAGCTACAAGTGCTATCTAAGCCATACTATTATGAGGAGTTTACTACTCTTGAGATAATCCAAGGTTTATGCTAGCATGTTAGCTTCTAAAGAAGGTCATCTCCAAACCAACCTCCACTTTTTAACGAAGAAAACACTACACTTATTGGAAGAACAAAATGGAGTTCCACATTAAATCCGAAGATCCAAGAATCTGGCGAGTAATCAGCATTGGCGAGTATACATTCAAAGATGCTCAAGGCACTACAAAAAAGTTACTTCTTTTTTCATAAAAGTTAAGACAAAACAACATATTACGCTGAAATTAGTTTCGTTATTACGACAAAAACACGACTCCATCTAAATATTTTAATGATTCATATTGCATATTCCTCTAACGGATTTATACACTATTATTAGCATATTCTATCCCTAAACTCTATACTTAGGAGTCGCCGACGAGCTCTTTCTCTCTATGCCTCTCTCTAGTGTTGCAAGTAACCCAGAACCCTAGTGGCTAGCAACCACTGTCAAGCTTTCAAACGCGGTTAGCAACTACTCACAATTTCTTTTGCCTCGTCTAGTTTCATCAACAACCAAGTAATTTTTGCTCGATTTTGCGAGCCTTGATTTCAAAATCTATATGTATTCACACCAAATTAAACTATCCTGCCTAAATATTTTGCCCTTTTCTTTCTAACTCGCAAATTGACTCCATTAAGATCAATATTCTCCCACTTCAAATGTTAAATAGTTGTTGTAGCTTTTGAAGATTTTTATACAAGTTTTTTACTCTTCTATGTGTTTGTTGGATTGCCTTTAAGTTGGGGTGCATTTCCCTTATTTATCACACTATAGCTGGTGAAAGCATAATCGATGAAATCTGCTTCACATCAAATGAATCCTTCACCACAATTTGATATCTTACTTATTTTACTATGCGTTAGATGAGGCTGATAGGTTGCTAGATGTGGACTTCAGTAAATCAATGATTGACATTTAATTCGACATGGGAGGAAGTAATGGATGCATCTGGTATTGCACTTGTTGTGATTGGACTAGGTATTGTTGTTCAAGTACATATTTTTTGTAAAAGTTTTTAGCAATTTGGCGTATGTCTCTTTGAATTGGATGATTCGAAACGTGATGGTGATAATTGTAAGGATAGCATGTCATGCATGATAATGAGATGCAGTACTAAACTGAATTTCTTTTGAGATATCACAATTCCTGTGAATGCTTAACCAACCTAAATCTTCCCTATACTTGCTGAGTTGTTTGATAGTTCTGACTTCTGACTACTGTTATCTAAAAAAGGTCAAATAGATGCTATAAAGTTTATAACCATATTTTTTGTTCTCGTAGAATAGAGCATTCTCTCAACAAGTCAACTTTAAGGAGGTAACCTCTCATCCAAAGAGACTTTCTTATCTTTAATGTCTTCTTTAGCTTTTTCCTTTTTCATATGATTTCACTCATAGAGAAAAATAATAATAGTTCGTCAAAGCTTTCAGTTCTACTGCTTGTTCTTATGTTACACCTTGTCTATTTTTGTTCCTTAAGAAATAAATTTTCTTTACTGATTAACCAACCTCCACCTTAAAAGCTCAATATATTTTCAGTACATGTAGCCTCAGCTTTATCCAAAATAGAAATCCTTATCTGACTGATTTGAATTTAGTGATACAGAGGTTTATGTTCTGCAAAAAAATTTCATTGTCACTGTTCACTACTACTCTATAATGAAACAATGTCCACATACCATTATATGAATTGGAGTTGTGTTATCCACAAACAAACACACGAGCTTTTAAGACAATCTTTTTTGTCTTTGTTGGAATCATCTTATGGGTGGTTTATTTAACCATTTTCTGTTTGGTTTGCTTAGTTGGTTTAGTGTTTAGTTGTTTATGGTTTTTAGGATTAATAGCTTGTAGTATTTTGGTAGCGGTGGTTTAAGTTTTTGAGTTGGAACTCTGGTTGGCCTCTGCTTGCTGCTCTTGCGACAACCCGTGTGTAGGGATGGCAACGGGTCGGGTTCAGGTCGGGTGACGCTCCACCCGACCCGTCACCCGTTTTTCACCCGCACCACCAGACCCGACCCGTCACCCGCAACTTCATCACCCGTCACCCGTTTCACCCGTCACCTGTTTTATTTTATTTTCCAGCAAGCATTTTTATTTTTTAACACCTTATATAATCTTAATTTTTCAAAAAAATACAATCATATTTGTTCAATAATACATACCACATCAACTAATGTCAATAACATACTCAAAACATAGAGTATTAATCAAAATATTTCCAAAATATCTCAACAAATATGGAATAAGTATATTTTTTTACTTAAAATAATACATACGGGTGACGGGT
The DNA here is from genome assembly GCA_023374045.1 of Limonium bicolor. Lineage (NCBI taxonomy): Eukaryota > Viridiplantae > Streptophyta > Magnoliopsida > Caryophyllales > Plumbaginaceae > Limonium > Limonium bicolor. The sequence continues at coordinate 114,563,834 of CM041782.1, read as the reverse complement.
CGGGTGACCGGGTGAAAAATGTTCACCCGACCCGACCTGTCACCCATTTTTCACCCATTGTTTTCGGGTTTTTCACACGTTTTAGCGGGTCGGGTGGTCGGGTGAAACGGGCACTCGTCACCCATTGACATCCCTACCCGTGTGGCCTTAGTTGCTTATAGTAGTATTCACATGGATCCAGGCTCTTGGACATAGAATTTGGTTGGTTGTTCATATGGTTTGGGGTTGTACTGGCTGCTTGATGATGATGGCTTTTGAATTCAGGACTATGGGTTTTGGTTTTATATGTTGCTCTAGGTTGTAATTAAGGCTTAATGAATTGATGGTCTGTGTTTAAAAAAAATGTTGAACTAATGTGAATATGAAAACTACTTTCTTATTTCAGAGGTCTATGATGAGCCTGGTTTCTCTTTATATGACACCCTGAAATTTGTCTTTGGGATCACAACTACACTTACCTCTAAGGTGTGGTTCAAATATTGGTATTAATGTGCTAGAACACGAGAAACTAAATGTTTTCTTCTTAGCAATTTGATAAGGTGGATCTATTAGCTGAATGACTATTCTTCACTGTTGTGTGTCTACTCATGTTTTTAGGCTGGTTTGAAGGTAATCCAATTATACATGGAAGGTCGCCGCCAAGACTAGGAAGTTTCGTTTGAGAACCACACTATTCTTTTCACGAGGTGGCTGGTACGTTAATGTTCTCTTTGTTGATCTCTTATGCTAGTAATGGCTAGAGGTATGAATAACAGACTTAAATAGTTTTTGGAGGATTTTTCGCCTCTAGCAAATGATGGAAATCAAAGATTGAGGTGTTTGTAGTTGGGTTTAGATTGCTAGTATTAGCTTATAATGTTGATTTAGTAATGATATTACTATGATGGGAGTTTATTGTTTTGGGATCTAGAATATTGCGTTTAGATTATAGTAATACTTCTGAAATTGCTCATTTCATCTACGTTGGAATACAGTTACAATACAATATTGCTCATTATAGGATCTAATTATAGAGCTACAGTGTACATCTGTAATTGACCTAGAAGAATATGATTAAAATTCAATTTCTTGTTATATTAATACCCTGCAATTTCAACACATTTGTTGCTCTTTCATGCACCAGAATTTGGTTGAAATACTCACAATTTTAATGCAATATCTATGTCTAAATTTATAAAGCACTTGCGCTGAATTTTTTTTATTACGCTCACGTACGCGACAATAAAGAATTGTATGGATTATGTATTCTCGTACGCAACTATTTTGTGGAAATCATCCGACCTTTGCATCATAGTTGCCTACGCTTTTTGTAGTGAACAATCCATAAGTACATCTATAATTCTCATGAGATTAAAGGCTTTCAGGTAAATTAATATAATAATTCTCTCTTCTACTATACAACAAACATATAATTACCTTCTGAAAATGATTGTGCACTCGTGGAAAAAAGATTTAAAATTACACTCGATGAATTATGGTAAAAAAAAACCAAACCATTACTTAACTGCTTGACCAGAGTTAATTAATTACGTTTTTTAGATAACCGTGATTAATTGTGGTCCGGAGGATTGTGCGCTTTTTCTTAAAGGACTTTAAATTACGGTTATATGGACAATCGTAACTTAAAGTCCATTGGTGCGCACACCGCTATACTTGACGACGTCATTTTACCCGTCTGTACCCCGTGCGTGCACCTGCACAGCTGAACAATGATGTTTTTCAATGGCACGAGACTTTAGATTACGGTTGTCGTATAAACCATAATTTAAAGTTCGTATATTTCCGCGCACCCATGACATTTACATGTTATATAAAAAATGATTTTCTAAGTACTTGTCATGAGCCTAACAAATTATAACATATTTATAATTAAAACTAAACAATTGGTTAAACAAATTCATGAATCATAAAATTTTATGATCAATATAAAAAACATTGTTCAGTTCTATTTATATGTTATTAAAAAAATCAGTTAATATATTATTAAAAAATCAGCTAATTATATTATTAAAAGTAATAAGTCAAAGTATTTTTTAATATATATTAACTAACCGAATATACTACAGATGAGATTTATGGCCCAATTGTTGGGGCTATTGAGTCGTTCCCAATCTTCGCTTGTTTGAAACTTAACATAGACCAAAATACTACAGATGAGATTTATGGCCCAATTGTTAGGGCTACTGAGTCGTTCCCAATTTTCGCTTGTTTGAAACTTAACATAGACCAAAAATGTTGGCGGGTGAATATTTTTTAACAAGATGACTTTACATTATGGTTATTCATGAAACGTAATTTAAAGTCCTTTAATGCAAACATTTTTTTACAATTTTATCTCACAATGTATATTTTCTCTACGTATGCTTCTCTTTTCTCTGCACTCTAACCTCCCGACTCACCATCGATTTCGCCGCTCACCACAGAGAATGATTTCACCACCGCCTTCGCTGCCCATCACCGACTTTGCCGCCACCGAGTTCCCAATAAACGCTAGAGCCTACTTTCCCGGTAATTTTGTTGTATTTGGAAAATAAAATGCATGCTCTCCGATTATGGGTTACAATTCATTCATGGTAATTTTGATTACATAAATGTATACTCTACACATATGCAATAAGTCTGATCACCGGAGCTCTTGCACACTGGCTGAAAATTTGAAGACGGGGCTGAAAGTGTTGGTGTGCGCCAGTCTTCATTCACGGTAATTTTGATTCCCACACCGGCGAAGAGTTGTGTTGTGTGTACTATTATTTGGGTTTTTTTGGTTCTGTTTGGATATTAATAGTTGATAGTGTGTATATAAATTTTGATTGATAAACTAATTTGGGAATGTTAAAAAAGAGGGGGATGTTGTTGAATTTTTCTAAGATATGATATGGTTAAATATTGATTGAGCACTGAAAGAAATGTCTTTGGTATTGTTTAGGTTTGTAAAAATCTGTTAGTCCATCTGTCCAAAAGTGTCCATCTTCACACTTCAGTTAGCATCATTATTCTTAATATCCACTAAATTATAAGATTATACTCCCTCTGTTAATTAATATCTGTCGTTTTAGGATGTGATTCTTGTTCAAAAATATCTGTCATTCTAGCTTTTTGACACACTTCTTCCCACTTTTACCCCTACTATTCAATATAAAAGTAATTATTATCTAAATGGAAAAGTAAAAAGTAGGGGCACATGCGTCATTGTCCTATTTTTCTTAATAAGTGTGCAAGTTTCTAAAATGACAGTTATTGTTGAACGGAGGGAGTAGTTAATTATAGAACATTAAATGGGTAAATATAAATCACTTAAATTATATGGGTATTCCATTTTGTAACACCTCAAATTTTACCAAAATATAAAGTATATTTGGAGTGCAAACCGCAAGCGGAGAGAAGAACGGAAATAAAACGAGTCTTAAAACTGAAATCAGTGGCGTGTCCGGACATAAGCCAAGACAAGAAACCATAGATGTCTGGACTCTTGTTCGGACTTGGAAAGTCCAGACGCAAGTCTGACAAAAAATTCTTACGCGGGTCAGGACTTACGTCCGGGCATGGAAGTCCGGACATATGTCGAGAATCCAACCCAGACTCATCCTCGAGCGAGTAGAAGAAAATAAAAGTACCGCCGACATACACATTTGGAAAGACGTCCGAACAATGATTATCTAGGAACTTATTTTATTTTAATAAAATGGCCTCATGGCCCGAATTATCTAAAAAAACTTAGGCCCCGTTCGATGGTGGCGTCTAATTTTTGTGGCAAATTTGGTCCCAACGATTCGCAGGCGATATTGTCTAAAAGATGACTGGAGTGTTCGCTGGTTGCGAACTGGGTGAGACACAAAAATAGTAGCTAAAGACCATACTACCCCTAACTTTATTTGCCAGAAATTCCCATCGAAAAGAAAAGATCTGCTGGTTGTCTTCCTCCTCAAGAAAAGACGACAAAAACAGAAGAGAAAGTCTATTTGACACCATGAATGGAGCTGTTTTTTGTCAAAAGAAAGATTTGCAGAGCAGTAATTCTAACCGTATAATTAATTTAGATGGCGTGCTTCGTTGTTTCTGTCTTTGCCCACACTTCGACTGCGTCAAAGGTAATTATCCAGAACGCAAAACTACATAAATGAAGCAGAGCTTCATTCTTCCTTCCAGTCCTTCACCATGTCTTCATCAAGAAAATAGATGAAACTTATCTCCCCGTCAATACTGTTTCTATTTGCTGTTTCGACGCCAATCCCTATCTGGAAGAAGAGATTATTTTTTTGCTGCTGACGTTGAATCATAAAGGGGTAAGAACGTAAGTTTATGTTGATGATCAGATTAATCTATACTGGAAAATGAGCTCTATAATGCAAACGCAGGGAAAACATGCGTTTGGATAAAGGTGGGTTTTGAGATTAATCTGTTGAATTTACGGTGCGAAACGCAGACTATTCGCCGGCGATTTGTGGGAAAACGACGATTAGTCGTGAACGAACGCACCTTAATGTAATGTTGAATCTAATAGTGGATGTTGTTGCAGGTTGGCGGCGCCGGATCTTTGACGGCGCCGGTGGTATTTTCCGGCACCGGAGGCGCAGGTGGGGCGGTGGCGAATTCGGCTGCACGCAGTGAGGGAGGGAGGATGGAGGTCTGTTTAATGGAGGAGAAGGGGAAGAAAAAATCGGCTAAGTAATTTGGAATCAGTGAAGTAATAGAGGGAAGTTTTCTCGCGCCTGCCTATGACTGCAAAAGCCGTTTATTAAGGTCCCGTTCGTTGTTTGCGTTTCGCAATACCTCACATAAAGCTGACACGCGTTGTTCATATATTGGACTATACACTTGTTTTGGACCCACAAAAATATATCTGTCATGATATCACTGGTTAACTCTAGTTAACCATAGGGGTATTAAAAAATTCGCAGCAAAACCTGCGTTCATCGAACGCCCCGTAAGAAGATGATTTCACCGTCCCACTGAGTCAGCGCCTGACATGTGCGGGGATAAGTGAAATGGTCAATATAAATTAGTTTGAGAGGTAGGTCAATATGAATATTAGTTATGTTTTTGAAAGTTATTTTGGATTTTTTTCCCAATATACTGCAAGTCATGATGACACCAAGAACGGAAGTACAACGGAATCTCTTCAATTCTTCCACCCCCGTCACTTTCTCTCTCCGACAATCAAGCCAAGCAATAGAGAGAAAGAAAGCAAAGATGCGTCCTCATGAGGTGAGACAGGGAATATCGGAAAGGTAAGACTTGCGGATTCTGGTGGTCGTGGAGAGGATACAGGAAGACCAAAATGGCGGCTTCTTAGGGTTTTGGAATTTTCCCCAACGACGGAAATCTGACCCAGGAACTTTGCTCTTTCCCCCGCTTTCTTCCAGGGAGATGCCCGTAAAGCGATCGACTTACTCGCTCCTCAGTCAATCTGACGAACACGCGCCGCAACCGGCGTCGAAATACCACGCCGTAACAACTGCCGCCTCTGCGGCGTTCAACGAGTCCGACTCCGGCGATAAGAGCTGCAGCAGAGCTAAAGGAGATAGAAATATCATGGAATGGGAATCTGGAGTTAGTGCCTTTTCGGATCATCGGAACCGGATCGGTGGGATCTTCCCTTGCTCGATCGGATTGCAGAGGCAGAGCAGCGGGAGCAGTTTCGGAGAGAGCTCTATCTCGGGTGACTATTATCTCCCATCTATCTCCGCTGCGGTCACTGATCCAGAAGGATTTGGCTACTTACAAGAGGTGAGTGCCTGTGGGGGAGCTGGCGGAGGAGGGGAGCTGAGGTTACGGGCTGGAGGAGAAGGGACGGGTGGGGGAGGTTCGTCTTCGTCCAAGAGCTGGGCGCAGCAAACCGAGGAGAGCTACCAGTTGCAGTTGGCTCTCGCATTGAGGCTATCATCGGAGGCCACTTGTGCCGATGATCCTAACTTTCTGGATCCTGTGCCTGATGATTCGGGTCCAAGATCGTCCTCCTCAGCTTCTGTTGAGTCCATTTCTCATCGATTTTGGGTAAGGATAAATAATGTTTGGTTTAGTCTTGGTTAAGTTCAGTTTCGTTCAATTAAATGACATATTTAGAGATTTAGAGCTATAAGCTAGCGAAGGTCTGAGTTACTTTACCGTTATGCAGAGACTTTGTTTTGTGGGAAGTTAGTGTCTGCCTAAGATAGACAAGGTGCTCGTTTTGTTAGGTTCGGATTTTTGAAGTAGGGGTGCAGCTGCAACAACTGCATACCTGTTTGATCATGTAAGAGGAGGGATAGTTGTGGGCGATCATAAGCTGAACGATACCTGTCTAGCTCTCTGACCTCAGCCTACTATCAATAATTAAGAATAAACCTTTGCAATCTAGCCAGCATAAAAAATAACTCCTTTATATAATGAAATGTGAAATGGTGAAAGAGATATAGGAAACAAAGCGTAGGCATACCCAATCAAAGAGAAACCAAAGATACAAAAGTAAGAGTTCGGGGGTAGCTCCCAGATGACCTAGGGTCAGTGTGTGATTCACTAACCATGCATGAGATACTTTTGTAACAATAATCTTACTTTGTGATAGATCTCAGATAATGGTGATTCACACAACAAGAAAAACCAGGCTCCCACCTGCCGTTTGTATTGAAATATACGAGCCAAGGGTGTAGACAGAATACAATTTAAATCTTGAAATAAACAAATAAGGGGGCTAGATAGAAAAGGAAATATAAAATCAGGAATAAATCCTGCCTAATCACGGAAATCTTGCCTATTCCTCTAGGAGGCCAAATGTGAATATTTTTCTTCATGTCCCTTAGCTACAACGACTATTTCCTTAAGTGGCCAACACTAGGAAGAGTTGTCTTCAACAAAGGGAAACCACTAGCCATTTTCAAAACTGCCCTCAACCCTCCTTCTGTGGTCCTGTCACTTTGCCACTCAGATTCGTCAAAAGACCAATGTCAGTAAGACACTGTCAGATTCCAGGCTCAGTGTTCCTCCCAATATGTTTCATTTCAGAAAAATGTTTCATGTTCGTATCTTCTAAAATAGGAGCACTTAGTGAAATAGAAGTTCCAGTCGAGATAGGAGCTTGATCCCATACGCTGGGAACTGCCTACTTGTGAGTACATTACCTAACAGTCTAGCATTCTATCTTAAGTCTTACAGGTGATAGTGATGCCATATATTACATGTTATCCCAATCTGTACGAGGCTATGTGATTATCTTGATGGTCTAATGCTTGGAACGGAAAAATAAAGTATGGTCATGTAAAATCTAAGTTTTGGTGGTGTGTGGAAAAATATTACCTACTTTGTGTTACGACTGATGAGAATAAGTTTTATGGGAAAGTCTATGCTAGGAAAAGGCAAGGATAGCGGGCAGTAGGAGATTAGGAGATTTGGAAAGATTTGGTTTTACCGTTAGCATTTATTAGTAGTCTAAATATAGTGTGAGCATTTATTAGTAGTCTGAATATAGTGTTTTAGCATTTATTAGTAGTTTGAATATAGTGTTTTAGCATTTATTTGTAGTTTGAATATAGTGTTTTAGCATTTATTTGTAGTTTGAATATAGTGTGAGCATTTATTAGTAGTTTGAATATAGTGTGAACAGAATTAGTAATTTGGCTAGTAAGTTAGTATAAGTAGGGAGTGGGGGTGTAAGCAACAACATCGATCAATTGAATGTAATCTGGCCTCTTAGAGGATTCTTCGGTAGAGAGCGTACTTGTACCTCTCTAATTCCTATCATTATTATCTAGTTCTTCTTAAATATTATCACTTTGTTTCAGATAATTCTAACCTGTTAGTGTTAGGTACAAGTCCCTATATATTTTATAAGGACCTCACCATTGGCTTTAGATGTTTTGAAATTTTTGTTAGTTTCTTCTTCAAATACTAGATGTTTTCTCTAACGTCCCCAGTGTTCTCCAGCTCATCATTGCACCATCTACATTCGTGCCCTATAAGCTATGTTTTAGATTTGCGTAAGTTCTGTTGTATTTTAGTATCTCCCTCCATACCTTTGGCTGCATCCGAATGTTCGCTTTGCGAGTAACTCAAATGCCCTGGTATTAAACCCTTGACGATCATGGGTATCATTATGGGATTGTACTTTAGGGTGGCATAGACCCCCAAGTTTGGAATCATAGTAGACTCATTCAGCATCACGTAGTTGTTAGGATCTACTCCGTATCTGGGATTGTAGAACTGTAGAATCACATGAGAAATGGCAAACTAATGTTGGTTCAATGATCTAAGCATAAAAGTTTGGTGCCTTTCATACAAGTGCTGATTGAACATGATTTTAATGTTCATAGTTACCTCTCTTAAGTTTTTTTGAATGAGTTCAGGAACACTAAGTATGGGGTTTAGTGTAACAACATGGATTTCTACCGATATCTAATGTCTTATGTACTTTGCAACACCTCGTAGAATGCACTGTATTTTTAAACCAAACAATAATAAGCATTAAACATTTCACAAGGTTCATCAAATTGAAGATTAGCATTATAACATTTTGATAAGCTATAATCAATATCACACTTGAGGAATGATTGGGAGTTACCATAGTTCCATAATTGTCAAGTTTCAATAATGGTTACCTAAGAACAAAGTTCAGATCGTGCCAATTCACCCTCACTTAAAAGTTCTTCAGTGTGTACACCCCATAAGAGTACTAACTAATGGAGTAATTCATAAGCGAAACCGTGGTCTGTGACTCAGCAATGCAAAAATTAGCCAAACACTTTATTTTCAATTACAAGATTCCAAAATTTTCCTCCATCATATTCATAACATATTAATCAGGCCAATAACATCATCATATAAGAAATTCTCAGTTTTTCCCAGTATTTCGTATTACCAACATTTCATTGCTGTTAATTGACAACTCAATAACCACCAAATATCATTTCTCACATGTGAAGCATAATTTTAACATTCGTAACCAATACCAACCACCTTTTAAAACACCACAACGTCAAAATATAAACAGGTAAACACAAGGTTTACTTGGAATCACGTTCACGGTAGAAAGACAATCAACAACATTCAACTCGGAAACCTACCACTCTAATATAATGTCACTATCAACAAACGTAATAATTTTACTTCGCATTTCTAGTGAATCCTATACTTGTTCTATGATACCCTATCCTACATCAAAAAATAAGTAGTAATGTGAATGGTTTATTAGGATACATATGGTTAGACTACAACAACAAATTCTACAGTTTTATGCCCAAGTGAGGAAAAAAGGGCTTATAAAGTGGCTAGATTTTAAGTTCAAATGGTTTCGGAGCTAGGTTGTTGGACGGCTGCTCATATAATCTATTACAAATGGTATCAGAGCTGACTAGGGACCGTGTTGGGATGAATTACCTGATACCTACCGAGGAGGTCCGTGAGACTTGAATGTTAGGCTTGTGATGAGGACGTGCGTTCTTTGAGTGTGGGAGTATGTGAGACCCCATCCCACATTGTGATATGAGTAGTCATGTGAATGGTTTATAAGGATATATATGGGTAGATTACAACAACAAGTCTTTCAACTTTTAAGCCCAAGTGAGGACAAATGGCTTAAAGTGGCTAGTTTTCAGCCCGAATGATTTGGGAGCTAGGTCGTTGGATATTTGCCCATATGAGGTGTTATACTTTTATTATACCTGATAAAATCACAAATATGCTATTGTCATCTTGCATATCATGTTATATGTAAAATCTTGTTCTTTTTTTCTTAATGTCCCCGTCAATATATTTTTTTTTTGTAAAAGCATTGTCGAGAAACAAGTCTAAGTATACATGAATACAACTTCGTCGTGAACATAGTGATATAATTTTCTGTAAGAGCAAACTATAGTAGGTTGGAGCGAAGAAGACATAATACATGAGGGCAAAATTCTAGAAATTAAGAAAATGGAAAAAATTAAAACAAAGAGGTGATGAAAGTTTACCGACCATGTTGTTAGCGAAAGTATAAAAGAGAAAGTGGTTTTAGAGAGCTTTTGCAAAGATGATCGGTTGTCTCTAGGTATAAGCGGCGGCGAAGACAGCTGATTGATTTCAGTGAAAGAAATTATATTGAGAAGAGACTTGTTTTAGCTGATGAGGATTTAGAAAAGGAGCTAGAATATGAGGTATTAGGGTTCTGAATTTTAAAGGGTCGGAGGGGTCCCAGGAAGTTCTAGAAAAGCTACAAGATATAAAATTCGGGAACATTTCAGGACTAATTACTGGAACATACAAATCACGTATGAACTTCGTTTTGGACTTATAATATATCAAAACGACCAAAAAATACAAGGAATTTTATGAAGGGTTAAAAAACATATAGCTGCGAATTTAAAATTGACTAAAAATCTCTATTTCAAATTACTTTAAAAATCTAATATTTTGCTGTTGAGGATGCTATATCATGGTTAAGACTATTTTTTTTAGATAGGTAAATCGATATTATTTACCCCAGCAAGTTACATATTGACTAAGACTTGTAAATAACTAATTAACTAACAATATATAATCTAACATGTTCAGCCTTAGTTGTAATCCCAACAACTATTATAAAGTCTTCTTGTTTAGATTTAATTTAGTGGGTAAACTTACTTTATAACTCAACCTTTTAGATTTTATGGGTATTTCATTTGGTGTCCCTAGTGTATGCATTATTTGCATCATCATGATTAATTGAACTGTTCTGTGTCCACTTAGCTTGTTATGTAGTTGTTCGGCATAAAGAATACTTTTAATATTTCAATGTGTAATAGGTGAATGGATGCCTGTCATACTTTGACAAAGTTCCTGATGGGTTTTACCTAATTCATGGGATGGATCCGTATGTATGGACTGTGTGTACTGACTTGCAAGAAAGTGGTCGTATACCTTCTATTGAGTCGCTGAAACCTGTTGGTCCTAGAGAAGATACTTCTCTTGAGGTTGTTTTATTTGATCGCCGCAGTGATTCTGGGCTGAAGGAATGGCAAAACCGGGCACATACCATATCTCGTAGCAGTATACCCCAGATGATGTGGTTGATCAGTTGGCCAAGTTAGTTTGTAATTACATGGGGTAAGTTTCTCTGGGATTCCTTTAGATTACTGGAAGTGATCTGTGTCTGTTGTCATACCTGTTAATTTGTGTCATTCATTTAATTTGCTGATTCATGAAGGGGACCAACTGTGACCGGAGAAGAAGATCTTCCAAGTTGGAAGAAACATAGTGATGGTCTTAAGGACCGCCTGGGATCTGTTGTGATTCCTATCGGTAGCTTGCCTGTTGGTTTGTGCAGGCACCGTGCTCTTCTTTTTAAGGTAAGCTTCCTTCCTATTGCTGTGAAACAAATGTAGTATTCTCAGCTATAGTTGTCTGAAGAGTACACTTTTAGGTTTTAGCATTTTATCTTTCAAATCCTAGTACCTTAATTGCTAATTTATCTTTCTAGGTTCTTGCTGATTCAATTGATTTACCTTGTCGAATTGTGAGAGGTTGCAAGCATTGTGCTAGAGACGACGCTACATCTTGTCTTGTACGGTTTGGGCATGACCGGTGAGCATACCAATCTATACCAACTTTAGAGATGCAATGCGTTATCCTACTTTGTGCGTTCTTCATTTTGAGACATTGCTGTTTTATTTGTGATATTAGTAGTGGCTAAGTAGCCCAAAGGTTACAACATAACTAAGTTCATCCTTCTACACTAGATTACACAACCAAAAATATACCTTCACCTCACAAATAAACCCACAATAACGACTGTTATAACAGAAATTAATCACAAGTGTTTCTTTATTTGAGCATCCTTCATCAGGGGAAAATCACATGAACTCTTTCATCGTGTTGAACATTGCTCACACATTTACACAGGCTCATAAAATCCAAATAATTCTACCAAAAATCCAAATCACCAACTCTGATCACCTTCCCACATCCTCAAACAATTTGAGACATTGCAGTTGGTAGTTGCTTTCTTATTCTGGTGTCGGTTCCAACATTTCTTTCATGTCTACAACTATTGCTGGATGTTTTGTGCTTGTGAAGATGATCTGAAGATGCACATTGTTTTTTTATTTTATGCTTCTGATTGTTGCAGAAGTCATCAATGCTCAAGAGTTTCTTGTGAAAAAAGGTTCCTGGCCTGTCTAAGAATACAATTACTAAGTTACTAGCCTGAGTTTTCTTCCTCCATGTAGGAAATTTATCTGCTTGTAATGTACTAAGGATTAGTTAGATCACCAAAGAAAGGATTCATTATGGTCCTATAATATCATGTAAAAGCTCTTCTGGTTAACATGATTTGCTCTCTCTCACGTGCAGAATAAAAAACCCTTGGTACTCCTTCGGTTTGTCCCTATACATGGTAAACCTTAGTGGTGAATGAAAATGCTTTCCCCCTGTACCTTCCTTGACTGCCTACTCATGCATCTCAAAAGCCTATCCCAGTCAAGGGGAGCCCTAATGCTTCCATGATCCCAAACCCAGTTTTGAACATCAGTAATCTTGCTAGTTGAATCAGCTATATTTTTCGAGTGTGTTTTCTTCATCGATGCTGGTTGTCTCTTTGGTATTTTACATGCACAATTGTTTCTTATTAATCATCTTTATACTTCAGGGAACATCTGGTCGACTTGATAAGAAATCCAGGCTGCTTATGCATTCCCGATTCTATGCTCAACGGTCCATCTTCAATCTCTGTTTCTTCACCATTACGGTTTCCACGATTTAGACAAGTTGAACCTCCCATTGATTTCACTGAATTGGCAAAACAATATTTTTCGGATTGTCAATCCTTAAATCTTGTTTTCGAGGAAGCGTCTGCAGGTGACTGTCTTGTTCATGAAAGATTTATGTCCCAGTTCTATTTGATTTATATGCGTGTTTTATTTGTAATCATGTTAGGCCTACTCATTTTCTTGCAATGTACTATGTTCTGCCATGTAGTTCTCAAAATCTAGCTCCAAAGACAGTATATATGGAATAACGATATGAAGAAGGTTTGTAAAGTCCTATAATGAAACAGGATGTCTAAATAGTCTTTAAGGCTTTGTAGATATTGATGGGCTGAAGAATTTGCAATTGTCGTGCAACTTCAAATGTGCTAGAGGGAACCTTTGAATCTAAGATAAATCTTTCTTTCCAGTTAGACTTTAGGTACTAAAGAATTTGCAAATGTCATCTAACATCATATATGCCCAACTATTTTCTTCCTCTTCCATCTTTTCTTCCTCTTCTTTTCTTTTGAATGACCATTCTGCCGCCTTCTCTTATTTTTGGAAACCCGTGATTCCTTCAAGACTAACACATTATTGATTAGGCGGACCCCGATTTTTTTTTGCTGTTGATTGCTCTTCTTCTCCTTTTGTTGTCCCTTATTTTTCTTGTCTTCAATCTCCATATCAACTCCGTTTTCTCTTCTACAATTTTTGAAGGAACTACCCCGACACTGTTTCCAATCGACTCAGCTTTCAAGTCCTTCGCCATGACTACTGGAAATATTAATTCATCCAACCATGTTTCCTCCGAATTTACCTCTTTTTTGTTGTCTATTTCCTCTCCTAGATCCCAGCTTCCACCGCTGTCCGATCCGAGTGAACAAGCTTCAAACCTGAATCATCACAGTTCTGAGTCGATTGATTGCGTTTCGCCTTTGATAATGAACCATGACCGATTATTTCAAGCATTTCTCCCAACCTCTCCACTCTCAGAAATCCCAATCGACAAATTCCTGTCTTTCATGTTTCAGTAATCTCCCACTATCCAAGAAGAGCAAGCTCTTATACCTAATTGATACGATCAAGATAGATCCTCCTTTACAATCCTCAAATTGAGGCCTATTTATTTTATTAACAATCTCCAAACTACAATACCAGCTTAAGTACTCGATCCCAAAAGCCTGCGGTGCATTAGTTAGCTGTCCTCCTACTAACTGTACAACAATAATTCAGATAGAGAGTTACTATTTTAAACTGAACTAACCAGACAAATAACAATCAGTGGTAACATGGTTCATGTGGCAAAAAATGGGAATACAGTTGTTGGCTTCTAATTTGTTTTTAAGGACGTAAACCCAAGTTGTTCTAGTGTAATCATCACTAAAGGTAAGAAACCATCTTGCTTCAGAAATGTTTGCAACTGGAGCAAGTCCCCAAATGTCACTATGATAAGCTGAAATGGATCATACTTTTTGTATTACTTAAAGGAAAAGATTGCCCAGTGTGTTTAGCTTTCGCACATACTTTGCAAAGAAAATCAGAACATTTTTTCCTTGAAACAGATCAGGACGCACGAGCTTAAGGAGGGAGAAAGGAGGATGAACTAATCTATGGTTATACAACCTAATAGTTTTTTCTTTGGTGGTGTGAAGGAAACTTGGAATTGTTTTTTTTTTTGGACTGATTTTCCTCTACCGGCTCCAGAAAGTACAGCTCATTCCTTCCTTAGCATGTCCAATCTTCCTCCCCTAGGTTAAGTCATGTCAAACACAATTAAGATCCTTGGTGAGTTTTGAAATGAACATCTGGTTAACCGATAAGCTAGGAGCTTGCAGGGCAGGTTTTAGACTTAGGCTGTTTGAAAGGGGGATGGTCCCTTGTCCAACAGCAGTAGCTAGTAAACTTTTGGCTGATATGATTTGTTTTGAGGTGAATAGGTAGGTGTGGAAGGATTTTTTTGGAAAATGTCATATGATCAGTGGCACCTGAATCAAATATCCAATCTTTGATGTGTGTTGTGTTTGAAACATTACAACAAAAAGAGATTGAGGACTTACCTGAGAAAGCATGAGAATAGTGACTAGATGAGTTGCCATTCTAATCTTCTAGTGTCTTCATGAAAGCCTTGAATTTCTCTAGGTCTGCAGCACTCAACTCAAGGTTTGTTCTTCCAGCTTCCTTTGGAGGTTCAGTCACAAGATGAGTTTTAGAGCGAGTTTGTTGCTTTGTGGTGTTCTTGAATGACCGTTTCCCATGTTTCTTCCAGCATTTGTCATGAGTGTGATTGGATTTCTTGCAGAAGGAGCACCATCGATTATCCTTAGAATCCCTGTTCCACTATTGACCTGTGGTACCAGCCAGCAGCAAGAGCAGAAGCATAATTCTCAGGGTTTTATGTGTTTTTAACATCAAGCATGACAAACCTTCTATTCTTTTCAGCCTTGACTATAGCCTTAGTTTCCTCAAGGATGTTCTTCTTTTGACCAAAGATTTGGATTTGGACTCTTAACTTGGTCATACTTAGGATTTAGGCCTGCAAGGAAGACATAAATCCTGCCTCTTTTTATGAACTCCTTGACCTTCTCAACGTCTTCGGAGCTCTTCATTTTCAAGGGTTAACATTGATTCCGTTCCTGCAGTCCAACCCTTTGTGAATTTGATTTAGATACAAACTCAAGGTTAAGTTCGCTTAAGTTAGTTGCTAAAAGTTGTGGTTATTCTTGTTTTTTGTTTGGTTCAAGTTGCATGAAGCGCTAATTGATTTTGCGAGAATTGGTTCTTGTCTGAAGGTTGATCGAGTTGGTTGGGTTTGTGGAGTTGTTGTTGGTCTTGTGGTTGAAGTAATCTATTTCAAGTGTTTGGATCCTTTGTTGGTGGAATGCCGAGGAACTAACCCTGGTTCTGGCCAGTCATAACGATAGCCAGATTTGTTGTCATAGAGCAATGGAAACCTATCAGGCATGCCCTTCTCTTCTTGATTCTCTTGTTATTCCGTAGGCAATCTGAAGCCCTTTGGCTGTGGTTACTCACTCATTTTAAACCCCTATTTGGTTTTAGCTGTTGACTAATGACTCTTTGACTTCTTCTCTCCTTTAAGGTGATGGGGTCCAAAGCTATTCATGATAGTTGGTTGCTTTTTTTTTTCTAAATGAGAGAAAAAGGCTACCAGTCCTGTTGATATATCTGTTGATAGATGTATACTGAACAAACACTATTAGGCTAGAAAATAGTTTCTTTATTAATTATGTAATTATTAGTCTCTAGTGGCTGTTCAGGTTATCATTAATTATACCTGTTTAGATTCTTTATTGTTCCAAGACAGACACTTCCAAGGTGTCTATTCTAGACTCTTCCCAGGTGTCTCTTCCCTTAGATCACTCTTCTATAAATAGAGGATTATACATCAGTTTGTTTCATCTTCAATCAATAATAAAACCTCTGAAACTACATGGTATCCGAGCCTAATCTGATCTAAACCTATCTGATCACCGCCATTTGATCAGCCCTACTGCCACCTTTATTCACTCATGTTTGTGCTCTATTTTTTTTTTGGTGTCTCTACCCCTCCGCATCTCAAACTTTCTACGCCTGCTGCATCTCTTTGGGTATCTCCACCTCTTTGCTATCTTCAGTCCTCTTTTTAACTCTCTGTGAGTCTCTTCACGAAGGTTCGATCATGTCTAAAAAAACTGATTCACCCATAAGTCTCCTTGACCACTCAACTATTATCTCAGCTGCTGCAGCAGCTGCAACTGCTCTTCGAACTACAAAAAATTGTTTTTCCTCCCATCCAGCCATCATACCGTTCCAATGGTAAGAACTATCTTGGATGGTCAAAGTTGGTCTACACTCTTCTTTGCGACAAGGATCTTGAAACATATCTCATTGCTTCTACACCAGAAGAAGGTATGGATGCTGCTAGCTGCGAAAAAACTAATGCCAATATACGGGTCTGGTTATGGGACTCCATGGATCCCACTATCAGCAACACATGTCTATATGGATACAGCCGAAGACATTTGTGATTTCATAAAGCAATCTTGTTCTACTGCTAAAGATGGTGCGTTATCTATGACTTATGGCTCCAAACAATGCATCTTAAACTAGATTCACACGACTGTCACAGAATATGCTATAGACCTTTAACGAGATGGGCTATTCCCCTACCCAAAAAGGATACTAGTGCCACAGTCCCACCATCAAAAGGAGCTACATAACTGTTGATGTTACTTTTCATGAAACTGACCGATTTTTCCCCAACTCTACCATTTCTCTATCTTCTTCTGGATCCTTAGATTACTACTCCACTCTAGAGTTGTCAAAATTTGACCCTACCTGAAAACCCGTCTGTTTGACCCGAACCTTGAAACCTGACCGAAACCTGAAAATAGTTAAATACAATAAACCTAAAACCCGATTGGGTAAAATCCAAAATGACTTGAACCCGAAATGACCCAAAAAATTTATAAACCCAAAAGTGACCCAAACTCGAAATAACCCAAAATAATACTAAAAAAAATTAGTAAACCTCAAATAACATGAAATAATAGACTAAATTGTCCCGAACATGAATGACCTGAATAAATATGAAAAAAAGCTTGATTTAACCTTATTATATCCAAAATAAAATCCAGAATATACATTGTATTGATTTTTTTGTGATCTATGTGTAGTATATTCTTATAGAAATTAGGTATATATCTATTTAATATATTTTTTTAAAAATATTAACCATGACCCGAAATAACTGAAAGCCGATTCTACTTGACATTGTTACAACCCAAACCCGGTTGACCCGAAACCAAATGACCCGAACCTGAAAGTTCATTGACTCGAATGGATATTGACCCAAAAAAATATGACCTAAAACCCGAACGGATAAATCCGTTTGACAAGTCTACTCCACTCCCTACCTACACTATTACACCCTCTTCCCCAAAGTGCTAATATCATTCAATTCACAACCATCATCATTGGACGTACCACCACTAGCACTTGATTCACAACCATCTCAATCTGACTAACAATCATCCTCTCCTAACTAACAAACCCCCAGTTCACCACCAATTCAACATACTCTATTTCCAACCGAATCCTTCAACCATGACCCGTCCCCCCACCTCCTAAGACACAAGTGTATTCAAGAGAGCACACGTCAACTCTGTGGTTGATGCAGGGTCAAGCGTCTAACCTAGGTAATGATTCTCTTCCTCAAGATCCTCTCCACCAATTTCTTGTGATGAAAACCAAATTCTAGCACACGGAACCGATAATAGTGTAGCTCTCTTGTGTTAAGTGGAGAAAATTGGTCGGGGACCTTACAAGCTGAGTGCCATAAACGACTTAACAAGGATAAAGCGAAAGAGTGGGAATCTCCCAAAGGAGCCAATTCGGCAAGCGCGCCTATCCACAAGTGGCTAAATTAGGTATATGATTCAAGCCTATCATACTATCATACTATCCTACTAATTATTTATACTACCCAGAAGGGAAAATATAGGATGAGCCAACTTAACAACTTTCTAATGGTAGTGCTTGCACTATTGCTGCTTGGGGTAAAATATTCCTGCCAGCTGGCTGCAGTGGTCCTTCCATTTGATCCACCGTCATTCCCAAAATGCCCTAAGCTCAGGTTCTATCATTCCTCCCCTGTTCACAACCACTTTGTCCTCAATGTGGTGCAAAAAAATTTGGTGGTTATCTAGTCTCGATGTGGTCTCTTCTGATGATGCCACTGGTGTCGGGGCCAGACAACTCTCGTCTGGTCGTGAGAATGTGAAGCCAAGCCTACATTGTCTTCTTTCACCCTTACCTCCCCGGTAGACAACCACCCTGTCCTCAAGGTGGTGAAGTTGGTGTGCCTCTTTCTCCCATGTACGTGAATAGTCATTAATCTTTTTTGTGGATGTTGTGAGCTGCGAGGTGTGCAGGATTTCAATTCTGCCTGGCCCAAAAGTCGCTGATTGACACCGTTGGGGAAAGCTTGATTATGGGACACCCGTATTGGTTTAGAGTTAGACTATGAGAGTTGGGACATTGAATTGATGCTTCCGCTCTGAGTTCGCTTGTGGACATCATTCAATGTCACTTTACTTTTATAGACAGGGTTGGAGTAGAGAAGCCGGTTTTGGGCCGGTTTAGGAAAAAAAATTATATTCTTTGGGTGATTCTACCCTAATCCCTTACCATGTCTTCGATTGACGCCAATGGTCATCAAATTCTTCTCTACTCTTCTATGACTTATCTTCTTCATCTTCTCACGAACTTTCGATGACCGACGATAGAACATCTTCAAATCTGTCAGAATAGAAGCCTTTGTCTGAAGATGGCAGTTGTGCACCCGTGATATCAAGGAAAAACCGCCACCGCCACTGTCTGTAGCACCCTTGTCCGAGGATGGATTTTGGCGTTCACTTTTTTTGTTGCGTGGCTATTTCTACCAGAGCCGCACCAGTGAGGAGATCCGGCGACGGATCCTGAGCATCGAGTTGCTCCAACCACTCCATTGATCCATGGTATCATCGTCCTTCTTCTTATTTTCACCTTTCTTCTCTTCTTTTCCTTTTTCAATCGATGAATCTTCTTATGTCTTCTGTTTCTGTTTCCCCAACCTTCCTATGGCTACACCAACAATCCTTTCCCTCCCTCCGGTAACTTACTCTATTTCGGGAGTTCGATTTTCCACCTCTCTTCCTTCTCCCTCCCTTCAATCTTGGAACCGTGTCTTCCTCTGCGATTAAAATCTTTGGACTATTTGATTTCAGTTCCTCCAACTCCCGTGAGTCAAAAATTTCCGACTGAAATGCCGGGTTAAAAAATACTGTCAGTTCCTCAGTTCCTTCTTCATTCATCTTGCCGGATGGTTCCTAAACCTATATGTCTTGTGTCCATTGAGAGTGATTAGAGTTTCCATATCTTTCAAGGAGTAATATTTGGAAATCTGGCCAAGGCAGCTCGCTGAAATTAATCCACATTCCTTCGAACCAGCTACGAGCTTCTCCTCTCAAACACCCATCCGTTGCTTGAAACCACAAGTGATCGGGGATGAAGTTGGCGGTGAAATACTCAGCCTTGTTCAGCCAGCTACAAGGGTCTTCTGTTGAAGATCGGAGACTGGTATGCGTGTTTCGGTTCCATTTCCATCCCCACTAAACAGGATCTGGGCTTTAATACCAATTGATGAAAAGCAAACACCAGCACACAGAGAACCGATAACAGTGTAGCTCTCTTGTATTAAGTGGAGAAAATTGGTTGGGGACCTTATAAGTTGAGTGCCATAAACAGTTTAACAAGGATAAAGTGAAAGAGTGGGAATCTCCAAAGGGAGCCAATTTGGGCAAGCCTACCTATCCGCAAGTGGCTAAATTAGGTAAACGATTCATGCCTATCATACTGTCCTACTAAATACTTATACTACCCAGAAGGGAAAAGACTTGATGAGCCAGGTTAACAACTTTCTAATGGTAGTGCTTGCACTACTGCTGCTTGGGGGAAATGTTCCTGCCAGCTGGCCGTAGCAGTCCTTTTTGATCCCAGTCATTCCTAAAATGCCCCAAGCTCAGGCCTATCACCATGCGAAAATGTGTGCACCAAAGCTCCTCTCTATCCTCTTGCTAATTTTGTTACCTTTAACAATTTTTCTCCTTCTCATGCCTTGTTTGTTCAAAGCCTTGATGAAATATGGATACCTAATTATGTTTCTGAAGCATTGAACAAGAAAGAGTGAACGGATGCTATGCAATAGGAAATTTGAGCTCTTGAATAGAATCATACTTGAGAAGTTGTGACTAAACCTCCTGGAAAGCATGTCGTTGGCTGCAGGTGGACCTTCAATGTCAAATACAATGCTGATGGTTCACTTGTGAGGTACAAAGCTCGCCTTGTGGCTGAAGGGTATACATAGACCTATGAAATTGACTATTAAGAAACCCTTGCTTCTGTGGCCAAACTCAATACTGTCCGCATTCTTTTATCCTTGGCATCCTACTTCGATTGGCCACTATCGTAGTTTGATGTCAAGAATGCCTTCCTCCATGGTGTTCTACATGATGAGATATACATGTGCATTCCCTCAGGCTTCATTGACAATTTTGCCTCAGTCTCTACCTCCTCCAAAGTACGTTGATTTTAAAAAGGCTTTATATGGCCTCAAGCAGTCCCATCGAGCTTGGTTTGACCGCTTTGCAAAGGTTGTTTGCGCTGCTGATATAGTCAAAGTCAGGGTGATCATGCTCTATTCTTCAAGCATTCCCGCCCAGGGGGAGTGACTATTCTGCTTGTATATGTTGATGGCATTATTGTTATTGGTATTGATCCAGCAGAGAAACAATGTCTAGAAAAGCATCTCGAATCAAAATTTAAGATGAAGTCTCTTGGCTCTCTCAAGTATTTCCTTGGGGCTGAAGTTGCTCGCTCATCTCAAGGCATCTTTATCAGTCAACAAAAGTATATCACAAACTTGCTAATTGAGACGGGGAATAATTCTTGTAAACCAACTACTTCACCAATGGATCCCAATAAAAAGCTTGACATTGCCCATGATGAGCCCAAGGTTGATTCTACCATGTATCAACATCTATGTGGCAAGCTTATCCATCTCTCCCATACCAGACCTGACATTGCCTACCCGGTTAGTGTCCTAAGTTCATGCATGACCCATGGAAACCTCATCTAGACGCAGCCTATAGGGTTCTACATTACCTAAAAGGAAGTCCAGGACATGGAATCTTGTTCAAGAAGGGGGATCAGTTAACAGTTCAAGCCTCTACTGATGCAGACTATGGTGGCTCACTTATTTATAGAAGGTCTACTACATGTTTTTGTGTATTTCTAGTAGGAAATCTTGTGACATGGAGAAACAAAAAACAGATGTAGTGGCCCGATCCTCTGTTGAATCTGAATTAAGAGCTCTTGCCCGTGGTCTCTGTGAACTTTTCTGGATCTAAACCTTTTTGATTTAAAAATCAAATGGAAGGGACCGATGGAGCTAAGTTGTGATAACAAATCAACAATCAGCATAGCCTATGATCTTGTCTAACATGATCGTACCAAGCATACTGAGATTGACCAACACTTTATCAAAGAGAAAGTTGAAGGAGGTCTGGTTGATATAAGCTACACTCCCTCTGAAGATCAAATTGCAGATGTGTTTACCAAACCACTTCACAGTCCTAGGTTTCATAGTCTTATCATCAATTTAGGTATGAAGGATATCTACAAACCTAGCTTGAGGGAGAGTGTTAATTTATCTGTTGACAGATATATACCAGAACAAACACCATTAGTCTAGGAAATAGTCTCTTTATTAATTCTGTAATTATCAGTTTCTAGTGGCTGTTCAGGTTATAATTAATTTATACCTATTCAGATTCTTTATAGTTTATTTATAGTTCCTAAACAGACACTTCCAAGGGGTTTATTCTGGACTCTTCCAAGGTGTCATTTCCCTTAGATGACTCTTCTGTAAATATAGGATTGTACATCAGTTTTGCATCATCTTAAGTCAATAATAGAACCTCAGAAGCTACAAATCCTTAGCTGCCGCCATGAGCACTAGCAGGCTTGATTTGACTGAAAATGTTGATCTAAACAAATAAAAAGTCGCTGATCTCACCTGCAAAGAACAATGTTAGTGTCATCTTCTGGTGTGGAATGGTGGTTTTGACAAAACTTGGGCATAAACATAAGCTTGAGCTGACAAAAGTGCAGTTGGTGGAAACCTAAGCAGTTGGTAACAGCCTAGACAAAATTGTGCAAAAAAAGGGAGTAAAGAAGATGGTGAGTAAAGGTGACAGAACAACAACCAAAAGAAGGAAAACTAATAGCAGAAAGCCGAAAAGATGTAGATAGATGAGGAAGAGATTGAAAAAGAAGAAAAATGAGGAGCAAGAGATTAAAGAACACAATCTATGAGGAGGAATAGGTGAACAAAAAAGATCATTAAGAGGAAGGGAAGACACAAAGAAGAGGCATGCAGCGGAGAAAATCAGCCCTTGTCGACATTGATATAGAGGGATTCTTGAGAGGAAACTTTAATCTGAGTATATATTAATGAATTTATCCAAAAATATGTACTTTCTTTCCTATTACTATAGAAAATCTATTTTCTACAAGAGGAGAAAAACCCTTCTTCTGTTAAAATTTAGAAACAACATCTTGGAACCTGGGTACTTGTTGTAGAAGAATACTAATTGTTTGTTCTTTTAGTCGCGAGAAAATATGCTTGATGATTCCCCAGAGCAGTTATTTGTTGACAGAAAGTGGGAGGAAACATAATAAGAGGGTAGATGAGTGGCGAGAAGGATGTAGATGGAGTCAGTTTGCTTATATGTGTAAAGCATCCCTCAATCTTTTGTTTAGTAAGTCAAATGTAGTTACTCTCTCCAAGCTGCACACACTCCTTTTTTTCATTTTGTGCGCTCAAGTTTCTTCATAGTGATTCAAACAAGCTCTTATTGATTTTCATTATCTCATGTTAAAAGTTCCATGTGCATTTGATATGTTGTTCAGGTACTCTGAATGTGGAAGAGAAGCAAATCAATCGAAATAACAATGATGTAACTTCTTTGTCACCAGTGGCTCCCCTAAAAAGTGATGCTGATATAAACCCTCGACTACTGGGGACTTCCAATCCTTCTCAAAATCTTTTAGTATCTCCAAACTTGGATAGGGGTTCTATTGCCTCAAATCATCCTGGTCCAAGTAATCAAAGGGGAATCCAACAGTTTCTTGTTACGAATCATTCGAGGAATATTATGCCCAACAATATGCAGTTATTAGATGGAAACCAGGTGGTACCTAACAGGCCACTGAGGGATTTCACCTTGCAACTTGATGACTTGGTGATTCCATGGAGTGAAATTATACTGAAAGAAAGGATTGGAGCAGGTTATTTCCGTTTTCATTGATCATTTCAAGTGCGCTGTTTCATTTTCTTAGTTTAATTGTGTCAACAGTGTACTCTAGTTGTCCAGTAATTATATGGGGTCAATCTTGTTGGTTATGCACTTACGCAGTAGCCATTGCTCTTTGTTTTGCAGGATCTTTTGGAACTGTTCATCGTGGTGAATGGAATGATTCGGTAATATTTTTCTTAACCATTGTACTTGTTAGATAGGGTTTAGTGTTAAATATGTCCGATATTGTGAGAACCCATTTCTAAATTCTGATTAAGAACACTTCATGCTTGCCTTTGCTGTCAATAAAGTATGACAGTATCTTGCGGTTGCCTTGGCAGGGCATGCAGAGGCGATACTTCCCCAACGTTCATTAGTTTTCTATCTTAGGATCTGGAACTGCTTGTCTGATCTCTTGAGCTTTTTTTTATCTGTTTCTGGGATTATCTCTGATTGTCCCTGCTCTTGCAGGAGGTTGCTGTGAAAATCCTTATGGAACAAGATTTTCATCCAGAGCGCTTCAATGAATTCTTAAGAGAGGTATGACCAGGGTCGTGAAATCAGGGCTGGATTACATATTATGTGTGTATTCGATGTTTTCCCTAATCAGGGCCTTATTTTGCCATCCGTGTTTTTTATGCCCATGTTTCAGGTTGCTATCATGAAAAGCCTGAGGCATCCAAATATTGTTCTACTCATGGGAGCTGTAACCGAACCACCTAACTTGTCCATCGTAACAGAATATTTATCAAGGTCTTGAATGTCTGGTGTTTTTGTCTTTTTTTTTTTCGTGTATATTAAAATAAACAAGAAAAGATACTTTTGACTGACAATTTCAGTCTGAATTTCAGGGGAAGTCTATTTAGGCTTTTGCATAAACCTGGTGCCCGGGAAATGTTGGATGAAAGGCGCCGTCTAAGCATGGCTTATGACGTGGTATGCAAGATTTAGAACTTTTTTTTTTTTTTTTTTACGTTTTGTCTGTCTTGGTGGTCCTTCATTACCTATCATATGCACGATTTCTATTGCCATGCCCAGTACTATTATGACTGATGAGATGATGGCCCTTCTGCAGGCAAAGGGTATGAATTATTTACACAAGCGCAATCCTCCTATTGTACATAGGGATCTCAAGTCCCCCAATCTTTTGGTGGACAGAAAGTATACTGTAAAGGTATGGCTGAAAAGGCCTGCAATGTACAGAATTGTGGAAGTACGCTATCTCGAATTTTACCCAGTGAAGAATGGATAATGATACTGAATTGTAAAATTTCATTCTCAGGTCTGTGATTTTGGTCTTTCCCGTCTGAAGGCTAATACATTTTTGTCATCTAAATCAGCAGCAGGGACTGTAAGTTCATTTGCCGGTTGTAGTACCTTGCATTTTTCTCGCAAAATGACTTCAGTTTGACTTTTGTTTTCTCCTGAAATATAATTTATTAGCCCGAGTGGATGGCGCCTGAAGTGCTTCGAGACGAACCTTCGAATGAAAAGTCGGATGTATATAGTTTTGGGGTCATATTATGGGAACTCTCGACCTTGCAACAACCATGGAATAACCTAAATCCGCCTCAGGTTTGTCCACTGCTTGCTAAATCCAAATTAGAGTTGCTGATAACGAAAATACATATTAAAATTGATTCTGTGCTTATTAAGATCCGGTCTTTGGTAAACTCCTGGATTGTTTTTTAGTCAAAATCTTGTGGAAGGAGCCACCTGGAATTCGTCTCCTGGGTGCTGCGTATTTCCAGATTATATCTTTGCATATAAATTGTAGAAAGATTAGCAGTGCTCGGGTTTCTCTTTCGTCTGATATGTTTTTATCTCGGGGGATTCGACCTTTGACTTTTCGCAGGTGGTAGCAGCTGTAGGTTTCAGGGGTAAAAGGCTGGAAATTCCTCATGATGTAAATATTCAAGTGGCCGCCCTTATTGAGGCATGCTGGGCAACGTGGGTGCACACACACTTGCACTTTCTCTTAAATATTCTCTGAATAGCTCTCCTTTTCTTCCCTGTTTATTGTTTCCATGTTGCCTAATATCTTACCTAAAACTATTTATTCTCCAGAGAACCCTGGAAACGTCCATCATTTGCAAGTATAATGGATTCATTGAGGCTGCTCATAAGACCTAATGTACCTCCGTAACCAAGCCATCATGGTGATATGCAATTCCTGAGATAGTCATTCCCAGTTCTTTTGATCGTCAGGGACGAAGCTAAAATTACTTGTGGTGCTATTTTACTTCTCTGGGTTAATGATTTGGGAAAGGACTGGGAAGTGGGGACACAAATTTTGGATCACTTTTTGGAATGTGCATTCTTAAAATCATGAAAGTATCTATATTGTTCATAGCGTTACTATATTAATCAACGCCAAATTTTCTTGGCGGGAATTAATGGATGTGTTCTCTCCTTTTAGGCTGTTTTTCATAAATATTCACCATAAAAACAGTAAAAATCCCGTAGCCCCGTGTGAACATACATTATAAAACTGTCTTCAGTCATATCACAGGCAAAAGAACTGGCTGCAAGAAATGTAAATTCTAAGAAAAAACTATATTATAGATCATTGATGTATTATTTTTGTTCATGGAATTACAATTTTGTTGTATTATAAGTGCAACTAATATAGTCATCACTTATTATTTAAAAATGTCAGTGAACTTTTGAAATCGACGATGAAAAATTCAAAATAACACTCCCTAACAAATATATTACTCATTAACCTTTACCCAAAACTAATTACTAATTCATAAAATAACATTCGTGGGAGGCGATTAATTACAAAACTTGAAATCAAGAGACGGCTTCACTTATCTTCGCACCATATAGGTGTCTGACTCAGTTTGATCGGGGACGGTGAAATTGTCTTTACAAAAGACGATTTCTGAACTCGTTTTTAGAATCGACGATTTCTGTATTCATAGCCCGAAGCGGGAAAACTTTCTTTGTTATTTGTGAATCGTTTTCTAAAAAACCGATATCAATTGAAAAATAGAAATCGTCTTTTGTAAAGATAATTTCACAGGTGTTAAGTTAACCAGTCAAAATTTTCCTTTCACTTTCTCAATCCTTACTTTCTCCTCCCATCGACGAACAGACCCTCCCTCCTCCCTCCCTCCCTCTCTGTGCGAACACCCAAATCACCACCGCCCTTATATATCTGTGCTGCCGGTACAGAAACACGCCACCACCGACGTCAAGCTCTGGCGCCGCCAATCTGCAACAACATCCGTAGTTATTTTCAACACTTATATTAAGCTTTAAGGTAATTTCTAACCCTAGTAAATTAGGGATTTGTGGGAATTGGTATTTTATAAATTTGTTGACTTATTGTGATTCTTTTTGAAATTGTAGTGTTAATTTATCATTTGAAATTATTTGTGAAACTATTGGTAGTTGATATGATTAAATACTTCTATTAATTGATAATTTGTAGTGATTTGCAATATTAGTGTTAGTTTATTTTTTGGGTGTTTTGTTTGGATGATTCTGTGGAATATTGGTAGCTGATATGATTAAATTATACTATTATTAGGTGCAGTATTTGATGATACTACAACCTACTTGTTAGGGTTGAACAATAGTAGTAATTGATGAATTGTAGTGTTTTGTAATACTATAGTGTGAAGTTGATTTTTTTTTCAATGTTATGTTGGATAATTGTGTCTGCAATCAATCAAATGGAGATTGTGTTGGATTAAATCTGTGATGATGCAATGGTGTGTTTAAATAGGTGGACATGTCTGCATTCATCTAGTTTCTATGCCATGTTAATGACAACATTGTGCATGGTGTTAACGGAGCTGATTACGAGGGAGGGAAGAAGAAACTCCTCTTAGTTAGTGTCAAGACTTGTCAATTTTGACCCAACCCGAAACCCAATCCGAACCCTACCCATACTTTTACGGGTTAGGGTCTTGATTATTGACCCATTTATTTTTTGGTTGGATTAGGGTAATAAGCTAATTTTGTGGGTTGGGTTAGGTAGAGATCTAAACTATACCTTAGTCTTAAACCCAAGTGTAGTTGGACTATCCAACCTTTAATAATATCACACAATTCTTAACTAAACGACACAACCAACTACATATCAAACAAAGGACCAAACCAGACCTTAACATAATGTTGAAAACTTTAATGCTCTTGTCTTGCAGACTCACATCCATCGTTATTCTCTACGCCGTTGTTCACCCAAGGTTTGTTTTTCTTATTCTCACTGCCATTACATTCGTGAGAACATATGTATGTTTAGATTATCAAGAAGGGTGAACAAAAGTAGGTGATATATATTTTTTGTAAGATCCTGATCATAGACCTCTCAGTGAATTCTGAAGCCAGTAATGCGGATTACGTGCTGCATAAAAGTTCATCAATTATTAGTAACAATTAAAATATTGTGATTGCACTTTTCTCAAGCATGAACACTCAGTTTAAATTGGTGTAATTATTTTAAAGCTATAAGTCATAGTTTGAGGCTTTGAGAACTTAGTTTATAAATTATTTCTAACTTTAAAATATTTATCTTTAGTGTATTTCTCTAATGCATAATGAAGATTTTCCTTTTCAAACCTATTTTTATTAAGGGCACTAAGATCATGTGCATGTCTATACAGGATTCCTCCCTAATAGAGGTAGAGCTCTAGGCTTATATTGATAAAATAAACTTATGGAAAAAGTACGAGTTATTCTATTCATGGGAATTGGTGTAGTACTTTACCTATGAGGAGTTATAAATTGCAAAGTTTCTAACATTCGAATTGAATGTGGATTTGTGTGTGCGTTTAAACATCTTTTTGGGTGTGTTTCTAAGGTGCTAAACCCCATGGTTAGTGGTGATTTTGGTCTAGATTCCATTGTGGCTTCGTTGGTGATTTTTGTGCAAGTTTTTCTGCTGTTCTGTCACTTTTGTGTTCTGGTTTTCGCGACGTCCGAACATCTGTCCGAACATACATGTTCGGACAGTGCATTTGGGCGTTTTGTGTTTTCAAAAATCTGTACGTGTCCGAACATCTATCCGAACATGTTCGGACAGGTTGTGAGGACGAGTCTGGACTACAGGTCTTGGATAGTGTCCAAACTTGTATGACACACCTTGTGACCTCTTATTGGTTTTAGTTTGGCCTGTGTCCGAACATGTATGTTCGGACGCATGTTTGGACAACACTGTTTCTGCGTATTTGAAGTCTCGGCCTATGTCCGAACATGCAAGTTCGGACGCATGTTCGGACAGCTACTGTTTTCACACTCTGTTTTCGATCGTTTTGAGTGACCTCATTGATGACGGTTGCTGCCTGCTGAGCTGTGGTTGCTCACCCCTTTCCACTTAACATTAACTTTGCAGATTGATCAGATGCTGGGTGGTTTCTGGGTTGAAGATTTATTTTACTTTGTTCTCCTTTGTATGTATTGGATTTGGAGTTTGGACATCTTTACCTTTAGTTTGTTTTGATTTTGGTTTATCTCAGTACTTTGTAGCCTTCTGGCATTAGTCGTACTATGTACTTACGTTGGTATTTCAACCTCTTGTATACGATTTGGTTTAAGTAATGCAAATGGCTTTCCTTTCTGATTTCTGAGCAATTGTGAGTTGGAGCCTTGCATATCTTAGGTAGTATAGTGCGCGGCGTGTAACGGCCTTAGAACTTGCTCAGTTTTGGGGTCGTTACACCTAAATTGTCCCGAGTCTTTGAGTAATGAATTGCTAGGGTGTAAATTCTCAATCAAAAGAGGTTTACGGTTTAAAGTTACTTCAATATTCTTCCTCCTTGAGGTACATATTGTTATCTAGCTCTCGACACCATCGTGGCACGTCAACGATAAGTCAGGGACGTGTATTGGACCAAGACTAACAAGTGTCTAAGAGCGAGGACTCCTCAGAGGATCTATCTACTCCGAAGAGGACTCCAGCATGCTAGCATCAGAGGAAGGCACAACACCAAACAGACCACTAACGGCGAAACCTACACCCACTGCAAGAATAAAATGAAGTTCCACATCAAGTCAGAATCCCGATCTATAGAGAATAAGTGTCGAGGAGTACATTTTATAGAGATGCACAAGGATGTCCTCTCTTAATCGACATCATGACAGACGACCGATAAAGAAGCTAGTGTTCACTTAGGGTGGTCAAGCTTCTACACTGTGCCCTACTACCGAGTAGTTTCTCAAAGGTATTCTCTCTTAAGATGGCAAAGGAAATCTGGGAGACTCTCGAGGTAACATATGAAGGGATGCTGAGATTAAGAAGACCTGCATCGAGCTTCTCCTAACTCACTAGGATCTGTTCAAGAAGGACGAGAAAAAGACTATATCCGAGATGTAATATCGCTTCACCAAGCTCACCAACATGATGTTGGTTCTGGAAGAGCTATCTTCAACAAAGATAATATCAGGAAGTTCCTGAGATCACTCTCACCTCCTTCGACAGCAAGGTGAATTTCATGTATAAATTCCACGACCTATCCAAGATGTCGGTCTTCGACATGTTGGGATCTCTTATGATGAAATACCCTAAATTGAATACGAATATTATAAAGTTACATATATATTGCAAGGACATTATACAGTTTATTACGTTATATTATTACAAGCTATTGTATATATTTTAATAAAGATGATTCGTTTTAATAAATAACCCGTTTTAAAATAAGTAGGTTATGGATTTTTAATGTAGTAGTAGTTATCATCACAATTATCTAGTTAGTTTGGTATATTTATTTATTAAAAAAAGTTAAGTTATACTAATTATGTTATGATTTAAATACTACACTGATTTTACCCATTAAATAAGTCATTTTTTAATAAATCAATTTTACTTTTGATATTCCCTAACTTTATTTAATTAATAATTTATAACTTTTTATATTTCCAACTTTATTTAATGATACTTTTAACCTTCCATATTTCTTAACCTTTGATTTCTATATTATTTAACTAGTTTAATTTGAATCCATTAATTAATTGATTGGATTCCCTCACTCCGTTGGTTTTCCTGTGGCTTCCTAAAAATTGAAGTCACCCAGTTCTTTTATCAGTACACTACCACCTCACTTTGCTCTCTCTCCCCAGTATCTCTACAAAATTCTGCACCTCTCTGACTGACTCTGCTATCTCTCACACTCACGGTACTCTATTCCTCTCACAAAAAAAAACCCTCACTCCTGCTATCCTCTGCTGCGTCTTCCCTCAACCAGTAGAGTAAAGGTAAATTTTGTCTCTCTCGATTTTCTCTCTCTCATCTTTAGTTTTGCCTGACACAAAACGAAGGAAAAAACCTATATCTCCTCACTCCAACCTGCTCTCTGCTATTGTGCCACGAAAAAAAAAAAGCAAACACTTTCTGTCTCTCACACATGTAAAGAGAAGTCTTTTATAGGTTGCTATTTTCTGGCAAACCTTACACACAGACAAAAGAAAAAAAGTAGCATATCACCCCACCCTCTCTCTGCCCTCTCTCTGTTGTTCAACGTTCCAGAAAAAAAAAACTGGGCACAACACACACGCGGAAAGGACAAAAAAAAGAAGAAGAAAGCAAAACAAAATTGAAACAGCCCATGTCGTTCCATGCTAGACTTTCAGCCTACTTGAAACATCATCGCTGATGTCTGCCCTAATGTCAGCAAATTTGGCCTTATTATCATTTTTTTCCTTCTCCTTTTCTTATTAACAAATTATTGTTTGATTACTTGTTTAATCAATGTTTAGTTTGTAACAGTATTATATATATTACTTTATATGTTATGTATATTATAATTATGATTTATGGTAATTTATATATAATTAAATTTAAAGTATTCGGGTATGTGATAATACCCTTATTATTTTTTGGGCTCTGAGTTTGCTAGCGAATAGTGCTTATTCACCGGTTGATTGTGGTTGCGGGTTTTACCCGAATTTCACGTAAGTTACTACGTTCACTAAACTTTGTATTAACTCGTAAAATAAATCTTTTTGTAGTGATTTTTATCTGTGATACTATTATTTTTGGGGAATGAATTGTTTATAGTAATGATTCTGAAAATTTAAGTGTGCGGTTTATTTTATGTGAATAATTGGATATTGTTTTTAGAGAGAGATTAATTGGAAAATGTTAATGAAATGAATATGTGAAATTGTAATTTTAGTCACGATTATTGTGGCATGATTGGATTTGGTGATATGTGATTCTAATGATATTATAAGATGGATGATAACAATGAATAAAGAATTATAAGGAAGATTATACCATGGTACATGTGGGCTGTATTAGGACACATGGGTAAGGTGATAGATGCGGGCCGCATTAGGACATAAGTTTGAGAATAATGTGGCCCACATTATCTCAAACTTATGTGTCCTAATGCGGCCCGCATTAGGACACAGGTACCCTAGATCTACTCCGTAGTCTTTTGAACTATTGGGGAGGTGCACACTTAAGGATTTAGTGGCGAGATTGGATTCCCGGCTGCGTGTTGGGGTCTAAGGTTGGATTCCTGGCTGCGCGTTGGGACAAGGAAGATAATTTAATTAATCTAGATATCTGTTCTTGAGTTATTAATGAAGCATATGTGAAATATTATTATCCAAAGTTTGGCTTTATGGTTATGTGATAACATGGTTAAAATGACTGGTATGTTGATGCATTGCTATACTGTTAATTGTTTTCAAAGAGAAAATGATTCTTAGGTAGTGAAGTGGTAGCTTACTCAGTTTTTCTGACTTTATCGTGGCTATTTTTTGTTTGTTGGATTTCTGCCACATGTCCTAATAAAGTATAAGGGATGGGAAGACGACTCGCTAGACTAAGTAGCTACGTTTAAATTTTGTCTAGACTTTGTGACTCTTTTTTTTAAGACTTTTATAACTTTGTCGGATTCCTTTTATCAATAATGATGTTTATATTATTTGAATATCTTAGAATTCTAGGTTTGTTTAAGTGTAAAGTGAAGATTATTGTGTAAATGCCATTAAGGCTGCGGAAGTATAAACAGATGCTTGTGTAAGCGGCTTTCTTGTTTGTCAATGAAGAAAAGTTATGTTTTCACCCTACGCTTCTAACGCTTATATAAAACAAAGGATATAAACTGATTTGCTAAAAATCTCTAAGAATCTTAACTACTCTAGATGATAAAGAAACACAATAACAACTTAAAAATGTAACCAAAACAAGGCTTGGGGCTAAAAGCCCAACTCGCCAATACCCCCCCGCAAGCCAGATAAACTGGTTTAACAAGGCTTGGAGTCATGTGTTGTCACGCATCCCCATCAATGGAAGCTGCTGCGATATCTTTGTACCTGGCAGTACCTTGGTGAGCATGTCAGCCAGCTGTGTAGAAGAGGGGGTATAAACAACATCAACCAGACGCTTGTATCTGTTCACGAACAAAGTGACAATCGATCTCAATATGCTTCGTTCGCTCATGAAAAACAGGGTTGCGCGCAATGTGGATAGCAGACTGATTATCACACTTAACTGGAATCGGAACTATGTTATCACACAAAGTTCAGACAGTAAGCGGGTAAGCCATGTGAGTTCTGCAGTAACCCGACGGATGAGAACGATACTCTGCTTCTGCACTGGAATAGAAAACACTTGTTTCTTGGTCTTCCAAGAAACAGGACTAAGACCCAAGAAGATATAATACCCAGAAACAGATTTTCTGGTATTGGACAAGTAGCCCAGTCAGAATCACAATAAGCAACAAGGTTTAATGGGGAGGTCCTCCACCAGTGAGCATGAGACTGTAATTTACCGTCCCCTTGATGTAACAAAGGGTATGAAGGGCGGCTTCCATGTGAGTGTCTGTAGGGCACTACATAAATTGACTCAGATTTTGGACGGCAAAGCTGATGTCGGGTCGTGTGTTGGACAATAATTGAGCTGCCAACAAGCCGTCGATAGACAGTAGGATCTGGTAAGAAATTCCCTTCATCTGCCAACAAAGGTTTGCCCACTATCATAGGTCCTTGCGCAACACGCCGCTTGTGACACTCATGTAACACCCCCTACTCTATTCGGCTCCTAATCATCTTACTTAACAATATAATCGCAGCGGTAATCTCAACAATTGACTACTGGTCACCGTTCTTGCTCGCCCATACGAGTAATAACGTGCTTCCTGATAAGCTCTTAAATACGAAACATTTTCTCGCAGTGACAACAAGAGATAGATCTAAACTCCCAAACCAATATAAAATACATTCACAGTGAGCTTTCTACGTATCCAAAACCTATACATGTTTCTAGGTTCGTATTAAAATGCAACAGTGCATGTTTAAATAACTGTAATCAAACTACCCAGCGCGTCACTCTCTTTGCCGACACCGGAAGTTGCATACCTGCAAAAATGGTAGTTTGTGGTATGGAATCAGCCCCTGCTGAGTATGTTATTACCTGACTGTCATGCACCCTCGGACCATTCAGTTATTTGGTCGAGAGTATGCAATTCGTTTCCATACAAATAGTTCAATGTTGAAACTGTAAAGCAACAATTATATTGCAGTAATCTCAAATAACAAACAAGCCCCCGGCTTCACACATCGCATCGTAATAAACCACTGAAAGCGTTTACAGCGCTTATATGAGTACAGAGACTCCATTCCAACAAACACTTAATAATTCATAATTGAGTTCAGCGACTCACTCGACCAGACACCCAACCACAATCCACACATGAGTACGGTGACTCGACACAACCAGTTCACAACACACAATATGAGCACAATGGCTTGTTCAAACAAATCCACCAACATACCACACATAACCACAAAGCACAACCAATGAACAACAAGGCGAAGTAACGAGAATTATAAACGAGTATGAACTCTCGTCTTTGGCATGCAAGCCCAAATAATGTTCGCCTAATGTACGAGTTAATATAGTCGTTCGTAATTGTTCAATCATGTCTAATGACAACGTCTCGTTAGAACGACGTGTCTCTAAGTTACCCATCTCTTATGGCGGGTCACCCACGGCAATAGCCACTCCAGCGGTAGAGTCTCCGTCCTACGAACAATCTGTAGTTCGTTGGAAATTTATCCAGATACTTACGGCTACCACACGGTGTCCTAGTATCGTTAATGGATCACAGTTCACAGCAAGAGCCACATCCTTGATAAACTTATCTATACCATCGCATCGCTTTACTATTCTTTTTTTTCTAACACAGCAGACCAAGGTCGTAGTCCAATCCTGAGTATGTCGACTCGGGATCCAGTGCTAGATACGAGAGCGGCGTTAAAGAGGCCAATGCTCCGTATATAAGTCTCAGATATTTTATATATCTTATTATCCTAATGCTACAACGTTTTACTTACGTTCCTTATATTACACATATAAGATAGCATCATTGCCGCTAGTTCGTTTTATAATATGTTCATATATACGAACGGTACTGTTATCGCACAACAGTAATAATAAGGCAGCATTAATACACAACTCAAGCATATTAATTCACACAAGCAGACATTCAATCTTATCACAGATTTTCACACAATGTCTGAACTGAGGAAATCCTCAGAGACAATCAAGCCACATAAATAACATACCGTTCACCCTGAGTATTACGGTGGAGTATGAATCAGCAAGATCCTATGCTCCGTGCGTCGTCTCTAACAGTCTATACAATACATAATGCTACTGATTAGCATACTGTATAACAACACAAAATTCTACGGTACCCCGTACCGTCACTAATACCTCCCGGTTAACCCCCGTTATTAACTGTCAATGTTTGTCGGGTTTTAGGTTTAACTCGAGATTGGAAAAGTGTTATATTACAAGCGTAGTCTTGTCTCGTATATTAATATACTTTATAGTTGAGCTTTTGTTATCGCATGTAACCTAATGTATGTTTGTACATCATATAGCTTGTTTCTATATTGTATGTATGATTCTTGTCATACACCATACATTTCACCTTAGTATTTATTTTTCTAAGGTTTGTTTCTCTCTTTTTTTTTTTTTTTCCCAAATTCAATGTGGTAAACAATACTTTGCATTATCAATCCTTATTATCACATGTACAGTCCTAACATTCCATATCCAATGTTTGTAATTCTTTTCCCTTTATCATATGTCATTTTAATTATGAAAATATATGGTCATTAAACCATATTATATTTTCCACCACAACACATATTTATTTATGTGTATGTATTTATGGAACTATTTCTTATATGGCAATTCTTATAATATATATTCATCCTTTTTAATGAATACCTCTTATATTACAAATGTTATAATTCTTATAACATTAAAACCATATTATAAAGTTCATTCAAAAATATTAATATTTCCGAACAGCACCTATGTTCCTTAATTATTTACAAAATCCTCCACATAATTTATACCATGTTATATTATAGTTATAACATATATTTTGACAACTATGTCATTAAAACAATTATAACTTATAGTTATATATTGTTAATAAATACCAAACAGCCCTTAAAACTCTCGGTATTAATTAATTCCCACCAAACTTCCATAATTTACAACTCAACCCCAAATTATATTTCCTTGTTACACTTATAGTATATACCTTATATTATAATCCTTATTCCTTAATATACTTATAACCCATGGTTATATTTTCTCAAAATAACCGAACAGACCCCATGGTCTATTTAAATTATTTTTCCACCACTTAACTTTCTATATTCACCAATTTCCCCTCTTTATAACATATAGTTTTCTAATTCCATTAAAATCATATTTATACATATGTCCTTATAAAACCTTGTATATAATTCCAAAATCACCAAACTATACCAAAAGGTTATAAACATTATTCCTAACCTTATACTTTCTCTAAATCTCGATTTTACCACATATGTTACCCATTTGTAACAATATTATGAAATACCTTATATTATACTTATTTAATTCATATTAACTCCAATTTAACCAAATCAATTCCTAAAAATTCCTAATAACCTAAGGTTTGTACTAAACTCCTTTTAGTACCCCCAAGTTTTCGGAAATCACAATACCACCCCAAGTCTTATAAATCTTTTACAATTTAATAAGTATCTTATTATAAGGTAGTATTTTAATTTCTAAAATTCTCCAAAGTTGGTCAAAGTCTCCTATATAGTCAACTTTGACTTCTAATACCAATTGGGACTCAAACTTTCGGTAATTACCAACAATACCCCATACTTTTCTATTTTTACAATTTTGACCCAAAACTTTATAAAATGTTATAATTTTTATTAAATTCATTTAAAAACCTAAACTCTCTAAATTAAGCCCACGGCTTTATATTTTCCAGTAATTACGATTGGCCCCAACTTTATATAAGCATAAATAAAACTAAATAAGCTTATAAACTTAAATTAAAATGGCCTAATGACATGGCCTTATTACAACCTTGAACTTGCAAAATGAATTACACAATAAATGTCTCAAAATATGCATATATTTTCGGCCTCACTTTGATTTAATTATTTTTCCACATAATGTCATAATTTGACCATTATGTTAATTAAATCTCTTAAATGACTAGCTTAATTTATCTTAGCCATTTTTTTCCATTTTTAGGTCAATATGACCTATATTTGAAGTTTCACTCTCGGCCATGTATATATATACTTGGAAATTACAAAAATCATAAGTTTAAGGTGTTTATACCTTGATTATTCCTTGTATGGGCTCGGTCACTTGTAGGAAAATTCACCACTTGATTTAGACATGTTTAATACACAAAAACAAGATATGGTTACACTCCAAGCTTGAGCTTAACCATAAGGAATAATTAATGTAAGATTTAAGGCAAAAATCACCTTAAAAATGCAAGGAGTGTTCAAGGTGGTTTCGATCTGAACCAAACACACCACAAGGTGTTAGATCCACCATATTGACATAGTAAATAGTTAGATCACGAAATGCTACCTTGTTATTAGGTTTTACCTTGGAAAAATGCCTTAAAAGGAGTATTTCTCTTGGATCTTGGTCACCCTTGCTCCAAATGGCTAACCAACTGAATGAACATGTAAATATGAAGATTATGAGTGTATAAACTCATAAAATCAGAGGAAGAAACCGCATGAAGAGTGGAGATCCTTAAGGTATGTTTTTACCTTAAAATGTAGATTTGAACAACCTTGGTCCCTCTACTGGTCTCAACCGAGTTTAGCTCTTGTTCTAACCTTAGAACACTGAGAATAAGCCATAGGAATTGATGAGCCACGAAATCTAGGTTGGTAGTGAAGAGATGAAGAAAAAGGGCTAAAAATGACCTTAAAACACTTACCTTAAGAGCTTAGGAGCTAGGTTTGCCTTCCATGTTCAAGAACAAGCCTTGAGAGCTTCAAGGAAGGAGAGAGCTCGGTTGACAGGGCTGGAATCGGACAAGGAGGAAGGAAGGAATGGGTAAGTTTTGAAATAATTGAAAAAGTAACTTAATTTTCAAAAGTAATTGGTATTAGGTATAGTTTGTCCCATAATGATTGTAGGCTGTCTCCTCCCTCTTGCCAGCCGATTTCCAAGGGGTTAAATGGGTCATTTAATTGACCATTGACCATACTTGGTCAATATTGACTCATGCGGGCCCCACTTTAGGGTTTTATTAATATTTTAATATTAATTTGTAAAAATTCGTAAATTTCTGGAATTAAATTCCTAATATGATACAATATGATAAAATATCATATTTAAGGATAATTATAATTTTTAAGCCCATTAAAAATCAATTTAAAAGGCAATCTCACAAAAACGTGCTTTAAGGAGTTTTAGCGCACATTTTTGTGTCACAGGGTGTTCCTGAGCTTAGTTCTCCTTGAGAACGGTTTTATTGTGTCCTTGCTTCATTATAATACTTAGAATCCACTTTGGATCCTATTTGAGGTCATACAATCTTTGGTGTCTTAAAGCACATTTTGGCTTTACCGATCTTAAGGGTGTTTTGCCTTGTTGAGATCTTTTAGATTGTTCCCAATAGTAATTAGATGTTTATTAATCATTTTAGATAATTAATAGATCATTTAATTATATTTTAAAGGTTAGGGGTATTTC
Organism: Limonium bicolor; assembly: GCA_023374045.1. Classification (NCBI taxonomy): domain Eukaryota; kingdom Viridiplantae; phylum Streptophyta; class Magnoliopsida; order Caryophyllales; family Plumbaginaceae; genus Limonium; species Limonium bicolor. The sequence goes on along the minus strand of CM041782.1, from coordinate 114,525,270 downwards.
AGTCTACCCCCCTTAAAAAGGCTTCGTCCCGAAGTCCTTAACCCTAGTCACCTAAGGATCAAGTTCCACTAAGTAACCAAACAGTCCATTGCTAGGGAGTAACTCCCCCACTAGGTTCAGACCTAGTCTATATACCTACAGCATATATCAAGTAGTCAAACTCATGGTATAAGACCATGATATCAATAGTTCTTAAGGGTTCTTAGTTAAATAAAATAAAAGAAAAATATGAGGTGGAAATAAGATGAGGAGAGAGATTAAGAACCCATGAGAGAGGGTTCTTCCATAAGAACTCTTAAGAACCAAATATGGGTCCCACAATAATGATTATTCCAATCACAATGCCACATAGGAAAGAGAAAAAATAAAAACTAATGTGAGTTCTTTGATATTGTTAAAAATTAGAGGTGGTTCTTAAAATGAGGTGGAAGAAGAGAAATTGTGAGAGAATGTTAAGAACTTAAAAATGAGTTCTTTGATAATCATGCTCTAAGCTCATTCGTTTCAAGCACTAAACAAGGTGCACATCCAATTCATCCACAAAAGTTCTAGCGGTACTATTTATATATCCAACCAGGTGCAAAACTCATAGTACCAACTAGACAAGGTGCAAAACTCTAGTACACAGCACTAGACAAGGTGCAAAACTCATAGTACACAGCACTAGACAAGGTGCAGAACTCATAAAGTACTCAAAGGTGTTGCAAGGGATACTCCACGCATCCCTATCACATGTTAGTATCTCGCGAGGATACCCACACATCATTCCACATGTATGCGTGCACATATAGTTAACGTTGACAACTCACAGGAAGCAGTCTTAAAGACCAGGACTTGACGATCCCCAACCCAACCAACGTCTACTACCCGCGGACACACCGGTTTGATCATAACGAAGGACACTGCGGTCCACGGCTCCTCGGGCAGTCACCTTATTTCCTTAGTCACCCACAGACACACCGGTCTAACGACAAAGGACTCTGCGGTCCACGGTTCTATGGGTGATGTCACTCGCAGACACACCTATAATGACGAAGGACCCACGGTCCACGGCTCTTCGAGTGACGCCTAAATTCCAATTTCCATTCATATCTGTGTCCACTTGTAGGAAGTTTCGAGAATCATTCAACCCCGACGCGGTCAGCGTCAGTGTTGAACTATCTCTCACCTCAATTTGTGTTCGGTTTCCCTTGATCGGACCAGGATCAGGTTCAACTTCCCACGTCAAATTCAATCAATCAATTGTTTATTCACTTCTAATCTCGTTTCCTCTTGATATTTACCACCTCGTATCCCATAGATACACAAGTCAACTAGTGTAATTAACCTAATCACCGGCATATAGGGTCATGTATCCTAACCACGTACCAAGTTCACTCGACTTTATATTCATTACAATTCCTAGGGGTTTTTACCCCACTAGTGTAACACCCCTACTACGCACATCACATTACTTAATCGCAGCGGAATAAACGACTAAACAGTAACTAACGATTGGTGCTACAACGCCGTCAACCACCCACGTGGTTAACAAGGCTGAATAAATACAAGTGTACCGGTCTGATGATCAGACTCCCGAGCATAGAACTAATAACCATATATACATCAACAAAATACAGAGTGTTTACATAAATCCTTCACTGTATACCGTCACTGTAAACCGTCATAATCAAGTATATAACACGCCACGGGAGCACAGGCGCATCCCGGACAAACATCCAAAAGTACTCCCAAAAGTAAACTACACCCTAGGATCTAGAGCCACTCCGCTTCTTCGATCCTCATCCTGCAGTAAAAGAAATATGGATCCCCGAGGGGGTCAGCAAACCCTTGGCTGGCATGGTTAACGCGCAGCCCATCGACTACCGGAATGCGCGCAAACTATTTGTCATGATGACATGGTATTTATTTTAAAACACACAATTCATACTATATAACATAACATGGGTATTGTACACATCATAACACACATCACACATACAATTCCTTTTAGGAAGAGAACCAACACAGTTAGTCCCCATTGAGAGCCTAGAGAATGTTGCCATGCTCATACTTAGCTCGTTACATAACTCGTTACCGTCCGGTTAGATTGAACGGTTAACTTAACACAAGGTGCCTCGGATATAGTGATCCAAGCACACCGAAATAACACATAGTATGCCCCTGTGGCCCGACGTGAGTCAGTAAAATAGCCTTGGTTAAGCTAAAGGGAAGGTTGGAACCAAATTGGAAACTCAACCATAACATACAGAGAGAATCGAACCGGTTATGACATCGACTCCCATACTCACACGCGTGGCCGGAACAGACCGGACTCCTCACTTCCCCCGTTAGCCCTTGTTAGTAGTTTCATCATTGAACTCAACAAACAATCCACAATAATAGGTCAAGTCTTGTAGACACACACAAGGGAAGAGAGAGTCATACTTACAACATAATATTTAACAACTGTAAACTCTTTACATGGTTTAATCTTACAAAGTCATAAACACACAGAAAAACAAACAACACACAAGCCGGTGTAAAACCGGTAGGCAACAGACTGCAAGAAAACCATACCTTGGTCCTTGCCTCGACTGATTTCCACCTTGCGAGAACCCTAAACACATTAGTAACGTCGGTTAATTATTTATTTAACTTCAAACTTACTATGTATTTAACATGATTGTATGACATGTTTTAGTGTCTATTCTACCCTAGGTTTATCTTCATCATACACCCTAGGGTTAACTACATAAGTCACATTCTATTCTGTTTTTTTTTTACAAGTTTAGGTCCGACCGACCTTGCCGACCGGACTTACCCAAGTCCGGTCGATTCCAGAACACATTTCCGTTAAAATTTTCTACTCCGACCGACCTTGTAAGTCCGGTCGCATGTTCGGTCTTTTCCCGAGAGTTTCTTCCCTTTGAAAATTTAGCCCGACCGGACTTGCCAAGTCCGGTCCTATGTCCGGTCGATTCCAGTAACTCAATCCGTACACAAAATACAAGTCCCGACCGACCTTGCAAGTCCGGTCCCCAAGGTCGGTCCATTCCAGAAGCCAATTCTCGCAGGGTAAACTGGGCTCGACCGAACTTGCAAGTCCGGTCGCAAGTCCGGTCTGCCCCAGACCTTTGTTTTCCTTTTTACATTCAACTCCAAACTTCACCCCATATAACCTAGTACTCCCTAACCTCATTGGGCACCTTAAACACACCTTAAGACATCCTTAACACTCATAAAACTCATTATCTAATTCCTTAAGCCTTTACCCATTCTTCACAAAATTCCTAACACTTACAATGTTTTCTCCTAGTTTTTCAAGTGGTGTTTCATACCTATGATAACTACTATCCCAAAATGCTTTCTCCTTATTTTAACATCATCTCCCAAGCATCATCTCTCACAACTAACTCCTTATATCCATCTTGAAAATTCTTTTCCAAGTTTACACTTTCTCCTTATTACCAAAGTTTGCCTAAGTATTTACCTAAGTCCCAAGGTGGCTTTGGTACTTGCTAAAACCTCAAGATCATGCCTATGTCCTTGTTACACTCTAGAGCACTTCCTAGTTCCTCACAATTCCTTTAAAACATCATGAACTCCTTATACATTTCCTAAATTTCGACATAAGTTCTCCTAGTATTTTGTTACACCATAGCACACTGTTTTTCATCATTAAACATCCAAGAACACTAAGAACACCAAGAACACTTCCTTACACAACTTCACCAAATTCACACTACATCACATATAGTGCATAATTTAAATTGCATGGCACTTAGGCCCTTAAAATGCATGGCTCTTAGGCCCTTAAAATGCATAACCCTTAAACCTGAATTTCCACAATATATATGCCTTTGACCTGCGATTACATACAACAAGACATATGTTATTTTACTAGTCTCTTGAGAACATTACTAGGTCATTCACCATTTGCTCTTTAGGTAGTTTTAATAAGCATTTATAAGCTCATTTCTCCTAAGGCATTAAACAACATAAGGTTAATAGATTTACCTCCTTTCCAAACAATTCCTTTCTTGTTTCACTACAAGACCGGTAGGGTATTTGATTCCTTGTCAAGTTCTAAACAATATACAAACATTATAATGAGTATTCAAGCTATAAGCTTCATCTCATTGTAAACCCTAATTTTACATTGTTTCAAAAACATTAATGTAGTTGTTTTTACCTTGATCTTTGAAGAGAGTTTGAATATATAACAAGAGAGGACTCCACCTAGTCCATGAAGAGTTGAAATGAAGCTAGAACAAAGTCACACAAAGAGCTATATCAATGTGTATTTTCGGTCAAGGTAAAAACATGGAGGAAACATGATTTTTCTTTGAGATTCCTTACCTAGAAGCAAAGGAGATCAACAATATGTCAAAATACAAGCTCAAGCTCCTTCAATGGTGGACACCTTGGCACCGAAATGGGGCTCTTGGAGTTTTGAGAAGATAGGAATGAAGAGCTTGATGAGAGGAAGAGATTGGTGGTGTTTGTTTTTGATTGAACAAGTGAGCAAGATTTTACAAGAGATTAAAGAAGAGGTTTAATGGAGGTGGTGTGGTATACCGTGGAAAGAAGGAAGAAGAGAGGGGGCCGTGTGAACAAGGGAGGAAATGAGAGAATGAGATAGAATTTGCTTTTAAGAGATATTTTGCTTATAAAGTAAAAAGTAAGTTTAATTAGTTTTCTTTACTTACTATTATATCAACTAGAGAGTGGTGAGTCACCACACTTAAAAAAAACCGCCCCCTATATCATAATGAGGGTATTTTGTCTTTGTTTGTCAATTTAATTACTTAATACAACATATGTTATAAACTAGCTTATAAAAGCACTATTCACCAAAACAAGGCACTTAAAGTGAAATTTTTGATTTCCCATTAATATAGCCACCCAATTGTGATACTATATAGTACATATATATTTAAGAGTAATGATGGACATTTAGCCATTCAAAACTCATTTACAAGACAATTTTTCAAAAATGTGCTTTAAGACTTCTTAAAGCACATTTTGTGTTTTAACTTGTTTTCAAGCTTGGTTTTCTTTGGTAATTGATTTAATATGTTCATTAATATATATAAGGTCTTGGTAAGTTCATTAGGTCTTACCCAAGCTTATTCCAAGCTTAGAGCACCTTTAAAGCACATTTTGTGTTTTCTTTCGTTTAAATTTGTTTACTAATGTTTCTAAGACTCTTTTTAGTCTTAATAAATCATGTTTTAATGTTTAACCAACATACCAAGGTTTGGGGTATTTCAACCTAGGCTATACATCGGTCTCATGCCGACTCACTCATCGCATTCCAATACTCGGTTTCATACCGAGTCACAAATCATATGATATGGAGCTTTCTACTCCTTTTATTTGCCATCTCCCATCGAAGCTACCAGATAGACCTACTTGAACTCTCAACCGGAGATAACAAGTTAGGCGTTTATGTGTTTAGTGTTCGCAACGTTTGCATAAATAATCGGAATTAGGATAAGAACACTCTATCTGTTCTCCCTTTCCTATTCGCCATAACTAATGCGAACTAAAATATATTTATGTTCATACACATAATACATCACAATATTACCTCAAGTAACATAACACAATCGTAACACTTGTACTCTACGTACAATAAGTGTTTGCTGCATGTGTACCATGCGCTACGTACTCCTACGTACGGTATATTTTAATCGCTCTACCCCCCTTAAAAATGATTACGCCCACGTAATCTACGAATATATCATCGTGAAGTAATAAGTTCAAGATGTTCCATTCCAGTGGGATTATTCGTGCACTAATGTGTTACATATTTCATTACCCCTTTTTCCATAGGGTCGGGCTTTAGCCCCTCAGGTTATACCGCCTACCTCGCTTAGGTGTATGTATATTCATATACGGTTTGATCGGAAGATGTAAACACATTTGTGTTCCTCAAGCCTGCTAGGTATGTCAAACCTAAGCAATATGGGCCCACTCGCTCCGCAAGCAGTCTGCCCAACTACTATATGGTTAGTTTACCCCTTTTAGGTAGTAGTTTCATGTCCGTTCCAAGTCCATGTGACGGTGTTTTCTACACAGTCTTCCATAATTATGGGAATGGTGTAATTTATTCGGCTGTGTGGTATCGTTAGTCACACACACTTATTTTTCAACTAGCCATTTTATTCAGCTCTCCTGAATTCTATACATGCTCATGGTATGTTCCCATGAGTTCATGTCACCCTACCGAACTAACCTTCAGTAAAGGGTTGTCGAGCTATGCTCTAGCACCTAGTGCTTGCAGTAGTTATCTCTAAAATGTCAAGACGAGTCTGATATGCGCAACCAACTGGCGCCTCATGACTCTAAGTTATTTCCCTCTGGAATGAGTTCGTTCTTTGGGTACCTTGTAGGTCCGCTTTTGCTAGTGTAAACTCGTATCCCTCGTGTGTTGGTACTTTAGTATTTAACAGTTATTATAATGGTCGCTTGTTGCGCACCATGTACCAGTCGATTGGACGGTTATCCGCCGTTGCGGTTTGCATGGAGTATCTAATCTCCAGCTTAGAGTATCTCTTGTAATGCTCGCTTTTGCCCTTCGTCTGTTGTAAACATATAATACGACTGTGGGTTTTAGCTTGGTATTCATTTTCTGTTCAACCTAATTGGTACTAACATACTAACGTTTATGGCTTGGGCATGTGGTTGTTATTATTTAACGCGACATCATCGCAGCGCCCTCAGCGCGTGGTATAACTCTCTTTGTGCCCCCTTTTTGGGTAGCATCTACTATCACAAGGGTTTCTCTAAGATAACTTCCTTAAATACCACAATTCCTTTTCTCATTCATGGGTTCAATTTGCCATTACCATTCAATTGGCCTTAGTTTCCTCGTTTACTAAAATCCCCAAAACTTATGTTTAACTCCTCCACTGTGGAGTTGCGACCTTATGTCACTTTATTATCAAGCTATCCTTGATTTTCCTAACCTTGCTAGTTTGACTGAGATCTCTCTCGTCATTACATGGTTCACCTAGTCAGGGTTCCATTCGCTGACTTAGACACAGAGTTGATTACCTCCTGGGTCCTACACCACTCGTTTACATGCATGGGGTACCATACTGATACATTACTACTTACCCAACTAACTTCATATAGTTTGTCAGGCCCACAAGCTCCTAGGAGTGCGGTCGTCCCATGTCTCGTTTAGTGCACTCGTAGCGTTCGTACCCGGTGATTATCGTACTCTTAGTCTTGGTAACTTATGTTTGAGTAGCTATGCTGCCAATTCTTAACCTTTAATGTCAGAATGGCCCTAATATTAGGCTCTATGGTTTCTTTTATTAATGTATATTTCCTTACTTTCTCTAAGATAGGTGTTTGCGACTTATCGCCCTGATTCTGGTTTCCACATGTTCGTCATCTGGTATTTGTGAGTGGGGATCAGTAACTACCTGTTATCTCTCCCGTTCACTCCTAGGCTGTTAACGCCTTCAGACATGAGTTTTCAGTATGCGGATTCCACCCAATCTATTGGGTTACACCATATGGTGTTTCCGGACTCCATGATAAAGGTTGACACCTCGGGTTTCCCCTGTCTTATGGTAGTCCCGTTAGTCTGATATTAATCAGTACTTGTGATTCATCACCCTTTTTCCCCTAGTTTTGGGTCACTTTGGTGGTACTAAGGTATCCCTCCGTAGGCCTATGCCATACGATATTCAGCCTCAATACTGATTCTGATAGTTAAATGATTGTTAGTCTTGTTATTTAATTTATTCCTAGTTGGTTTTAATACTTTCTCCTGAGGTTACAATTGGGTGCCCACAACTTAGTGGTTTCCGCTAATCATTCCTCTTCATTGTGTGGTCCTTACTCTTATTCAACTCATATTTCCTCCATCCTCTTTGAGGTAACGGTATCTTCCGTCATCAGGCAATTTTCACTTTTTAGTTTATATCCACTGCCCTCCATACGGGAGTCTAGCAGCATAATGGATCACGACACCTCCGGCGTGTGTGGTGCGGGCATTACATCGGCCCCTTTTTATTGCACGTTCACATCTGCCTATTATTATTTTTTTAAAAGGTCCTGCCTCATATAGCTCACTTCTTGCCCTCTGGCAATGTTCAATCGTAGTGGTTTAACCACGAGTGTCACGCACTCTCTAAATATGGTTATGCTGGTCCTGAAGACCCGTCACTCCCCACCGGTAATGGTTGACGTTTAATGTCCATACCGGCACTGGGGTTAGACTTGTAGCACTAACTATTGTTATTCTCATTCACTCCCCTTTTAATATTCTACTAAATGGTGTATTTTTTTTTTTGGTTTAATGGTCAGACCGGCTAGGTCTTCTCGAGGTTCTCTCGACCTCAAACCCAAGGGTTTCGTACCCCTGCCCTTAAGAAGGTTGTGTCCTGCTTTATTGCATTACGGACTTACATAAGATTTAGTGTTCTATTGGTAACCGCCTGGACCACCACGTCCTTTAGGGTTAGTTTACTGTCGCTGCACTTGCTGTAGCAAGTGCGCAAGGTAGGTTGAAATTTAGTACTTTGGTTAGTGTGGCACTTGCAGTGGCAAGTGCGCCATGCAGCCTGCGCCACCGGTACGGTGTGTTAGTGCAGTGCTATTCCCTAGTCGGGTTCCTGTTCAAGTCAAAAGTTCTTATTCAAATTTATATAGTCTCACTCCCGCACCCGTTCCCACAAGCTTGTTATGGTAATAAAGTCTTACTCTCCTCACGAGGCGTTGCATGATAGCAATTTGACGAGTTCTTGTTCCTACAGTTCTCAAGATTTCTCCTCATGCACGTCGGGCCATCTTGAACCTTCAGTGTTGCATGGTTTAGAGTTACTCGCTTCGGGTGAGACTTCAAAAAGGTAATTCCTTCCATCTATTACATATCTTTAAACTAATCATTACTCGTCGTTTCCACTTCCTTTTCCCCCAAGCGCACTGACCAGTGTTTTCTTGGATATAGGACAGGGTTGCTTTGCTCATAGCAAGTTAGCCCCATTAGTCCTACAGGAAATTTTTCTCCTCAAACTCGGTCCATTATTTATCACATCCTCGTATGGTAGACATTATGTCATTACCAGGACCCCCGGTCCTAAGCATTACATCAAAACACAAAGTCTTATTTTCTACATTTAACATAATCTTCTTAGCATCCACATCGGGTCTTTCCGATCAGGAGAGTTATCTCCGTGGTGTTTCTCATTTCATTGCCTCACTAGATAGTACTCGGGATACGGGCTGCGGCGGGTGGGGTACCATTGCAAATTTTCCGGGATGCTCTCCCATCAAGTGCGAGTGGTTCATACCATCTTCGCGTTACTTGGGGTTGCTGGACCTTCACCACCTTCCGCTGCTCCGTGTTCTTCCTTAGTACTGTTACCCTGACCTCTCTCTGACATAAGTCAAGAGGACGGGTTAGACCTTTACTTGGTCTAATACCGTAGTTTCGGTCATTTATTATTGAAGTGCCTCCACGGTTATGGTGTGCAAGTTTTAAGCATTGCATCAACCCCGCAAGGTCACGTATCCTCACAACGTTTCCCGTATTCCCAAAACCTATGCTCACTGTATAAATCCTACTATCTCTTGTCATCAGAGCGGTACTCCGCTCTGATACCACTTTTGTAACACCCCTACTCTATTCGGCTCCTAATCATCTTACTTAACAATATAATCGCAGCGGTAATCTCAACAATTGACTACTGGTCACCGTTCTTGCTCGCCCATACGAGTAATAACGTGCTTCCTGATAAGCTCTTAAATACGAAACATTTTCTCGCAGTGACAACAAGAGATAGATCTAAACTCCCAAAACCAATATAAAATACATTCACAGTGAGCTTTCTACGTATCCAAAACCTATACATGTTTCTAGGTTCGTATTAAAATGCAACAGTGCATGTTTAAATAACTGTAATCAAACTACCCAGCGCGTCACTCTCTTTGCCGACACCGGAAGTTGCATACCTGCAAAAATGGTAGTTTGTGGTATGGAATCAGCCCCTGCTGAGTATGTTATTACCTGACTGTCATGCACCCTCGGACCATTCAGTTATTTGGTCGAGAGTATGCAATTCGTTTCCATACAAATAGTTCAATGTTGAAACTGTAAAGCAACAATATATATTGCAGTAATCTCAAATAACAAACAAGCCCCCGGCTTCACACATCGCATCGTAATAAACCACTGAAAGCGTTTACAGCGCTTATATGAGTACAGAGACTCCACTCCAACAAACACTTAATAATTCATAATTGAGTTCAGCGACTCACTCGACCAGACACCCAACCACAATCCACACATGAGTACGGTGACTCGACACAACCAGTTCACAACACACAATATGAGCACAATGGCTTGTTCAAACAAATCCACCAACATACCACACATAACCACAAAGCACAACCAATGAACAACAAGGCGAGTAACGAGAATTATAAACGAGTATGAACTCTCGTCTTTGGCATGCAAGCCCAAATAATGTTCGCCTAATGTACGAGTTAATATAGTCGTTCGTAATTGTTCAATCATGTCTGATGACAACGTCTCGTTAGAACGACGTGTCTCTAAGTTACCCATCTCTTATGGCGGGTCACCCACGGCAATAGCCACTCCAGCGGTAGAGTCTCCGTCCTACGAACAATCTGTAGTTCGTTGGAAATTTATCCAGATACTTACGGCTACCACACGGTGTCCTAGTATCGTTAATGGATCACAGTTCACAGCAAGAGCCACATCCTTGATAAACTTATCTATACCATCGCATCGCTTTACTATTCTTTTTTTTTCTAACACAGCAGACCAAGGTCGTAGTCCAATCCTGAGTATGTCGACTCGGGATCCAGTGCTAGATACGAGAGCGGCGTTAAAGAGGCCAATGCTCCGTATATAAGTCTCAGATATTTTATATATCTTATTATCCTAATGCTACAACGTTTTACTTACGTTCCTTATATTACACATATAAGATAGCATCATTGCCGCTAGTTCGTTTTATAATATGTTCATATATACGAACGGTACTGTTATCGCACAACAGTAATAATAAGGCAGCATTAATACACAACTCAAGCATATTAATTCACACAAGCAGACATTCAATCTTATCACAGATTTTCACACAATGTCTGAACTGAGGAAATCCTCAGAGACAATCAAGCCACATAAATAACATACCGTTCACCCTGAGAGTATTACGGTGGAGTATGAATCAGCAAGATCCTATGCTCCGTGCGTCGTCTCTAACAGTCTATACAATACATAATGCTACTGATTAGCATACTGTATAACAACACAAAATTCTACGGTACCCCGTACCGTCACTAATACCTCCCGGTTAACCCCCGTTATTAACTGTCAATGTTTGTCGGGTTTTAGGTTTAACTCGAGATTGGAAAAGTGTTATATTACAAGCGTAGTCTTGTCTCGTATATTAATATACTTTATAGTTGAGCTTTTGTTATCGCATGTAACCTAATGTATGTTTGTACATCATATAGCTTGTTTCTATATTGTATGTATGATTCTTGTCATACACCATACATTTCACCTTAGTATTTATTTTTCTAAGGTTTGTTTCTCTCTTTTTTTTTTTCCTTTTCCCAAATTCAATGTGGTAAACAATACTTTGCATTATCAATCCTTATTATCACATGTACAGTCCTAACATTCCATATCCAATGTTTGTAATTCTTTTCCTTTATCATATGTCATTTTAATTATGAAAATATATGGTCATTAAACCATATTATATTTTCCACCACAACACATATTTATTTATGTGTATGTATTTATGGAACTATTTCTTATATGGCAATTCTTATAAATATATTCATCCTTTTTAATGAATACCTCTTATATTACAAATGTTATAATTCTTATAACATTAAAACCATATTATAAAGTTCATTCAAAAATATTAATATTTCCGAACAGCACCTATGTTCCTTAATTATTTACAAAATCCTCCACATAATTTATACCATGTTATATTATAGTTATATAACATATATTTGACAACTATGTCATTAAAACAATTATAACTTATAGTTATATATTGTTAATAAATACCAAACAGCCCTTAAAACTCTCGGTATTAATTAATTCCCACCAACACTTCCATAATTTACAACTCAACCCCAAATTATATTTCCTTGTTACACTTATAGTATATACCTTATATTATAATCCTTATTCCTTAATATACTTATAACCCATGGTTACATTTTCTCAAAATAACCGAACAGACCCCATGGTCTATTTAAATTATTTTTCCACCACTTAACTTTCTATATTCACCAATTTCCCCTCTTTATAACATATAGTTTTCTAATTCCATTAAAATCATATATTATACATATGTCCTTATAAACCTTGTATATAATTCCAAAAATCACCAAACTATACCAAAAGGTTATAAACATTATTCCTAACCTTATACTTTCTCTAAATCTCGATTTTACCACATATGTTACCCATTTGTAACAATATTATGAAATACCTTATATTATACTTATTTAATTCATATTAACTCCAATTTTAACCAAATCAATTCCTAAAAATTCCTAATAACCTAAGGTTTGTACTAAACTCCTTTTAGTACCCCCAAGTTTTCGGAAATCACAACCACCCCAAGTCTTATAAATCTTTTACAATTTAATAAGTATCTTATTATAAGGTAGTATTTTAATTTCTAAAATTCTCCAAAGTTGGTCAAAGTCTCCTATATAGTCAACTTTGACTTCTAATACCAATTGGGACTCAAACTTTCGGTAATTACCAACAATACCCCATACTTTTCTATTTTTACAATTTTGACCCAAAACTTTATAAAATGTTATAATTTTTATTAAATTCATTTAAAAACCCTAAACTCCTCTAAATTAAGCCCACGGCTTTATATTTTCCAGTAATTACGATTTGGCCCCAACTTAATTATATAAGCATAAATAAAACTAAATAAGCTTATAAACTTAAATTAAAATGGCCTAATGACATGGCCTTATTACAACCTTGAACTTGCAAAATGAATTACACAATAAATGTCTCAAAATATTGCATATTTTCGGCCTCACTTTGATTTAATTATTTTTCCACATAATGTCATAATTTGACCATTATGTTAATTAAATCTCTTAAATGACTAGCTTAATTTATCTTAGCCATTTTTTTCCATTTTTAGGTCAATATGACCTATATTTGAAGTTTCACTCTCGGCCATGTATATATATATACTTGGAAATTACAAAAATCATAAGTTTAAGGTGTTTATACCTTGATTATTCCTTGTATGGGCTCGGTCACTTGTAGGAAAATTCACCACTTGATTTAGACATGTTTAATACACAAAAACAAGATATGGTTACACTCCAAGCTTGAGCTTAACCATAAGGAATAATTAATGTAAGATTTAAGGCAAAAATCACCTTAAAAATGCAAGGAGTGTTCAAGGTGGTTTCGATCTGAACCAAACACACCACAAGGTGTTAGATCCACCATATTGACATAGTAAATAGTTAGATCACGAAATGCTACCTTGTTATTAGGTTTTACCATGGAAAAATGCCTTAAAAGGGAGTGTTTCTCTTGGATCTTGGTCACCCTTGCTCCAAATGGCTAACCAACTGAATGAACATGTAAATATGAAGATTATGAGTGTATAAACTCATAAAAATCAGAGGAAGAAAACCGCATGAAGAGTGGAGATCCTTAAGGTATGTTTTTACCTTAAAATGTAGATTTGAACAACCTTGGTCCCTCTACTGGTCTCAACCGAGTTTAGCTCTTGTTCTAACCTTAGAACACTGAGAATAAGCCATAGGAATTGATGAGCCACGAAATCTAAGTGTTGGTAGTGAAGAGATGAAGAAAAAGGGCTAAAAATGACCTTAAAACACTTACCTTAAGAGCTTAGGAGCTAGGTTTGCCTTCCATGTTCAAGAACAAGCCTTGAGAGCTTCAAGGAAGGAGGAGAGCTCGGTTGACAGGGCTGGAATCGGACAAGGAGGAAGGAAGGAATGGGTAAGTTTTGAAATAATTGAAAAAGTAACTTAATTTTCAAAAGTAATTGGTATTAGGTATAGTTTGTCCCATAATGATTGTAGGCTGTCTCCTCCCTCTTGCCAGCCGATTTCCAAGGGGTTAAATGGGTCATTTAATTGACCATTGACCATACTTGGTCAATATTGACTCATGCGGGCCCCACTTTAGGGTTTTATTAATATTTAATATTAATTTGTAAAAATTCGTAAATTTCTGGAATTAAATTCCTAATATGATACAATATGATAAAATATCATATTTAAGGATAATTATAATTTTTAAGCCCATTAAAAATCAATTTAAAAGGCAATCTCACAAAAACGTGCTTTAAGGAGTTTTAGCGCACATTTTTGTGTCACAGGGTGTTCCTGAGCTTAGTTCTCCTTGAGAACGGTTTTATTGTGTTCCTTGCTTCATTATAATACTTAGGAATCAACTTTGGATCCTATTTGAGGTCATACAATCTTTATGGTGTCTCAAAGCACATTTTTGGCTTTACCGATCTTAAGGCGTGTTTTGCCTTGTTGAGATCTTTTAGATTGTTCCCCAATAGTAATTAGATGTTTATTAATCATTTTAGATCATTAATAGATCATTTAATTATATTTTAAAGGTTAGGGGTATTTCACTCAAATTCTTCAACGAGGTCCTGACAATATTTGCGCTGTGACAAAAAGTAACCGTCTTTGGTAGGAAGAAACTCAATGCCCAAGAAATAATGAAGCGTCCCCAGGTCTTTAATTTTAAAAGTGTGATCCAAAGCATGCTTGATCTTATTAACCTCATCTTGACAAGCGCCCACAACTAGGATGTCATCCACATAAACAGCGAGAAACATTCTTCCATTGATTGTGTCTTTGTAAAACAAAGAGTAATCATTCTTAGATTGTTGGAAAGAGAGAGTATAGAGAAAACTGGCCAACTTAGAAAACCACTGTCTGGAAGCCTGTTTGAGTCCATATAAAGATTTTTTCAACAAACAGGCTTTGTTCTTGCCAGGTACCGCAAGACCGTCCGGAATACGCATGTAGACTTCCTCATCTAAGTCACCATGTAGGAAAGCGTTATTCACATCAAGCTGATTAATGACCCATCCCTTGTTGAGAGCAACAACAATGAGAGCACGAATTGTTGTAAGTTTAACAACAGGAGAAAAGGTCTCAGTGTAATCTAACCCATGGCGCTGGGTAAATCCTTTGGCAACTAACCTTGCCTTATACCTTTCGAGAGTACCATCAGACTTGAGCTTAACCCTATAAACCCACTTGCAACCAACGACCTTCTTGCCACGTGGTAAATCTACAACTGTCCATGTGGCATTCCGTTCAAGGGCTTGCAACTCATCATCCATAGCCTTACGCCAATGAGCATGCTGAGAAGCGTCGTTATAATGTAGAGGCTCCCTCATATCAACAGAGGAACCAGACTCAGTATTAGACAACAGTGCCACACAAGTCGCTGGTGGGAGATCAGTGAGACTTTCACAGCCTGAGATAAGATTGACAGTAGAACCCTCATTCCGGAAAACCCTGTCGTCAAGAACATCTCTAAAAGCACTGTTACAGACAAAATCAGTCAAATAACTGGGTCTATGTGACTCTCTAGTCGAGCGACGAACCGGCATGACTGAATCCACAGGTTGTTCAGTTGAACTCTCCTGTGGTGTTGGTGCTGGTGCTGGTGAGTCTTCATCGAAAAAGATAGGCGCAGTATCGGAATTCGGAGTAGGAGGTAGCTCAGCTTGCATCGTGCTAGCAAAGGGAAAAACATCCGTATGAAAACGCACATCTCTGCAAACTTCTACAATACGGGAGTTAAGCCCCAAGACCTTGTGTCCCTTTTTCCGTGGCGCTTCACCAAGATAAACACATGCCTCTCCTCTAGGACTGAACTTACTGTCCTTAGGAACGATCGTCTTGTAACACAAACCGCCAAAAGACTTAATGTGATCATGAGAACCGTACCCCCCCATTTAAAAGAACAATGGAGACTCTACCCTCCCAACACCTTGGACGGCAATCGATTGATCAATAGACAGCGTTAAAATGCATTCTCCCCAATAAATGCGATAGAATATTAGACTGGAAAAGTAGAGCTCTGCTGTTTCATAATGTACCTATGCTTTCTTTCTACCACTTGCATTCTGCTGAGCGTATGCGCACAAGTAGTTTGATGAATGATTCCTTTTGCAGCAAGAAACTGTTCCCGTCATTAGAGCTTCCCAGTTCCTTTGCTTATCGGACCGTACAACTTTAAACACCTTGCATCAAACTGCCCATTCGACCATGGTGATGAAGTTAAACCACTCTGTCCCAGGCCATACATCTTTTGCCTTAGAAGGTTCACCCAAGTGTTCTTGTAAATCATATCCACACAAACAGCAAAATACTGTATCCGTTGTGGGTTTCAACTTTAAATCGGGCCCCACACATCGACATGATCATTTCAAAAGCAGCGCTTGGTTTTTATAAACGAATTATCAAACGTAAACGCTGAGCCCTACTCTGTAGCAAGATCACAAGCATAGTCAACAGAAAAATCTGACTGTTTGATCAACCCATTGAAACAAATTTTTGAAGAGGCGCATGCCCAAGTTTAATGTGTACTTTGCTTTAGCCTTAATAAAAAAACTCGGCGGCCCACTTCTAAATTGGGGCCTTATTACAAAAGAAAACGGGCTCTGCCTATTGACGCCCTCAACCCGACACTGCTGCGAGTTTGCCACGGCCCAGTTCGTTTGCTACCGGTAGGCCAGTCGACATCAGCCTGGCCCACGCTTGAGAGAGCACGCCCCGCTTCAGCTACTTTTGCCTCCGATAAGTCCAGAATATACAGACCGTGGAACTCCTGCCCAAAAACACTACTCACCCCCCTGTCGATCGGTCTCTGCAGAAAACAAACACCATTGTCGAAATCAAAGCACCGCCACAGTGTTCTACAACCTTCTTCACTGAAAGCAAATTGAAACGGAATTCCGGAACGAAGAGAACTCCTCTCAGTAGCAGCCGACTACTCAACCGAATATCCCCAACCAGAATTCACCTTATATGGAGTTCATCTGGTAAGAGTACATTTTTTTCCATTACGCAAAACCCTTAGGGTTTCGAAAGCATATTTAATTTCCGGTAATATGGTCGGTGGGATCCTGAATCGATTATCCATTTTCCTTCAAACAAATTACGGGAACTGGTAAGGCAAAACTCTAAAGTTTGATTACCTGAAAAATGGCTATAACTTAAGTCCTCTGATTCATGGTTGCGCTTCTGATCATCTCCGAAAGCTGTTGCATTTGTTTTGCCGTGAACCCACTATCTGAGCTTGTGAGTTGATCTGCTCTCCTTGTTCCTCTGACTTTACATGTTGGCGAAACTTCTTCTCTTTCGAGAGAGAATATTTTTCCCTGCCATGTAAGTGGAAGCAATCTGCTTCGACATGCCCGTTTTTCTTGCAATAGTTACACTGTAACTTCTGGTAACATTGCTCGCTAAGATGACCGAACCTTTTTACAGTAAGTGCAGGTAACCTTCTTTCTGTCTGTTTCGATTTTTGTTGTGTTCGAATCTTGTGGGCTTTCCTATCTGTGGTTGCTTGTGACTGTAAAATGATGTAGCTTCTTCTGATGAAACCTGCTTTCCCCTTTGTTCCTCTTCTTGCATAACCAGGGAGAAAGCCTTCTCCAAACTCGGTATTTCTGATAAGGCCAATATCTGACCTCTGATAGAAAGATACTTTCTATTGAGCCCCATTAAAAGTGCAAACCAATTTTCCTCGTCTATAGCTTTTCTGATGGATTTATTAATGTTGCAAGTGCAAACTGTTACAAGTGCATAAATCTGGTGGTTTGGCTTGCTCCAATTCTCCCCAGACCCTCTTTAGCTTGTTAAAATATTCGGCTACTGACTCTCTGCTTGTTTAATTTCTGCTAGTTCTCGTTTTAAAGTATGAATAACAGCTAGATTACTGTGCTGTACCTGGCACTGAGTGAATCCCATATGTCCTTGGGGTCATCCATGTAACGAACACTGTCGAGCACACTGCCACCAAGTGAATTCTTCAGCCATCTAACCACAAGTGAATTCGCTCTTTCCAAGCTGAGTAACGTATCAAATTTGATTCATCTGGCTTTTTAACTTTTCCGGTAACAAATGTACTTGTTTTTGGTTTTCAGAGCGGCAATCACCATGTCAAACCTCCAACCGAGAAAGCCGGTGCCTTCGAACCTCTGACAAGACTCAGCCCTGGGTTCTCTGCAGCGTGAACAAAAATTGGGTCGTTCACATCTATGACTGAATTTGCTGTTCCAGAGGCAGAATCCGCGCCTACCTTCTCCTTTCCATTGCCGCCTGTCATGGCTGTAATTCTTTGAATGAATTAAGCTTCCTGAAGCGCTGATACCATCTTAGAATTCTAGTTTGTGTTAAGTGTAAAGTGAAGATTATTGTAAATTCCATTAAGGCTGCGGAAGTATAAACGAGATGCTTGTGTAAGCGGCTTTCTTTGTTTGTCAATGAAGAAAAGTGTTATATTTTTTCAACCCTACGCTTCCAACGCTTATATAAAACAAAGGATATAAACTGATTTGCTAGAAAATCTCTAAGAATCTTAACTACTCTAGATGATAAAGAAACAAAATAACAACTTAATAATGTAACCAAAACAAGGCTTGTGGGCTAAAAGCCCAACTCGCCAATAGAATATTAGTTAATGCCTTAGCACTCGTTTAGCTGCGAGTGTGGATAATACTCCAGATTTAGGATTTATTTCTGTTGCGTATTAATATCAAACCTATACTGCTAAATAATTGACCTAATAAAATGTTAGAAAATCTGGGGTGTTACATATGGCGTACGAGCTAAAGCTCCAGCACAAAAATACTGAGACGGTAAAAAAGGAGAAAGGTAAGGGACTTGCGCTGCAAGTAGATGGGGAGAGTGATTTGGGATCGGACCGAGATGAGGAAGAGATGGTACTACATGCCAACAGGCACTTCAAGAAGCTCTTCAAGCAATAGCTAAAGAAGAATAGCGACGCTCAAGAGCTGGACAACAGTAGGAAAGGTAGAAATGACAAGAGCTTCCGGTGTTCCAAGCGTGGAAACTGCATCAAAGACTGTCCACAACGTCCGCAAGACGTCATTGACGGTCCAAGAAGTCGGTCCGACCACACTTTACCAGGAAACAGATGAAGGAGGCCCTTGTAGCTGCTTGGGGAGAGACTAACTTCAGCGATGATGACAGGTTTTCGTTAGCGAATAGTCCGGAGATGAGAAAGCAAATTTATGCGTAGAGGAAGACTATAAGGACAAGGATCATCACAATTTGTGTCTGGTCATGGACGAGGAAACTTCTGAAGAACCTGTCGGGGAGAAATCTGAGGATGATGAAGAATAAGAAAAGGTAATCTATCCTAAACTTCATAAATGGATCGTGAAATTTGAGTCTAGTCTTAGGAAATTTGCTATTTTTCTTGTAAGTCAGATAGAGGTGCAAGAAAAGAAAAATGATGAGTTAGTGGATGAAGGAGTACGTCTAGAGAACCAGTTAAGTTATGGAAGTGTAGTAAATCTGAGATCACGCATTAGGAATTACAAGATAGCTACAGTGAGCTACTCAAAGCTCATGAGAAACTGAAATCAAAGCTGGATGAAACCATGAGGAACTTGGCTAGGAAAGAAAAACAACCTGAAAATGTTATAAACGGTGACCTCATAGTCGCACTCAACAATGCTAAGAGTGAACTAATGCTCTTAAAGGAAAAATGTTTTAGGCTGGAGACCGAGGGTAAATAGACTAAATAAGAAGGCCCTCTTGGAACGGTAAGCGACTTGTTGGGCAACCGTCAGGAACCAGTCAACGAGGGTTATGTTACATTTTTTGATAGCTAGGTCACTTCCAGTTCAAGTGCTATAAAACTCACTTTATGCGGTCTTGGAAACTTGCTAGATCAAGACTTAAGTGGGTATAGAAGATAGACCACCGAAGTGTGTTTGTTTGTGAGGAAGGACCCAAGTATACTTAGGTCCCTAATCCATCTCATTGATTATTGAGTGAATGCTAGAGTGGGAGGGGAGCCCTACTGGTACATCGACAACGGGTGCTATAAGTATATGACGAGAGATAAATGACAATTCCTCTCACTCATCCCTAAGCGCCAAGGAACAGTTTTCTTAGGTGATAATAAGAAAGGTAACATTTTAGTCGCCTCTGTGGAACGGAAATTTGCCCAGATTTCAGATTTTAAAAGCAGAAAAAGAAGGAGAGAGAGGGAGATATAGAGAGCACGACCCAGAACGGGGAACAGGGAGAAAAAGAGAGGAAAATAAGGAAAAAGAAGAGGAAGAAGAAGGGAAAGAAGAGGAAGGACCCCCTCACCATTGAAGCTCTTCTTCAACCTCCCATGGCTATTTCTTCTCCTTTCTCTCTCATTTATGCTCTAATGGAGGCTTAACCTCCCTTGTAGCTAGGGATTGGGATTGTGCCCCAAAATCCCCAAAACTCCATTGTTGTACTTCAAACTTGTGTTTATGCTTTATTTTAGTCCTTGTGCTTAATTAAAGATGATTATTGAGTGATTATGGCTTTTAGGCTTGTTTACATTTGATTGTGACATGCTTAGGGTTTTTCTCGATTTTTCATCCATATGTTAAATTGGATGGTTTGGTTTACCAATGAGTTTGGCATTAATGTGGGATTCTATCAACATGATTGCTTTGAGATAGAGACCTATACCGTGGGAACTAAAACAATGTGTTTATTAGCCGTGATAAATTGCATTGCAACTTGGAGGGAACTTATGCTTAGTGCTATCAATGGAATCGGGTATTTGTGCTGGCCGCCTATTCCCGTGAAGATTGGTTAGGATTAATAGAACTAGGGTTAGGCTATTAGTTATTTTAGTGTTCCCGTTGTGTAGTTATAAACTCAATCGTCGATAATTGGTAGAAAGGGGAGGACGGGAGCAAATACCCATCCCGAGCTACATCTATCATAGATTAGTTAGTATAGTTTTATTGTTTCTTTTTGTTAATCAAACCAAAAACCAAAAACCAAAAACCAAAAACCCTCAATTTAAGTTTATGCACTTTTATTTATCTTCTTGCACATTTACTAAGCTTATAATTGATTAGGTTCACTGTGGATACGACCTTGTTGTACTACAATGATTAGGTTCACTGCCCATAGTTAGCAAGATAGTTTCACTACTATTTTGCACCACATTAATAAACATAGTTCACAGTATACGACATAAATATTTTATTTCACAAGATACCACAATATTTATTAAAATATATTAAAAACATAAAAATAATAAAAAATTATAGGTTAACTATTATATAGGTTGAAATTTTATATAATTAAAAATACTAAATATATAATTATAAAATTACTGAAAATAATAAAAAAATTAAAAAATACCAAGTTAAGAGAACGATAATTGAAATTTTCTATAATATTTTATCTCTAATAATTTTAATAATATAAAATATTATTATAAAAAATTAAATTCATATAAAGTAAGATTATAAAAATTAAATCATCATTCTCTTTACTATTGTTGTCTATTTTTAATAAAATTTGTAGCTTCTCCAATACAATTATACTTTTATTATTCTTCATATTTTTAGAGATTTTATTATATATATGAATTTTTTTTTCAATTTTAACTCATACATAAATAAAAAAGTTTAACTGTTTCTACTTACTTTTTAAAAATATATTTAATAATATTTGTTGTATTTTTGAATTAAATATATATATAAAGTGATATTATAAAAAAATACTATATGCTATTTACAAACAAATAATTTGACATAAAATAAAACATTAGTAAAGAGTATTATAGTCTAAATTTTTTAATAATATCATTTTATATATTTTAATTCAAACAAAAAATTAATAATTTTTTTAAAAATGTAAGTAGCAAAATTAACTTTTCTTATATATGAGTTATAATTGAAAAAATAAAAATTCCATATATATAAAAAAATAATCTCTAAAGAATTATAAAAAGTATAATATGTTAGATAAGCCACAAACTTGATTAAAAATAGACAAAAACCGTAAAGAGAATGGTAATTTAATTTTTTTATAATTTACTATATATTTTTTTAATTAAGTTTTTTAGCTTTTAAATGATATATACTATTTTTTATTTTTCAAACAAATTTAATTATATATGTGGTTTTTTTATTTTATAAAATTTTATCCAATCAAATAATAAACTTAAATTTTTATTAATTTTTTATTTTTATTAATATATATTTTATTTAGTTTTGTGGTATCTTGTGAATTTATAATATTTATGTGGTATACTGTGAACTATGTTATTAAGAAGTAGGGGTATTTTGGTCTCAAAAAGTTTTGGGTTCGTAATTTGTGGTATCTGGTGAATTAAATTATTTTTTGTGGTATCTAAAAACTTTTTAAAAAACTGTGGTATTTTGTGAATTAACAAACTTTTTAGTGGTATCCCGTGAATTTTCACTTTAATCTATTTTATTTTATCTTATTCTATTTGTTTACTTATTTTATCTTTATATCTTTTTTGTACTATTCTTACTTCTATTTAAGGCTATTTTATTGTTTTCATTATTATTAGTTATGTTGTTTATTTTCATTTGCTCTTCTGTTTTTATTTTTACTCTCATATGTTTTTTATGTATTTCATTTTTATTCATCTATTCTCATTCACCTCTTTTTACTACTATTATTTATTTCATTGTATTCTATTTTGCTACTTATTTGTTTATTTTTTAGTTTTCTTGTATTTTATGTTATCACTTATTTACTTTATCTTTTCTATTGCTACTTTTAATTAGCTTTTACCATTTACTTTTTATTTTTATCATTATTCTATTTAGTGTTATTTTATCATTTTATTTTACTATTATTATTCATATCAGTATATGTCTTTTGTTGCTTATTTGATTAACATTCCTCTGTTGTAAATGAGAGGAAGAGAAATATCAGAGAGAGACGAGATAGAGAAGCAACTGATATTCTTATTTCAATATGAGTATACAAGACCTCTAATTATAAAGGGTACATTGGAAACCCTAATTACATAAGATGTGAAGTCCACTATAAATATATCTATTTATAACACTCCCCCATGGATGAAACATCTTGTTATATGTTGCCTCATTTAAAACCTTGCCTGGACAAACCCTGTGGGATAAAAACCTCGAGCAAAGGAAAAGAGTACAATCTTACAATAACTTTACATAGCTATTCACTTGGCATTCACATACAATGAATCCAGTGGATGATTTTCATCGATTGTCTCGTTAAAACCCAACCTGGAAAAAACCTAATGGGAAAAACGCCATGGTGAAGGAAAAATAGTACAATCATCATTGCTCCCGCTGATGAAAACATCACTTTTATATGCATGCCCAATCTTTAAGATTGGTCCTGCACCTAGTTAATTGTGGAGCACCTAGTTGAATAAACCATCAAATTCGCACTTTTGCATATTTGCTCCATATTAATATCGATATCCCTTTTCTAAGTGGAACCCTTTGGGATATGTATATGATAGATGTAATCATCTACATAATTTGGAAATTCAATCAAGCATACCCTCAATTAATCTCTTGGGGGTTTTCACATTGATGTATCTATAGATATGATAACCCCGTTAACCATTATGCTGCAATAGCATTAATATTGGCACTTCATGATCATTGATTCAACAACCATAAGGAGACTTGTAAGGAGTTCCAATTATACTCTTACACTGCTACTATAGCAATACGAATTATCCAATAAAATTGGACTCATTTCAGTGATACCTTTCCAATATTTTTCAGTTAGACAATAATGGCACAATCAACTTTATCTCTTAGATTCATGAAGGATTTATCAACACTGTCACAGGGGCATTCCCTTTCTGACTTCACTAAACTCCTCCAGGAGTTAATCCCTTTTCGAGTCATATATAAACACACTATCAAAGTGATCTACCCGTATAAGGTATAATCATACCAATTAATCATAATTTCAACCATACTTATATCTTCAAAATAATCAACTACTGGGGATAAAGCCTTTTATAATCAATTGCAGGGCTTTTGAAAAATCTATATACACCAATACAGGTTGTATATTAAAAGAATTTTAACACACTCTTATCCATACGAATACTCGTTCGTATCCAGTTGCACTCACATCATTATGTGGATATCAAGTTCGCAACATTCACAACTTGAGTGTGTTGAAGTTCTGCGTCTTTCAAGTACTTTTGATAAATCAATTCAATGTCCTCGTCATCATTGTGACATGTAGCGCTACATACATTTGCATGCATATGCATAAATATAATCAACATTGATTTCATATCGGTTCCATTATATTATTGACATGACATAATATCTCGAGATCTCTATTATCATCAGGTACCTGAGTACCTTATATACCGGTAATTTGTCATGTCTGACGGCTCATCTAGAGCTATACCCTTTTTAGTATGACCATTTTAATTCTATGCTCCTTTTAAGGGCTTTGTCACTGGAACCACATAGTCTACCATGCTTCAGGTTAGACTTATTTGCACTTGTCCTTACGGGACATTATAATACAAGAGCATTAGACGTTGGCACATATTTTTCACTCAACATCAAGCAATTGGGTTGCCAACTTTTTGGAGATGAACAGTACTTTGAACTTAAAAGTTTATACTATACATGATGAGGATGACGTAATTCTATATTTCATATCATATCATCTCACCTTTCAATTGCTTCTTTTCTCCCCCCTGATGTTAGAAAAAATTACTCGTCTAAATGACAATCGAGTCATAAAGGTATTTCCACCTGTTAGTTCAAGGTATTAAAATTTGAACTTAACATACAATCCAACATCTTTAAGGAATTGATTGATCCACTAAAGCATAGTATATAAATATTTCAAACAAAACCTTGTATGGGAGAATATTTAGCTTTTGACTCAAAGTCATTTATAAGAGTGAGAGTTCATCGACACTATTTGGCTTGATGCAAATCAATGTTGCTTCTTGTAAACTACATGTCTCTAAATGCATATTGGGATTTTCAAACCAAAAGATCTTATAATTCATTTCAGATCTTTGATTAACCATCAATTTAGCCCAATGAACATGTAAAAGTTCATATTAAGGCATTAACATTTCACCAGCATTGTCCAATCTTATGGACTTTATTATTCAATCTTGCAACCTTTAGCTTTAATGACCATTTGGTTGATGCATCAATTTAAACCAAATCTTAATAGTCCAAAAATGGTCAGGATATGGTCCCCAAAATGGCCCATATCTCACCTGAATTCACGCGTATGAAAATCCAGGTTTACATATAATATCAACTGGTGATAGCCTTATAAAAGGTCTGTAAAAACAAGAAACAAATCATTTGCTAGAAGAATATAATTCTTCAGCAAGTGTCCACACGTACAGTGGATGTCAATTTGCATCATTATTGAACCGGAATGGTCTAACCGCTCTTGCCAAAAAAACATTGGAAATCTTATTGTTTTCTTTATCTTATCTCAAGTTCTTCATTGTACCAACACACATGTGATACAAAACAAAGGAGAAAACAAGCAGCTACAATCACGGCTTATATATTTTTTTTCCAAAATATACATTGATATTCTCTTATTTGTAGTCTTAACGTGATATTCGTATCAGGTATATCAGTACCACTTTTTGAGGAAACTCATTACTTACAAAACTTTCTTAGTACAAAAATTTCACTCTATATGTGGTATTGCAGCTGCTCTTCTAGAGCTTATTGACCCTTATCTTATGATTTTTCAATCATGGAAAATCATTCTCACACATGAGAGTAATGCCTTGTCATCAAGACACATGCTTATGGGTCAATTATAATCCTTTGGAAAGGGTAGCGAGCTACAGCTGCACTGCAATCCAAGCAAGTGTTAATTCTTGACTCCATCAAGAAATATTATTTATAGTTGTATTGTCTTTAATCATGTTTCTCAAGACATACGCCTTCCCGAACATATGCTTTCATGACCCCTTTAAGGTGTACAAATTCTTTGTAAATGGATAAATCTCATTTAGAACATACGCTTTTCCGGACATATGTTTTTCATGACCCCTTTTAGGGTGTATAAATTGTTTGTAAATGAATAAATCTCATAAATATAAACAAATATACATAATATATATATATATTATATATATTATAAACAAGGAACAATAATAATATAGAATATATAAAGAAACATAGAATAATATTTTAAAATTTAAATTTGTTATCCTCAACATAACCTCTCATTAAAAAAATCTGCATAGCTTCAATTTTGAGCTAGCTTTGAAATAAGTTGAGTTTTGTTCACACAAAAAAACCTTGAAAGTCTTGCAATTATAATAACATCCAATGCTTTTTGTGATGTCAATAACTGCTCATCATCTCTCACAATCTGGTCATGACTTTTGACTATTCATGAAAAACATGGAATAAAAATGATTCGACAATTACCATTCTATATTTGTCATGCCAAGTGTTTTCTTTAATAGATGAACAATATTTGGGTGATTCACCAGAGTCACTCATTTTGTGATTTAGCACTATCTCAATGAAGATGAACTTATGATTCATTGAGAATCATTTGTAAAATCACATTCAAATTAAATTATGTGTATGACATTATACATATACCATCATCATAGAGATCAAACTTGACATATGAATATTCATCATCATGGTATATCACTTACGTAGTTTTCCAAGAATTACTTCAAACGATTTTCACAAATTTCTCCTGGTGCAATACCATCATTGATTTTTCACGAATCATCAAATAACGTTCATCTTATACATAAAAATAGATACTTCGGATGAATTAGCCAGGTGTTATACCATCTTTTAGATCAATGATGTGATCAATACATTTATTTTTCAAAATATTGTCAATAATCTAAGCTCAGTGCTAATACCATATCATATTAAGTTCAAAAGTTTCCGGCACAATGTCAATTTCTTTGCTCATATTGTATAAAAGAATTAAAAAAAAATCGGGCACCGCTCCTTATATTGATCATATTAACACTTTCAAGGCACAATGCCCTTTTTAGCATATTGATGTCAAAGTTTCAGGCGCGATGCCCTTCTTAGTGATGCCCAAGGCGGTAAGCTCAAGTTCAGCAATATTGAACATTGTTTATCATATATCAGAATCAAATACTTTCAAGCGCAATGCCATTATTTTTCAAATAATTTTAAAATTGATTTTATCAGGTGCAATGCCGTATATATTGGGGTAAACATTATAAATAGCAATCATAAAATAATGAAATATATTATACATCACAACAAAATAAATCAAATAACACAACAAAAGTAGTGCAGTAAATAAAATATGGCATAATACCTCACATAATATTTATATCTGGCACAATGCCTTAAATGAAAATTTATATCTGGCACAATGCCTCACGTAATTATTATACCTGGCA
Organism: Limonium bicolor; assembly: GCA_023374045.1. Lineage (NCBI taxonomy): Eukaryota > Viridiplantae > Streptophyta > Magnoliopsida > Caryophyllales > Plumbaginaceae > Limonium > Limonium bicolor. The sequence goes on along the minus strand of CM041782.1, from coordinate 114,497,780 downwards.
CAATGTCTCACATTATACTTAACAAATAAATAAAAATGAAAACTGGATGAATTAAACAACACAGAATAAAAATTAGCAGTATTGAATTCTGGCACGATGTCTCACGTGATTATTTTTCCTGGCACGATGCCTAACGTGATTATTTTTTCTGGCATGATGTCTAACGTGATTATTTTTTCTGGCATGATGGCTAACATGATTATTTTTTCTGGCATGATGTCTCACGTTATACTTAACAAATAAATAAAAACGAAACTGAATAAATTAAACAACGCAGAATAATAATAGTAAACAATGTCTGGCACGATGCCTCACGTGATATTGAATTCTGGCGCGATGCCTCACGTGATATTTAACAAATAAATAAAAATGAAACTGAATAAATTAAACAACACAGAATAATAACAGTAAACAAGATCTAGCACGATGCCTCACGTGATATTGAATTCTGGCATGATGCCTCACGCGATATCAATTCCTGGCATAATGCCTCGCGTGATTATTTTTTCTGGCACGATGTCGCACGTGATAATTTTCTGGCGCAATGCCTCATATGATATTAATTCTGGCTTGATGACTCATGTGATACGGTTAAGAATCCTAATTTCATTTTTCTGGATGTGAAAATGGCGTGATGAGGTGATTGCGCCCGCGAGATGCAAAGAAAGAGATTTTTTTTTTCTTCTTTTTTTTCACGGTAGAGCGTGCTGATAACGTGTTGTAAATGAGAGGAAGAGAAATCTTAGAGAGAGACGAGATAGAGAGACAACTGATCTTCTTATTTCAATATGAGTATACTAGGCCTCTATTTATAAAGGTACATCGGAAACCCTAATTACATAAGATGTGAAGTCCACTATAAATATATCAATTTATAACATCCTCTTATTTTTTTTATTATTTGTTTATTCTATCTTACTTATCGCAACTTGTAGCGTTCTAATTCAGTTTCCATTTTTATTGCATTTGTTTGTATTTTTATCATCGCTCTATTTATTTTTCCCCACTTCATTATATATTTCAGGACTCCTTAAAAGAAAACAATTCGTTTTTGTGGATAAAACTTTTTAATATTTCTGTTTAAAATGTTACCTTTTTTGAAGAATTCATTTAATTCGAAGTGCAGATTTTCCTTTATTTTCCACAATTCTACATGGAGTTATGTTGTTAGCTTAACTAGTTAATGTATGCATGGGAGAGACATTAGGTCTCAACTTTGAGTCTGATTGCCAGCGCCTAAGGTATTTTTTTGTGGTTATTTCCCTTTCTTTTATTGGCTTGCCCAAAAACAAAACAAAGCCTTTGGAGCAACAAAAACCCTAACCTACTTCACTATTTATATAACACTTAGAGAACAACAACAGCCAGACACAAATCCAGACAGTTGTTTTCCTTCATTCTCGTTTTTGTCTCGTCATCTCTTACATATAAAAAAAGAAGAGCAAGCTACACCTACCTCGATTGAATTCATCTGCAACGTTCTTCTCATCCACCTATTCTCATGCTCCTCCTCTATTATCTTCTATTCACACTTTGCAATGTTGCTCACCCGACAGGCGAACGAGGAATATACATCTCTGCACCACTCTTTTTAATCTGCAAACAAGGAATGAATCTGCATCTCTGTTCATTCTTTTTTCATTCTCGGTAACTTTGCGAACCCACTGGATAACAAGAAACACTAATACTCCATTTCTCATATCCCTTCACTATCGGTAATATTGCAACACAAAACTGATGAACAAGAAAACATACCTCTCTGCCCTCTCTTCATCGACGTTAATTTTGCTACCCAAACTGGTGAACGAGGAACATAGGCCCCATTCTTTTGCACCGAGTTTATTTGATCAGCTAGTTTATTGTCTCTGTATGTCACATACATCAATTGTCATATCAACTATTTTTCTTCTCTACTTTTTCTAACTTTCAGCTGACAACTGACATCAGCTAGATTATCAGTTATGCAAAATGGGGTCATACATACCTCTGTCTCTCTTTCATTGTCTTCCTCACGGTATTTTGCCGCCCAAACTGGTGAACGAAGAACATACATACCTCGCCTCTCTTTCATTGTCTTGCTCACGATAATTTGCAACCACTGGCAAACTAGGAACAGACACTCCACCTCTCTCTTTCTTTTTCATCGGTGAACAAGAAATACATATCTACGCCTTCTGGTAATTTGAAACCCAAACTGGCGACAAGAAAACATACATCTCTACCTCTCTATTCTCTTCACTCTTGAGTAATTTTGCAATCTCACTGGCAACAAGGACTCTGCACCTTCTTCATGCTCTTCACTTATGGAGAATTTGCAACCCCAATGTCGAGCAAGAAAACATACATCTATACCTCTCTATCTCTTCACTCTAAGTACTCGTACCACCTCTCTGTCGAACAAGGAGCACACCTGCTTTGCTTTGTCATTCTCTTCACTCCTGGTGGCAAACAAGGAATATACACACTCTTTGTCTCCCTTCCTCCTTCTCTTTGTGTCCACGACTCCGTAGAGCCAAATCAGTGAAGTTGTTGCACTGCTTCACTTCATTCTCTTTACTCACCGTAATTTTGCAAGCTTAACTGGAGAACATGGAACGTACCTGCACCGCCTCTCCTTCCCTTCAGCTGGTGGACTCTGTTCATTCTCTTCACAATATGTCACGCTCAATAGGTACTCATTTCGATCTAATTCAATGTAGCTTCTGAATCTCTCTGGTTGTTGACGTGGTTCACTGAGTTGCTCGATATTATACGCTATCTTACCTCTTTCCATAAAACAAATCGAATTTGAACTCCTTTATGTTCTCTCTTTCTCTGGTTCTTGACCAAGGTACCTCACCCCGTGTTTATGACTATTGGCTGAGCTTGAAGATTGTAGGCCAAGCTTGCGAGACAGATCTTCCTGCTGAAAAACACAACTCAACTTGCTTTTACAAAGTTTCTGTTTGTCTTATATTCTTTTTTTTTTTTAATATTCAACTCGATGTAGAAGTACAGATGAGCTCAATTTAGCATGCTACCAAATAAGCACACGATATGGAGACGAACCATCTGTAGATGCAAAATCAGCAAGTGTTTGAACCATAGCTGGCAAAGCTGAGCTTGACGCTGATAGATGATAATAAATTCCTTCCATCATAAGGTCAGGTATATGCGATCCTATTGCAACAAGCAGCTGTGCGGCAGTCCTTTGCCAATCTGCATTGAGGTTCTTGGAAGATATCATCTCAGTTGTAGCAATCTTGGCAAGATATGTCTTATATTCAAATAATTAAATGTAGTGTATTATTTTGCCCTAGATATGTCCCTAGTTGAGCTATAAAATCGAGAGATAGGGAATGGAATAGTAATGTGAAAATGTAATTCCATCGTATGTCATTTGTATTAGGTATAGCATTGGGCATGATAACAACATAATATCTAAAGGCCCACTATCTTGGGCTACTAGTCCCATTCGGTATTGAATGAAATCTCTTTCACTTGCTTATATTGGTCCTGGTTAATTAAACTGAAACATTGTTTTTTACATATAGAAATATTAATCTATTAGTTTTAAGTTTTAAACTAGAATTTGGAGTTGACATATGATCATTCGCAAAACGTTGCTCTTTCAAAAATATTTTGCAAACAGCAATGAAGGTTATGACTGCTAGTTACTTGTTAATTTGATGTGGTAATCTAATCTTGACTTTACTCCTTAAGTTCGATTGTCATATAAACTGCAATGTTATCTTTAAAAGTCGCAAGACTACTCAAGCCACTACTACATAATTGTAGTATGCCGATACTTTTATGTTCAAATTTTATACACAAATAAAATGTGGAAAATTAATTTCTTCACTTATTAGTGTCTTCATAATAGATGTAGAGATATTAGAGATCTTTGTATTTTATATATACATACTTGTACCTATATTTAGCATAAGCTCTTATTATATAGTTCTACACAAGTGTAACTAAATAGTGTGGTTATATTAAAAAATTTACTACACCTTATTAAGTGAGGTTAAAAAAATGTTATTATCTATATTTTTTGTAGTAGTGAGTTTATGTAATCTTTATCTATCAATTTTTTTTCTAAGCCTTTGTGAATTAGCATGATAATATGTTTTGATGAAGAATATGTTTGCATGTTTTCAAGTAAATATACCGCTCTTTGTCTACATTTAATTTGTGTACACCCAACAAGGGAGTATATGCATGCAATGTCTTTTCCCCAAGCCTTGAGTGACAATTTTTTTTTAGCATTTCCTCTACTCACTGCCTTTTATTCTCATTTGATTGAGGTGCATCTTGCTTTGAGGCTTGAATTGGACTTCCCATAATGTTTGAATTTATGGAATCTTGGACTTAATATGTTTACACCTTGCGTATGGAAACCCTATTGTTTACACATGGCTGATTATGGGCACTCGACCACCCTATTCGACTGTATTTTTCTATAAACCGAGAGCAAGCCACCCAGGGATTAGTGTTCTGTCACCTTGAACTCCTTTTGATGATGATTAACAGGGCCGTCTCAATTAAAATTACGGGACCCTGTGCCAGTTCAAATAAATAATCATAATATATATTATGTACAAAAAATTATTTAAAAATATAAATTAATTTAAATAATACTCATCATTTATTAATTAATAAATAATCTAATAAAAAATTAATTTTTTATAATAAATAATAAATAATAAATATTTAAATATGTGATATAATTTTTTTAAAATAAAATTATTTATTAATACAATATTTTAGTGGTAATATTTCATTTTATAAAATTATAGTATAAAATTTTAATATGTAATTTTATGTACATATAGTAATATTTATGACAAGTTATTTATTATTTATTACTTTATTGTTTTATATGTTATATACAATAATAAAGTTCACTAATAAAATGTCATATTTTTCATTTATAATTTTTTACTTATAATTTTCTATATAAGTTATTTATAACAAGATCCTCAAAAAATGGGACCCCTGATAAGTGGGGGCCGTGTGCCATGTCTCCGGTTGCACACCCCCGTAGTCGGCTCTGATGATTAACAATCTACATTCTACCACTGTTATTAACCCCTTACACATAAGTTTTGTCTGGAAACTGATTTTAGCATAATTCAAATCATTTCTTGACACCGATTTATTTCGGATGGGCGTCAAGTCATTGATATTATTTCTCCAGGGCCTTTAATTCAGCAATCCCAAAGTTTCTTTTTTGATCCGAAAGATACTTGTAAGAAAACAAAAAAGGTTGTGACGCTGCAATGGATCCTGAGCAAATGGCTAAAATATCGTTTGTTTTATATGATTGTCAAAGTTTGTTTGAAATTGTCAAGCAGAAGATAGTTAGTTACCCGTACAATTGTATCATGAATTCATTTTAACAATTTCATGTCTATTCACCCTTATTCTCATCATCCATGTTATCATTCAACTTTGCCTCTGTTATCCGTTGCCTCTGTTTTGCGTTTGTCGCTTTTGTTGTAATTGTTAAATCGATATTACAAGTGACCATAGAGTAGCTATTAGGTTTACCATTTCGGGGCTCTCGGACCCAGTGTAGAAAAAGCCTTAGAGGATACTCCCCACAACTAGCATATCTCTGATTTGTTTTGTGGGGTGGTGCCTATCTAAGCCCGTAAAAATCATCCCTTAATTCTAAGATGTAAAACTTAAATTAACCAAAGAAACATACCCTTCCAAATCATCTCATTTATCCTCAATTCAACATCTTCCAAATTCCACAAAAAGTTCATTTACCATTTTAAGAAATTGTCTCTGCTTTTACAAAATGTTGTCAGAAATCCAAAAATCATTTAAGAAGTCAAATAAAAAAATCATCATTCATCAAAAAAAATAGTCAAAAACAAAAAATTGGTTTCTTGGTTTTAATAAATCATTTCAAAAAATCTAAAATGTCATTCCAAATTCTTATTCAATTCCAAAAAGAGGGAGAGGAAGCTTTAGAAAAATCTTTAAACAGTTTCTAAAGTCTAATAACTAATTTCAAAAATATTTTTCAATCAAATAATTATCCATCTTTTTTAGTTCCTTTTAGAAATCCATTCAAGCTCAATAATCATTTAAAAATCCAAATTCTTTAATTATAAAAAAAAACCAAACTCAACCTAATTCAAAAATCCAACCAACCCGAAGTCGGACTAGAGAGCCCGTAAAACCTTGCCCAATTTCGACCCAAGTTCAGCCCATTAAAATCCAGCCCAAAGTTGATCCAATTCCAGCCCAAATCTAACCCAAGTTCGGCACATTTTCAATCTCACATTTTCAATCTACAAGTTCAGCTCAATCTCGGCCTAATTCCAGTTCACGAACTCAGTCTAAATCCAAACACTAAAGTCCAAAATTCTAGCCCAAGATGCACATCAAGATCTTAAAAAAAATCAATCCAATTCCACTTCAAAAACTAACTAAAAATCTTCTTCAAAAATCATCCAAAAGGTCCTCTTCAAAATCAGCCCAAAATCTATTTGCTTAAATCACCAAATCTTTCACAAAAAATCTCCTAAAAACCCTCACAAAATTCACCAAAAACCCTAGAAAAAGTTCTTCAAAAGTCCTCACAAGTATTCTTCAAATCCTTCACAAATATTCTCCAAAAACCTTCACAACATTCTCTCACAAAAATCTTCTCAAAAATCCACTATTATCATTTTAAAACCCCATAAATTCTTTCAATCACTTCTAACTTCAAACATCATTTCAAAATCTTCTTTGAAATTCCAAAAGTCAAAATCTTTTTCAAATCCACAAATTAACAATTTAAAAATCATTTTAAAGTTTGAAATATTTAAAAAAATCCGAAAACCATTTCAATATTCAAAGGAAATTTTTCTCTATATACAAAAAACTCTTCTCAAACATTACAGAAAGTTCTCCAACAAATTGCATAAAGATTCTCAACCCTTCAAGAAAAAATAAACTTCCAAAACTCAAAATTATTCTTTACAAATTTCTGAACTGTTTTCAATTCTTTTCCAAAGTAAGTCTCTTTCAAAAAATTGTGGCAAGACTTCAAAACAAACATTATTTAATAAAAAATAATAACTTTTCAAGGTTACAAGAAATGTCTAACACCTTCATATACCCTTTTCATTCCTAAGTTTGACATCACTTGTCTCTTTTCAAAAAATAATCCAATCATCTAACACTCTTCTACTCAATTTCTTGTTTTCAGCTTTCAATGTTTTAAAACCCTGAAGTTAAAGACGTTATTAGGGTTTAACCGATAATATCTCATATAATGATATTCCTTCACAAACTCTAATTTTGACATAAATTTATTGCTCCATCTTCTGAGTCTTGGCACTTACCATTAATTAAGTATCATGTTCGAGGGGGTACATGAGTGATATTTCAGGATCATGCGCCTCTTTTGAAATAAAATAAAATTTAGTTTTAAAAATTTAAGAGATAATATTTTGAAGAATCTTTCTTTCAATAATCCAATCTATACCACATGTGTCCATAAAACCTCGGACCTTTACAATCCTCTCAACTTATTGAATCCTTCCCTTGAATTCTCCTAGCAATCCTAATCTTCCAAGCAACTCGAACATGTTGGCGAGATTAAGCCTTTCGAATGGCAGGGACTCGGACTTGAACTCAACAAGGAACTCAAGCATCTTAGCGAGACTCTAAAGACTGTTAAAATTCTAAAAACTCTCTGAAGCCCTAAATTCATAACTCCTTTGAAATCTCAATTTCTCATAATCCTAACTTTATAGGGCTCTAACTTCTTATGAATCTCAAGCCCAAAAAATCGTGAACCTCAAACTCCTGCCCAATCCTAACACTCCACAAGGACTCTGAATTATCAGCGTCTTTACCAAGCTCGAACTAACTCAAATAGTATTGAATGCCTCCTATGTCTTAGATCACTCCAAAGACTCAAAGATTTCAAACCACATCTCATCAAAGACTCTAGACTCCAAAAAATGACCAAAATACCCATTGGATCTCTCAAACCTTCAAATTTCTTCAAACAACCACAAACAATTCCTATTATTAAACCCTCTCGAAACCTGAATATCCAAAAGGACCAAAATATCTTTCGACTTCACCAAGGATTAAAATATCTTCATCGTTGGACAAACAAAAAAAATCCTCCCTAAACTGTTGTGCAAAATAGTAGTTAAACTATCTTGCTACTTATGAGCAGTGAACCCAATCATTGTAGTACAACAAGGTCGTATCCACAGATACTTCGCAACTATCTAATTAATTATCAAGTTAGTAAATGTACAAGAAGATAAATAAAAGTGCATAAAATGTAAATTGGGGGTTTAGCCAGTGGCAATCTTGGTGTTAGGAAAATAAAAATAATTAAAAGCTTAAATAAAATTGTAGTGTATTGAATGGTTGGAAAATGTGCTAAGGAAGGTGAAATCGCCCAAATATACTTCAGACATTAATTATAATCCTAATTTGCTCTACTTGTTTGTTAAGAATTTATCTTGGGGCCTTCCTAAATCATAGATAAGGACAACTCTTAATTAATTCAATAGACTTTTTATAATCAGAAAAAGTCTAAAATCATTAATTAGCATTAAGCAAGAATTCTTTTAATAACAACGATTGATTTTATCTGCTAATCAAGGAGATAATATCTAACATTTGTCTCTCTTTGTGGTCTATTCTCAAATTTACAAAATCATTGAAATAAGAGAAACCGTAAATGCGTAAAAATGATCAGTTCTTAAGCATTTAATAATTTAGAGAGACAAAACAAATATTTATAAGCAAACTTGGTATTATAAATAAGTTTGAATTATTTGGGGTTAAACATCCATCCTAAACACAAATATAAAATTACTCAGACATTAATAGGAATGAAAATAAAATAAAGATAGAAGTAGCCATTATTTTGGAGACTGCTGGAGGAGACGGGAGTGCGGCTCGCTCTTGTTCCAGCTGCTTCTCTTCTCTTCTTCTTATCCTGCTTCTGCTGAGTGGTGGAATGAAGAATAAAAATAAATTGGAGAAGTGGGGGATAAGAGGATGGAATGGATCGTGGGTGTGGTTTGTGTTGTGGTCGATTGTCTGTTGTGAACGATGGATCGTGGTCTGATGAACTTTGGATTTCGGAAGGGATGATTGAAGAAGATTGAAGGAGCGTGGGTTTTATAGAAGATAGGAGGAGGAAGAAGACAGGCTGGAACACGCGTGAGGAATTTAAGGAGTGCGCCGGCGCCTGATATTGCCGATGGGGTAGATAGATATGTTTGCAGGCGCCGCAAGAAAAATGGGGAAGACGGTCGGCACGTCAATTTTCTAGATCTGGTTGCATTTAGATGACTGCTTGTTTGTGTCCTTGCATAAATGGGCAGACATCTCTAATTTTCTGTCTTTGTTTGTTGTCCGGCCTTTTATCCACGGACAGCATGGCTTGTTTTCTGTTCCAGCCATTTATCCACGGACAGGCCATGGTTTTTTCTCTGTCCGGTCATTTATCCACGGACAGGGCATACTCTCTGTTTTCTGTCCGGCCAAATATCCACGGACAGGCCATGACATTTCTTTCTTGTCCGGCCAATTTTACACGGACATAACATGTCCTTCCTTGTGTGTCCTGCCTTTTTTGGGCGGACATAACATGTCCTCCTTTGCTGTCCTGCCTTTTTTCCACGGACAGGTGCAGATTTTGACGTGTCCGAACCAGTGTCCGGACCAGTCTGGTTCGGACAGGTCGATGTTTCGGACAGTGGTTCGGACGAAAATTAGTTTGCTCCTAAAATATTCGTTTCAGCTCCGATTTAAGATCCGTTTGCGCCTATGCGTTCGTCTCTTCGTCTACTTTGCTCCTAGCTTGGTTTTCCTCATGTTTAACCAATAAATCTGTAAGATAACCAATAAACATAAACTAGAGGAAAACTAACCAAAGTGGAGAAATGAGCAAGAAAAGTGCTACTATAATACATGAAATACACCCATAAAACATGCTCATTTGGACACTTATCATAAACCCCTCAAACCTTCCATGGCCTTTGCAAGCCTTCAATGCCTTCAAAATCCCTTGGATTTTCTTCATATCTAAGCGCATTTTAGCCATTCTACCCTCAGAATACTTTCAATCTCTCAAAAACCTTTTTCATGGTCATTCAACTTTCATAATACTTTAACCCTACAATTGGTATTAGCTTGGTAGAAAAACTCTTTATCAAACTCTCTACTTTGCTCCCCTCATATCCTATCCTTGTGGTATTCGAATTGAATCTCATTTAAAAAAAGGTTTTGAAAGAAGGCAATCCTGACAATTGGAGACCAAGATTTCCTCAGGCACCATTCAAAGTCGTGGTCGTTTCCACTTCTAAGGGGTATAATCCGGTACTAACCCACAGAATCTCTGCAATGACCAGATAAGTCCTATCCATAGGTAACAATTTCATAGCCAAATAACAGTTTTTATAACCCTTTTCTTTCCTTCCTTGTTCATTTTAGGTCAAACTAGGTGGTGACTCTAGTCAATTACGGATTTAGGGCATAAGTCCGTGTGGAGCCCATTGAGAGCGGGTGTAGGGCTCAATAGCATTCCCCTTAAGCTTTATGGGAAATACGAATAATAAAGTAGGTATTTGAGGGATGCCAGGATAACGGGTTTTCACCCTTCACAAAATGAAAATTTTAGGATCTAGGCTTTTCAGTCAAGAACCATTTAGTTAGACCCCCTCATACTGAAAAAATCACCCTCCAAAACCACGAGTAGACTTGATATCATGTATAGTGTCTGGTTGTGCGCTAAATTTTAACCTGATCCAAGAGAGAACCATCTCACAGGAGTCAAAAGAATCCTAAGATATCTCAAGGGGTCCTACAACATTGGGTTGTTCTACCCCCGCTACACCAGCTATGACATTGTGGGATACTCTAATGCAGACTATGGAGGATTGATTACGGATAGGAAAAACACCTCTGGGACAACTTACCTCATGGGATCCTGCTTGATGTCATGGGGATCGGAGAAGCAACAGAGCGTGGCCATCTCAACTTCAAAATCGGAGTACATAGCCGCGGCGAGCTGTTGTGCATAACTCTTGTGGTTCAAACAACAGATCGGTGACTATGGTGTCTAGACTAGTACGCTCCCTATCATGTGTGATAACACAAGTGCTATTTTAGTTTCCAAAAATCCTGTTCATCACACACATACTAAGCATATAGACATTAGACATCATTTCTCAAGAGATTGCTATGAGAAAGACTTAGTCACGTTAAAGTATATTAATACTGATAAGCAACTTGCTGAAGTAGGGAGAAATTCACTAAGATCATCCATGATATGGGCATGATATTCCTGAATTAAATACGAGGTTCGAGAGCCTGTTTATGTTCAACAGACATAGGTTAGTGACTACTTCGGTACATGTCTTTCAGTAGTATTTGATTATTTATGCTTTCACGATAGGTGACTATTGTAGAAAAAGAAATCATATTTTTAGCTTAGGACAAAGACAAAATAGGACTAAATTTAGTGCATGTTTAACGGTAAAAATCTCCTTCTTAATGTTAGACTCTGAAATTGACCGATATAGTCCAAACTAGTTCAATATGGCTATTGAAGTAGCCGTTGGTACACTGTCATCACTTTGTCAGTGCTCTATGACGTATCTTTTATAGTGTTGAGCTATATAAAAAGGGGTAGGGGTGTTTTTCATAACTCATCACTTACTTCCCAACTCTCTTGTGCAAATCTAAGCTACTATATATATATATATATATCAAACAATCTGAAAGAAAGTGTTCAAAGCCACAAAAAATTATCCCACTTTAGGTCACAACACTCTTTGCACTCAGTGCTCAAATTTCTGCTCAGCGTAGTCCAAGTTGGCACCCAAACACTCACACTCTACAAAATCCTCAGAGCGAACAATTTCCAAAGACATCCATAAACTCCACAAAAGAAACCCATCAAAATCTCTCAAAACCAAATAGCCTCCGCCTCACGAAATCCTCTACCCAAACAAAAGGATTCCGCCTCTACATCATGAGCCTCTATAAACTAATTCACAAAGGCCCAAATGAGAGGAATCCCAAGGATTTCTCCCCGTACAATTGAAAAACTAATCAAAGCTTTTATATCCAAAGAAAAATCATCAATCAAGAGAAGCATAAGCACAAACATTCCAGAGATAGTCTTGATAAGCAGTGGCTCATCATATACAGATGCTTATCAATCGACAGGAACCGATGTTAGTGACCACGACATGGATTTCTCCAGGTCATTCTCCTCTGATCCCTCCTATGACAGCGGAGATACAACCACGCTTATAGGACACACAAAGGAGAAATGGCTTCAAGGTGACAACTATTATGATCGGAAGAAATACAAGAAATAACGAGGAAGAAGAAGGGCTAAATACTACAAATCAAATGGAGTTTAGTAACATAAAAATCCATAGAAGCCAGTAGGAGCCGCATAACGAAAAGCTAACCCCAACGTCTATCATGAGTGTTCTACACCTCTTGTAGGCCTGAGCAACCACTGAAAGAGCCCAAAGCGATAGGCTAGATTTTCTTTGATTCTCAATTTGTATTGTACTCAGTCATCTATCTAATAGTATGAATTTTTCAAATGTTCGTCTGATTGCATATGTTCTAATTAGCTCACTTCCCCTATCTTGTTGGATGGAAAATGGGGAAAAGATGAATCCGTATTTAATTTTTTGAATACTTGTTCTTAGAATTGTTACTCCTTACGAAAATGCCTAAGTGTTTTTGTTTGCAAACCATTTACCTAACCTAGGGGGAACTTTTTAAGGGAAACCCTATTTTGGAGTTAGAAGTTTTCACTCTTAGGAATTATATCTTTAAACTTAGCTTATGTTGTTTATCGGATTGGTTTCCATCATCAAAAAGAGTGGATGCTAAGTTAAATTCCTTACACTTTTGATGATAGCAAATTGTCCTTGTGTTTAATGTGTTTGTTAAATGTTTTAAGCAAATAAGGATTATCATGATACTTGCATGCAAGGTTACAAGCGGGTTCTACCATTATGACTAGTGCCCAACAGTCGGGCACATGTCCATGATCGCTAGGACGATACTCTAAAGATGACTCACCACGAGAACTCACTGTAACAACCATGGAACCAATGTAGGAAATCATCTACACTTACTAGTAGCTTCACAACGTCAGCCTGAAGATTTGATCCTTGGAGATCAGATAACTTAGAGGCATGGGAGATAAGGAAGGAAGAAGACAAAACCATGGGAGAAAAAGTAGTTGTCTTTCTACTTTTCAAAGTTTGTCTTCAAATGAAGCTTCTTGTCTATGGTCCAATCTCTGGCACAAGCAATGGCTAAACCACTTAGAAGCTTGAACTTCAGAAGACTTATGTATCAATTTTTAAGTCCTCAAATGAGAAGAGATCAACACCTCCTATAAGAAGGATTCGACTTCAATTAAAGAGGTGTTGCTGAAACTGGTGAAAACTGTAATAGAGAGCATAAGTTACATTAAGCTCATTATTCTAAGTGTTTGAGTTTAATAAAGCCAAGTAAGTCTTGGAATTGAGTGATTGTGTAAGCGAATGGTGTATCATAACTCATCATGTTGAGTTTGTAACGAGTGGAACTAGTTAGGGTCTGGCAGCAGTCGGGGGACTAGTTGGGAGATCAATTAGGACAATCAGGGAGTGGTTGGTGGAATTATTGAGGGGTTGTAGATCAGAAGGGTCTGATCTGGGTAGAAGGGCTTAGGAAAGTTCTAAATTATCCCGAGTCCGTGAGTAGGGCAAGAAGGAGATTGAGTGAATTTCTAGGGTGTAAATTCTCAATCAAAAGAGGTTCCAGTTTAAAGTTACTTCAGTCTTCTACCTCCTTGAGTTACATATCGTTATCCAGCTCACGACACATGCGTGACATGTCAACGACAAGTCAGGGTCGTGTATTGGAGCACCAATAGACCAACAAACATCAAACACACTGAGTGTAGGTAGAGAAAGCACCACAGTAAACACGAGCCTTAACCATGTGAGGATAAGACTTGTTCACACGTTTAACAGTACTGGGGCCAATCGATCGTTCTTATCGATCACCATGAACTTTAGCTCAAACTTATTAAAGAAATACTGGAGGAAATTGTTGTTCCAATAAATGCCACAACAACACCGACCTCAAAGGACTTAAAAGCCTTAGGCTCTTCATAAGTCATGAACACTACTCACAAATCACGCCTTCCCAAAACCTCAACTTCAAAGCCCTAACCTCATCATAAGTCCTGAACACCACTCACAAATCACATCTTCCCAAAACCTCATCTCCAAAGCCTCAGGCTCGTCATAAGTCCTGAACACCTCCCAGGAACCACACCTCCAATTTCAAACGCTCAGGCTCGTCATAAGCCTTGACCACCACTCAAAAGCTTTAAACACCATAACAAACATCTCACACCTCCCATGGTAGCATGTTCATCTTCTATGAAACAGTTCACAAGTTCAAAATCTTTAGTTAGGAAATGATAATTTCATTTTCCTTTTCAGCGAACAGACTTTTCTCAAATTTTTCCATGTTTGGCACCTTTTACAATAATTTCTTTTTAAAAAACACTTTGGACAGGTTCCAGTCCCTACAAGCACCCGGATTGCATAATTTCATTGTCACGTTTGACGCCTTTACAAAAAGTTTTTCAAACACTTTCCTAAAACGGTTTCATCATTAGTACGAGACCATTGCAAACTCACATCATCAGTACGAGATCTTTTGCATGAAACCACTGCATACTTGTAAGAGATTTTGAATCATCTCTTGTGTGAGAATCCAACTCAACTCCTGTGTAAGAATCCAATTAACTGTCGTGCAAGAGTCCAGCTCTTGTCAGTATCCTTTTTCAGTGTAAGACCCATAATCAATGCGAGATCTAGCATCTTCTTTCAGCGCGAGACCCAAAATCAGTGCAAGACCTAGTATCTTCTTCAGTGCGAGACCTAGAATCAATGCGAGACAAGAAAAATTCAAACAATTTTATAATTTTCTCTCTCCACTGGAAAATGCCCATATCAAGTTAAACTGTCATTAAATCTAAACACATGGTAGAGGGAAATTTTTAGATAATAACCTTGTTGGAATTTTGAACTTTCAAATTTCCAATAATTATTTATAAATGATGAGAGGTGCCAGATTACAACATTTTTATAAAAATGGTTATTTATCCAAATAACACAATTCCAACTCTCAGAAATCTTATAAATTATCCTTTATCCATGTCTAAATTTGCAGGATCTAATTCTACATGTAGGCCGGCCAAAAATTTCAGATACTCTTAGATCCTATAAGACTTCTGGTAAAAATTTTGTTTTTATCAATTGGCCACACCTTTCCCTATAATAAACACTTACCCTTTGACCTGAAACAGATCAATGCCACATATATATCTGAGAGAACTCTCTCAAGCTTGCCTCCCATGAATTTCAACATCCAAGCACCAAAACTTTATCGAAATATCTCCAAATACATAGGAACACAATCTTTGCTTTTTCTCCAAAGTTCCAATCTCCAAACCAGGAATTGGAGCATGAAAAAACGTGAATAACAACGTCAAAGGGACACCTCTAAAAGCTTGGAGTCGTTGCCCAACCAAAGGCCAATCAACTAACCGATCGAGGAATCACGATGTTAGAGGATGAACACTTCGAGCAATCCAATAAGGTCGGTTCCTCTGAATTCATGTTCCTTTAATCCTTTCACACTCCTCACATTAAAATCCCATCAAAATTAAACCTTGAAGTATGTGTTTTATGTTTTTCCTAACTTTTTGTGTGTTAACTTGTTTGCTAAGTTTCACCATGAAAACAACTTCAATCTGAAAAAATTTCACCACCAATTGACTTAGAATCAAATTAGACACACAAAATGCCAGAATTACCTTCTTCAAGCTTCTCCCACAAAGTTAAAGCCAATAGCCACTGAAACTTTGCTGAAATCACTCCATAAAAAACTAAACACACAAACTTTGCTATTTCCACAATGTTTCAAACACAAATCAACCACCAAAAATCTCCCAAAATGTGAAGAAAAACAAAGATGAAGCTTTTTCATAAGCTAGAAGTCACTGCCCATTAAGAGGTCAACCGACGAACCGATGAAGGAATCCCAACGTGAGAGGACAAACACTTGGAGCTTTTGAAACAGGTTAGAATCTTCAAATTCCTATACCCAGAAACTCCATACACTCCTCACATCAATTTCTAACAAAAAACAACTTTGAGTTATGTGTTTATAAGTTTTCTTAACTTTCTATATCACTACTAAAAAACAGCGATTTAGAGACGGAAATTGAGACGGAAATCTTTTCGTCTCTATATAGAGACGAAATAGAGACGGATTAGAGACGAAATAGAGATTAAAATAATTGAGACGGAATAGAGTCGGAATGGAGACGGATTAGTAAAAGAATTAGGCGACCATATTTTCCTTATTGGCGGGTAAATATAGACGGAATTATTGTCTCTGTATAGAAGAAAATAGAGACGAAATATTCCATCTCAAATGGGACGGAAGTGTATTCCCTCTCAAATAAGACGGAATTTTTAAATCCGACTCTATTTGGGACTGATAATCCCCACGCTAAATTAACCCTAACCCCTCACCACGTTACGCTACTCCTCTGCTCCATCTTCACTCACGGTAATTTTGCAAGCTCACTAACGAACCCACCATCTTCACTCACGGTAATCGCTCACCCATCTTCACTCACGGTAAATTTATTAGTATTCCTTATCCCACTGTATTTTGCAATGCTAACTGGTGAATAGCGAACACGAACTCCATTCGCTGCATGCGATTATGTCTTCATCACGGTAATTTTGCTATCCTACCTACCGGCGAATAAGACGCCTATCATCTCTTATAACTAATTTGGTTGTTACTTTCTTGATGTGATTCAAGGTATCATTCTTCACTCACTGTAATTTTTCAATGTTAACTGGCGGACAACACTTGGTTGCTCCGTGCTAGCCATTGAAGGAACATCAGTGGCTCGGTATTGACTGGAGATCGAATTAAACTCACGTAATGTTTCAATCCTAACTCCCGATAGTACTCACGATAATTCTGCAATCGATTGTAATTTCGCAACCCTTGACTGGCGAAGAAAACTCAGGTAATTCATCTACTCTATTGGCGATACCGGCAACATACGGTAAATTCTGCTACCCTGTCGGCGATAACATAGGAACATACAAGCTTTCTATATTGATGATTTCACTGACGCTAATTTTGTAATTGTAATTGGCGACTTGGGTGACTACAATCTCATGTTAATTTTGCACCCCTGACCGGCAAAGAAGAAGACTTCTGCTACCCTAACTAGCGATATCAGGAACATATATACGGTAATTCTGCTACCCTAACTGTAGGCGATAACATGACATACAAGCCTTCTAATTGCTGATTCTATTGACGATATTTTGTAATTCTAGCAGGCAAATTGAGTGACTGTAGTATATGAAGCGCATTTTCCTCACGGTAATTCTGCTACCCTAACTGGAAATAACTGAAACATACAATCTTCTATACTGTTGCGTTCCAGATTGATTTAATTAATGCTATTTTGTAATTCTAACAGGCGATATAGGCTTACTATCATTATCTGCACTCTCACGATAATTTTGCAATTCTGACTGCGGAGGTAGCCATCTTCACTTTACGGTAATTCTGCTACCCTTGCTGATCATTACAGTAATTAACCAGCTAATTTAAACTAATGAACTATATATTTTATTACTCCATATTTTCATTTCTACTATAGTTGAAAGTCTGAAGCAATTCTAGGTCAAATTCAATCAAATATTTCAACGAATCCATTGAATTACCTTCCCTCCCGTGGTGCCATCTTCTCCTAACTGAAATGGACACAATGAACAACCTTGTTTTTTTATTATCAAGGGCTATCAAAGTAGCAGTTTATAACCAGTGTACGGTTCATATAACTAGTAAAACCAGCTAAGACAGCACTAGCAACATAAAATAGAGGAAACTGGAAAGAGAAAGATATATAAAGCAATGAAACAACTAAAATAGCTCCTTCAGGTTTGTAGATACCACCAGAGCCTTAGTTGAGGGATGTCTACGCAACTCCCTGCTGCACCACTCCATTATTTGGACCTTGACATATAAGGTCACTGTCTGCCAAATTAAAAGAACTAATATGTTAACAGATTCTCATGATAGACCAAATTATAAGTAACTGAATCTTAACATCTTCCATTTGACTGAACATATTATTATGGACAAACTGACAGAGATGTTGAGTCATTTGAATGAATATATATAGATGGAGTGTAATACATACATATATTGGGAGCTAGCGCTGGTGTCGTATACAGAGGGTTTTGTTTGAGAACGAGAGGAGAGGTCTAATTATATATACATAAAAGCATGAGTCTGTCCTCATTCGTCGCTATTCTTTTATCGTTTTTGTTCTATCACTGGGTTGTTAACGTATTTCTTCTCCATCTTTTCTATTTGACATTTCTGATCTGTTCAGCAGCGCTTCGAGCTGATATTTATTTCACTCTATTATGCTGTGGACAATTGCTGACATGTATCTCGAGTATGGAATTAAGTGGCATTGTTCTCTACACGGTTTTTCCAATTTGTTCTGCTGGTTCGTTCTTCTCTTTGAAAATTGATGCCCCACTGAAAGTTGTTTCCTATCTCTGGGTTAACATGCAGATCCTAAAATGTCAACTATTACCCTCTTGGCTGATCGATTTAATGGCTGTAGCAAGTTTCTGATAGAATATTTTTCCTTTTGAAACGTAACCTTTAAATTCTTTCTATGTAATACCTGTTCCAATTATGATTTACTTTAAGCCACAACAGCATGTTTTGTCGTGGTACTTTTTTGGTTTCTTTTTTTATGGGTGTCGTGGTTCTTATCAATTCATCCCATTCCATTCCATTTTTGAAACGTAATGATTTAGCTGTCTATGCTTCAGTCATATGTGTTGATTTATCATACACTTACTTCAGAGGAGTATCGCTTGCATCCCATTCCATTATTGATTGCTTCATTTGAAGAGATTTAATTTTCTCAGCTCTGTGCAATATGAAGGAAGCCATTGTACAGACCGCCCTTCCAACAATATCTAATAAAGTTAGAAACATAACAACAGCTAGCATCTCGAACTAAGATTGTGTTAGTTATATTTTACTCCCTCCTATATACTTATATAGTTAACTTCTGTTTGGTTGCAATGTAATTAATTAAGGCTGTCACTTAGTACAGTATTAAGTAAAAATTTATATAATAAGCTAAGCTTAGATAAAATCCCAACAATAATGAGAGCTGTGTGTTCACCACTACTGTTATACTTAACACACATTACAAATAGATATAGTATTACAACAAAGCTATAAAGAGAAGTTCTAATTAAGTATTTCACTCCAACTAGCATCTACAGTTTCATAAAGACTAACTAAGTATTTGATATTTGTTATGATTGATGCAGGATACATACGAACAGCTTCTTGAAAATGCTACTAAGGTTCTAGAGAATAATACAGGAGAAAGCATTTCTGAGAATGCACAAGTTGATCCTTTAAAGATTTTTTATGATGCAGCAAAGGGTCAATCCGCTAAGAAAAGGGTCTACGGATTGGGTGACTATGCTTCACAGTATTATCCCGACTCCTGTAGAAGCTTTATCAGGAACCGTACATCTGGTGGCATTGATCAAGCCGTGTATGAGAATGTGAGGTCTGATATAGAGGAAGATATGACACAGAAATTTGATCAAGCCCGCCGGGACTACGAAGAGAAGATGACGGTGAATGTGCAGAAAATAGTCCAGGAGCAATTGGCATTGATAATGCATGGTGGCTCACGGGATGCAAGCTCAGATAGGTAGTCTTGTGTCGTCTTTCAAAACATGTCATATAACTAGATCAATGTTTGGTCTATTATCTTAGTGAATAAGATCTAAACTTTGTTTCCTATTTAAAGTGTTTGAGCACTATTGTATGTTATCCATGAGTCTGTTGAGTTATAACTTTTGTGGTTGGGTTGAAGTTGTGATATTTGTGACCTTCTGTAAAGTTCTTAAGTTAAGACTTGTTTATATATCCTATTTAGACATTTATCTTGTTATTTCATTTGGTATATAATTATCCTTTTTATTTGTTATTTCATTTTGGTATATAAAATATAAAAAACTAAAAACTTATATGTATTGCTATGATAATAATATATAGATATTTAGTTGAATAAGAACGATATAATTACAAAATGAAATAATTTTAATTTATATGATATAAATAATAACATAATATAGAGAATAGAATTTCGTCTCTAATGCTGATTCTGGATATAGGATTTGAGACGGATTTTCTTCTTTCTCTAATTGAGACGGAATAGAGACGGAAATATTCGTCTCGAAATTCTGGGCGGGGTTACAAAATTCCGACTCTATTGGAGACGGAATAATTTCGTCTCTATTCCGTCTCTGTTTAAGAAATAGAGATGGAATAAGTCGTCTCAGTTCCGTCTTCGTTTAAGACGGAAGTGACGATTCCGTCTCCATTTTAATTTGCGACGACCCGTATTGAGACGGAACAAATCCGTCTCTAAATCGCTGTTTTTTAGTAGTGTATGATAAATTATTTGCTAAGTTTTGTGTTGATTTCAACTTCAAATCAATTTTTTTATCACCAACGTGTTTAGTATATCTCAGGCAAACACCCATTAAATTTGAGCTAAAAAGACCATTGAACATTGTTAAAACCGTCGTCCGGTGGTGGTTCGGGACCATGAACGTCGTGTCCGGGACCCTGGACCACCCACGGACGGTGTTGTGAATTAAATTTTGAATTTATCTTTACTTTTTAGGTCAAGTCCGTGCCCCTGGACACCCTATTCGTGGCCATGGACACCTGAAAATTTTCATCTTTTGCAAATTTGAATTTTATATTTAATTTGATAGATTAGGGGTCCCTAAGTCCATGGTCACAGACGGTAGAGAATTTTGATCTAATTTGGATCCCAAAACCCTAATTTAGGTTAGTTTAAATTGAACTTTAATTTCTGTCAGAAAATATCAAAAACCAAAAAATACAAAAGCTTGCACACTTAGGTAAATCCACCTTATAATAACCCTTTCATGATATTAGTAAAGGAAACATAGCTTCGAAGGGTAGAGAAAGTAATTTGAACCCGAAAAAGCTATATTACCAAGCCCCCAAACCTGAACACTACCTTTCCAAGTTTACTTAAGTAAAAACTTAGGTGGTGACTCATAATAGGTTCTAGTGGGCTAACTTAGGTTGTAAGGGGACCTAGAACCTAATCAGATGCTAAACATATAATCACATAGAATAAGGTTCAAAAAACTTGGGCCCATAGACGCCTCAGCGTATTGTCCATTTCGGTTCACCCGTAATAGACACACCTAAATGGACGAGACATTAGGGCATGCCTTTTTTTTCATCCACCTGAGAAATGGACAAGAAACCATTTATTTTTTTCCCGTTACAGACAGATAATGGGGCTGGTCGCGCCCATATATATTATGAATTTCAATTATTCCAGATCATTTATTATCATACTTGTTAAAGTATAATTTGTGTTGTATGTTTAGAATATCCCTTCTAAGTATGTTGTTTTGTGAGTCACAACCAATAATAACTAAAAAGACATAGAGATTTACGTGGATCGTGAATAATCTAGTCCACGGTGGGTGACAAAGGTTTTAGTATGATTGGAAGAATATAAGTGATGAGAGAGAGTATTAATGTACATGTGAGAAATAAATAAGGCATTCATTGTTATTTATAGCGAAAAAGACAAATGAGCCGACTCGTTGCTGATCCGTTAACTAGGAAGATGACACAAGCTACCTCCACGTGGAGTAAGGATGATGTCACCCAGAATGGGCCTGTTAGAGGTGAAACTTCCTTCCCTTCCCTGGTTGCTCGCTAATCTCGAAAATGAATCATCAATCTTGAGGTATTTCATGATGTGTTAGGGAGATGTGCAAGTAGTAATGACGGGTTGCCCGACAAGACTGATGAGACAAGATGTCAATGCTGTGCGTGCTAGGTCATGAGTGCTTCTATGTGGGAGATTCGGGGTCGCTGCAATAGGGAGCTGACTGGTGGAACTGGCCAGGGTTTCTACTGAGGAAACCCGACTGATTGTGGCCGGCTAACCCCAGACTGGGCTTTCACTCTCGGGTTGATCGAGGTTTCTGCTAGGAAAACCCGGCTTTCTGGACTTGATGCTTGGTGACTGGCTATCTTTTGTCCCGGTTGTTGGCTCATCGTCAGAGTACATGTTTAAAAGTATAAAAGTATGATTAGTTCTGTTGATGACATGGTTAAGGTGAGGTTAATTACTCCATACCAACACTAGTTCCCCAAGTCTCACTTTTGGAGTTTTCAAGAGAAGCTGACTACAGTTATCTGGGGGTTTTTATCTTATACTTAGGAAAAATTGAGGTGAAAAAAGGGTTGAGATATTTTACCCATGTATCCCCACTAGTCCCCAAGTTCGCCTTTCGGCGGCTATGAGTGGGAAGTTGAACTTTTGAAATGTTTTAAACGTGCTGGATGATAAAGCGGCACCACGTGGCATGATCTGGTTAAATCAGCAAAACAAATCGTCAGGGTTAGAGTCATTGTGAGGCGAGAGTGGGGTAATGATAAGTGTAGATTACCGATGACACTCGAGTGTTCTTTTTTGTCAATGACTGATGCACATCTTTAACACGTGGCGCGATATGGTTGGAGTGTCAGAGGAGTGGAGGCGACGGTTGTGTAGATGAGGCTGACGACCATCAAGCTTTCACATCTATAAATAGGGGCTTTGACTAGAGAGATAAACTTTACACTCTCAAAATTCTCGAATTGCTGTCAAATTTCCTTTGTTTTCTTGTACCCTTGCTCTATGTTCTACCCTGCTTTCTCACCCGATTTCTAGTAATTTTCTTAAAAAATGGCCTTCACTTTGACTTCAGCCACTAAGGGAACGCAAGTTGTAGCTAACTTGAGGGTCGGTTCCCGTAGATCCCAAGCTCGACGTTATGGTGATGGTGGTAAGCAACCATCGAGCGACGGTTTCTAGGGAGGGGGATGAGGATCCTCACATCGTTCCCCGTTTGAAGTTGGAAGCTGATATGTTAAAGACATTGCTCACGGGGGTAAAGGCACCGGCCAGAATTGAATTCTTGTTCACTGAGAACTACACATCGTACCATGATTTGTTCTTCAATGGCTTTGTGGTTTTCACGGAATAGGTCAAAGAAACCAGGCACACGACCGAGTTCTTCAAACTTTTGCGAACATTTACGGCTAAGAAGGCTCCCTGGGGAGTGATTTTCTCGCAGTATGCTTCAAAAACTCAATGCACGTCCGGGTGGAGGCTTTCACTGGTAGGCTGTATTTCCTTGACCGATGTATTGTTGGCTTATATTATTGTATACATGTGTATATATTGCATTTTCTCAAGTGTTTATTTTTGAGTTGGGTCGGACTTTCCCCTGACAAACGGAGGGGAACTACCTCGGAGGAGGATAACTTCGACTCCTCAGTTGAGGAGGAAAAACAGGGAAATAAGAAGGGAACACATAAGGATGAGGGGGTAATATACCCAAAATTTTAACCCTAGAGAAAGGTCCTAACTCACATGGAAAAGGTCAAGGGCAAAATGATCAAAAGGCATAAGGTCGAGAATTTGTCCAAGTGTTAAAAGGGTATTTTTGGAACTATCTATTTTTGTATGATTTTTCAACACGTCAAAGTAAATTCGAACATTATATTTATTTCAAAAGGCATTTTTCTAATTTTAGGATAGTTTTCATTATGGAGCTTTTAATACTTAGGGAAAATTCACAATATACCCCTGTTTTATTTCGTAATTCACAATATACCCCTTTTTTTAAACTGTGTCACAAGATACCCATATTTTCTTTGATAATTCACAAAATGCCCCTTTTTACTTACGGCCGTCAAATACTACGTTAACCTCCCTGGAAAATGACTATTTTACCCTTGACCCTTTTTTTGTTTGAAAAATTCACAGTTTCATTATGGAATGGCTACTTTATTTTGAAAATATTAAAGTTTATGATATATCCCTATTTAAGTTTGTTGTTCATGAAATACCCCTTTTAATGTTTTGAAATTCACAAGATACCCATGTTTAATGTTTTGTAATTCACGAAATACCCTTATCACCCTGATGCATGGCAAAGCATCGCCTAGTTTTCTCTTGTTTTTCAAGTGTCTTCAGCCTCTTCATAATCCCTGGACAAATGTTGTTTGCATTCCAATTCTATGAGGTTTATTGACTATCGGAATGTCTCACCAATAACTGAGTACGAATATCTGTCATACACAATTAGACACAATTATAATATATGACCAGAGACAAACTAGTATAGCATGGATTTTTTATATAGTTAGGTACATACCTTCACGTAAAGAGTAAATTAGTTTAATCCCGTGGACAAACAACAATATCACAGACATTGAGTTTAAAATGGTTACCTCTTGGTCAAACTCAGTAGCGCGCCAGAACTTTTGTTTAGCGGGGCAAAAAAAAATTTGACACCATTGTTCGTTAAAACATTATGTTATTTTGTATTTTTCAAAATTTTATAAGAGCATTTTGCAAATTTTCAAAAGTTTCGGGGAGATGGAATATCGCTCAGATATTTGAATGCACCAAAATCCATCTCCCTAATGTGTACAATTGCTTGGTAAGAGCTTGGTTGATTCCCTGCAAGTAAAAAGATTGATGCATTATAAAAGGTGTCAAAATAATATACAAAACGCAACTAGTAGCAATATCCACAAAGTACCTTTGCTTATGTTTTGAAGTTCACGAAATACCCCTAAGTATTAGGGGTATGTCGTGAACTTCAAAACATAAACCGGGGTATTTCGTGAACAATAAACTTAAACAAGGGTATATTATAAACTCTAAAATTTTCAAAAAAAAAATAGCCATTCCAGAACCAAACTGCAAATTTTTCAAAAAAAAAAAACAGGTCAGGAGCAAAATAGTCATTTTCCAGGGAAGGTTAATAGAGTATTTGACGGCCGTTGCAAAAAGGGGCATTCTATGAATTATCAAAGAAAATAGGGGTATCTTGTGACATAATTTCAAAAAAAGGGGTATATTGTGATTTATGAAAAACAGGGTATATTGTGAATTTTCCCTAATACCTATTATAAGCTAACTTCCTTAAAAAATGCCCTAAAACTTCCAAAAATAGAAAAACAGACTTCCGAATACTAAAATAGAATTACCACATGGCTAACATGTTTATTTATAGTCATAAATACGAAAAAATTAGTTTGGAGCCAAAACCCAGATTTTCAAAGGGAAATTCAAGCTTCTTTGAAATTGTTGTCCTTAAAAAAATACCCAAATCAACTCAAAATTATTTAAAAATTTAACACATGATAAATGATCATATTGGAGGAGAACCCCGTAGGAATTTTGAAAACTGGATATTTCAATATTTATTTATGAATTTTTTAAGGCGCCAAATTGCAATATTTTTATAAAATTACCCTTTTATTCAAATAATGTGATTCTAACTCTCAAAATTTGTGAAAAATCCTCTATATCTACCATTAAATATTCTTAATCAAATTCGACCCAGAATTAAGTTTACCAATCATAGTAAACTTAAATCTTTTATCGAGATTCACTTTTATCTATTTCTCTTGGTTTTCTATATAAACAACACCCCGGAATGACCAAATAATCAATTAAAAGTCAAAAGAAGCTCTACCCCACATGTCTCTCACAAGATCTAACACCCTAGACACATAATTCCATCAAAACTCTACTGAAACACACTGTATTGTTCTTTGAGTCTCCATCAAAGTTTCAATCACCAAGCCACCAACCAATCCACATCAAAACGTGGAGGATAGTTCATAACGGACATCACTAGAGGCCAACCAATAAACCAATCGAAGAATCTCAACACACGTTAGCAACATCCCGAAGTACTCAAAACAGGTTGGTATCCACAAATTCTTGAACCCAAGAATCCACTAACCACTTAAGTTTGTTCTCTATCAAAATCTGGTTTCAAAGTGAAATCTTTTTACGTTTATGTGTTTTCTATCCATTAACACTTGTTTACTAAGTTTTCTCACGAATTTGACTTAAAATAAAAAACTTTTTATTTCATCAAATGACTTAGAATTCATAGGGAACACACCCTCAAAATTTGAACTGAAAACACCATTAGAATCTTCATAACTTCACCGCCACAGGGTGTTCCGCACCCACGAATGTTGTGTACGGGGTACCCGACATCCCACGAACTACTGCAGATACTAATTTACATCTTGTTGAATTAATCCTTGGGGTTTGTCGATATTAGGGACGTTATAGGTTCGAGGTCATGGAATTTAGAATTTTTTTATCTTTTGCACATTTTGTGTTTTTTATTAATCTTTAACTATAGGCCTGTGGGCACAAACACTAGGTCGGGGGTCATGGATAGAGGCAAAATTTGATCTAATTTGACTATCAAAACCCTAGTTCAGTTTTGGTAACTTTCCTCTTCAATTTTCGCAAAAAAATGTAAAAAAAATAGAAGCTACCTACAAGTATACAAATAATCTCATTCTCTTTACAACCAAACAAAATAAATATGTTCCCATTCCTTTCTCTAGTGTATCCAAAAGCCATAGTTACATTTCACTTTCATTCCCTTGTGTATTCAAACATCATATTATATTCCAATTCTTGTTCCTACCCACTACCAAACATCATTACTTGATTTTCATTCCCTTTCCCTTCATTTTCGCATTCATTTTCCCATTTTCTACTGATACATCCAAACATTGCCTTAGCTCCACCGTTGGGCCCAAGTGGCATCTTCAAAATTTTAGTACTCAATTGGGTTTTGTAGTCAGATTTTTTAGTTCACGCAGTCATTATGAAAACTTTGCAGTATGTTTTTTGGAATACACAATTACTATTATGCAGACAATATTATGGATTTCGCAGTCACAATTTTTTTTCAATTTTTGAGTACTGAGATACTCACTCTCTCTTTACAAGGGGCACAATCAGAGGTATTTTTGACAGTTTGAAAAATGTATGTAGTGAATATGCCTTGAATTTGTTATGTAGCCATTTCGTGCGACTAGTCAAACAGTGGTCTCGCTGACCGGTCATTGAGTCGGGTACAGAGGTGAAACGCCCTGGACCCCGACCTTTTTCAAGGAGGGGCATTTTGTAAACCATCTAAGTTTTCAATCTTTTTTTTAATCTTTCTTTTAGCCGAATTCTGTTTTCTGTGTTTACGGTAAAATTATTTATTCCAACTTGACTATTTAACATCAAAGTATGATTATGAATAGTTTTAAGAATAAATTGGATCAAAACTGAATTTGGGCTGTAAAATCGAAAAAAATTGGATGGCACCCTCTATCCGTCCAAAACAGACGAGCGGACTAGACATTGGAACATCCTTTTTTACGTTCGCATGGGACAGGGTTTAAGAGCCGTTCGTATGTG
This sequence comes from Limonium bicolor, assembly GCA_023374045.1. Taxonomy (NCBI): domain Eukaryota; kingdom Viridiplantae; phylum Streptophyta; class Magnoliopsida; order Caryophyllales; family Plumbaginaceae; genus Limonium; species Limonium bicolor. The sequence continues at coordinate 114,470,278 of CM041782.1, read as the reverse complement.
GCGTTTAAACGTCCATTTTTATGTCTGTTCCAGACAAAATAAAGGTAACCCGCGATCAATTTTTCCTTTTCATTCTTTAAGCCTAATTCAGTTATGTTTGATCTAAATCATTTATATAACTATTCATAATCATATTATAAAGTAAAATAATCAAGTTGAAATAAAACTTTTCCCTTCCTATCGGAAACGACGATCTAAAACTTTTATTTTATTCATTAATAGATTTTTTTATTTTTATTTTTTACAATTACATACCCTTTAAAAATTAACTATATTAATGACTGCCAAATTCTATAAATCCTGACTGCATATTTGCTTCAACTAAAAACCTGAGTGCAAATAGAACACTAAATATAGTATCTTTAAAAAACAACCGCTTTTCGACGAACCGAATGGGACCCGCACCATTATCCGTTTGTGGAACCCCAAGTTCAGTGCCAATGTACACAATTTCTTAAAAAAATCCAGAATAACCTTCTTAATCTAACTTATTACTCATATTAACCTCCACCTTAAACTAATTCCTGAAATAGCACTCCCAGTTCATCAATTCTAAAACTAGAAACTGGCTCTTCAAGAAACGATTTCACTTATCCCCGCCCTAAGTAAGCAGCTGAGTCAGCAGGATGGAGGCGACGAGAAATCACTCTCCTAAAGATGACTTGTGAAGTGGTCTTCTCAACAGACGATTTCTAGTCTAATTAAGACTGCGGCTATCTGTTCTATAACAGGTGAAATCAATATGAAATATAGCACTTGAAAATTTTTCCAAATGTTGTAACACCACAAATTCATAAATTCACAACATGTACATATCATGAACTCCCACACAATCACGGTACTCAAAACAACTTCAACACAAACATAACATTACAGAAACACAAGAATTGAAATGTGAACCAAACATATAATAGTTTATACGATAGAAAATATAAACAATCTCTAACACAAGTTATTTACAAAATGTAAGAAATCATAAACCTACATCATCTACGTCGTACGTACGTCCTAGGCCTACTGAGTGTAGGATCCTCAACCACTGATGCGAGAGTAAGATTAAGGGCACAACCACTAAGATCCCCTATATCATGATGATGTCGGGAATCTCTATCTCTAAGTGGTGCTTTAGGAGTGGAAGTAGAAGCTAAAGCAAGGTCTGCAGCCGGCGTCGTGATGTCAAAGTCCATGCTCGTCCCAACTCCGGAAGATGATGCCCCGTGTAAGCCTGAGCTGCTCCCAAGATACGCAAACCCAATGGTGTTGACTTGCTGCGTAGGATCGACGACCTGAGACATGGACATGCTACCGGCAATGTCGAACACATCCTGATGATCTACTGGCTCAGCAGCTTGACCATGTGCACGTCCTCTTCCTCTATCTCGACCATGCACACGACGACCACACCCTTCTCTTCCACCCTGATCCGCAGGGGCATTTGCATCTTCACGGGCAGGGGCAGCTGCTGGGACCTGCTGTGGCTGTGGGATGACGTAGTACGTGTTGTTGTATTCTTCAAGAGACGATTTCCGGATATTATGCCACGGTCTTAATTAGACGAGAAATCGTCTGTTGAGAAAACGACTTCATAAATCATCTTTATAAGAGATGAGTTCTCTTCACCCTCCATCCTGCCGACTAAGCTGCTTACATGGTGCGGAGATAAGTGAAATCTAGTTTTATATTTGATGAAATCTGCCGAGAATACTATTTAAGGAATTAGTTTGAGGTGGACAATTCTCTCTTGTTTCCCTGCTATCTCCTCTCAAAACCCAAAGTATGCTGTAAGAGGTTGAAAAAAATTCTGAAATAACACTGTTGGGCAAAAAATATACCCGTATTAGCGTCTGTCCCAAACTAATTCCTGAAATAACATTCCCGGGTGAAATCGTCTCTTCAAGAGACGATTTCATTAATTATCAAAGAAGAAATCGTCTCTTCAAGAGACGATTTCTACATTTCCCCGCGCCACGTTGGCGCTGATTTGGCATGGAATCGGAAGAGAGCGAAATCGTTTATTTAGGAAACGATTTCACCAAATCGTCTGTTTAAGAGACGATTTCACCCTTTGTAATATACGCCGCGGCAAAACGCGAGAGTTACAAATTTCACTAATGAAATCGTCGTTTGCAAAGACGATTTCTCTAAAGAAGAAATCATCTTTTGTAAAGACGATTTCACGGGTTACTCAATACTTACCCGATTTTCCCCTCCCCTTCCTCATTCCATTTCCCTCTCTGTTGAAGTTGGCTCCCGAGAACAGAAGCTCACCCCTGCGAGAAGTGCCGCCCCATTGCCGCCCACCTCCGTCCCTGGTCGCCGGATTCCGTCTCCCACGCCGCCAAGCTCCGGCGCCACCACCTGCAACACACTTGTTAGTTCAACAGTTATATCAAGTTGTGAGTTAATTTCTAACCCTAGAAATTAGGGATTCTTAGAATATTAGGAATTCTTAAATAAGTGTTAAATTAGTAACTTATTATATGTTGTTATGTGTTAAATTGTAGTGGTTATTGATTATTGATGAAATTCTAGTGATAATTGATTTTTGATTTGTGACATTTTGGTGATTATGGATTGTTTTTGAAATTTGGAAATTTTACAATTTTGTGAAATTATTGAATGTTGGGAAATCGTGGATGTTTGTGGAATTATGTGAGATTGTGAATGTTGGTGAATGGTAGTGTTGAAGTGTTTAAATAATTATATGAAATTTATATTGTTTGAAGTGTTTAAACAACATTATAGTTTTTGTTTATTTTTTTCGGCTTTGTTTGTTTCCAATCAGCCAAATGGTGGAACGGTTGACTAAATTTGTGAATTACGAATGGTGTATGCAATTAGGTGGATATGTCCGACGTTATCCAGTTCTTATGTCGTATTAGTGGCAAAATTGTTTATGGGCCAAACGGATGATTACGAGGGTGGGAAGAAGAAGCTCCTCACGATTAGTGGCGACACCAATTATGAGCAGCTTATTGCTGAGATTGGTAGTCGTTTCGGTATCGACTTGTGCACCCATGAAGTGACGGTGTCAAAGGATGGGTAAGACAAAGAATGACGGAACCACAAAGTGGACAGTGATACCCATCGATGATGATGGGGATCTGAAAAGTGCCATGTTCTATTGTCAACATGATGGGGCACAAGATATATTCTATGAATTGTACGCTGAAGTACATGAAAAACGACAACCACAAACACTTCTCATTTCCTCATCTTATCAACACCAAGCTCCTCCAAGCTTCACACCACCTGAAAACCTAATCCCTTTGCCTTCTTCATATCCCATACATCAAACACAAAACATCACAAACACTTCTCTTATACTTAATGCTCCTCAAGATGAAACCTACTTACATACACAAGAACATTCATCTTACCCAACACCCGTTGTAGATCCTCTCGAACATGATGGTGGTGATGAACTTGGACACTTTGATGATGACGGCGACTTGCGGGAAGACTTCGAGGAGGACGAGATGGATGGGTTTGGACACTTTGATGATGATGATGATGATGATGATGGTGATGACAATGATGGTGCCGATGATTCCACACCGACTAATGTGGCTGCTGCTTTGGTCACTACCACCACCGGGGAGGGCGATGCTTCTCTAGTCCATCCATACCCATTCTACAACGCCGGTGGTGGTAGTGGTATTATGAGGTGGGAAGAGGAACAAGAACTGGAACTGGGAGATTGGAGCTACAGCGATGAGTTCAAGAAGGGTATGCTGTTCCGGAGCAAAGAGGCGCTGATACATGCTGTGAAGAGGCACCACATTATTCATCATCGGTCGTTTGTGGTGAACCGGTCAACCACAAAGTTGTGGGACATCTACTGCTCATCCAAAAATGAGTGTGGATGGAGATTGCGTGGTGTGGTAACGAAGAAGCCAAAGAAAAAGACTAGATGCAGTAGGTGTGCGCAAGAGGGTCATAACAAGAGGAAATGTCCTAGTAGTAGTTCTACTTAGTGTTTGTTGTGTTGTACTATTAGATTATGTTTGTACTTGAATTTTGTTATTAATGCAATGTTTCTTATGTTTTGAAAAATTGCATATTCTTTTCTAAGATACGAGCTTTTGATATGGTTGAATCTCTGTTATTTAATATTTAGTTACACATGGATCCCGGTCCACCCCGTGGTTCCATACTTCGACATCAGCGTCATCATAGGTCTACATCTATTTGGGATGGGAACGAGTATCAGGTATTACACTGTCGCCGCTTCGAGGCTAGTGTACGACGTGGCGGGCATGTACGTTACGATGAGAGGATGCGCCCCTATTTGGAGGCTTCTGGATTCATCGGGATGGCTAGTCTGGAGTTCATCTCCTTGGACTGGCATCTGATCACTGCACTGGTAGAGAGAGGGCGTCGAGAGACCCCTACTTTTCACATGCCGCCATGAGAGATGACCGTCACATTTGGAGGATGTTTTGCTCTGCTTCACCGGCCTACCTATAACGGACTACCAGTCACGGGTACACATCAGAGATTGGGGACGTTGTCGACGACCTCCTAGGCGCTAGGCCGGCCGATCTAGGACGTCATAGTAGGATCAAGCTCAGTTGGCTGGGTTCTACTTTTGGACAGTTACCAGCATGCAGATGAGGTGACTGTCATGAGGCACACCCGTGCTTACATACTGATGCTACTGGGTGGGACCATTTTGTTGATCGGTCGGGGAACCAGGTCCATCTGATGTTCTTGCCACTTTTGGAGGATTTCGACCAGGCCGGACAGTATAGCTGGGGATCTGCATGTCTGGCATGGTTGTACAGACAGTTGTGTCTAGCGTGTGATGCTGGGACATGGCATCGCTGGGGCACTGGTCATCCTACAGATTTGGGCGTGGGAGAGATTTCCTTATATAGCTCCCATCCGTCGACATGCCCATCATGCTGGCCCACTTCCTTTACTTCCGCTTGCACATCGCTGGCATGTCGACTTCGATGTGACCGGACACGCCACACATGTGCTCACTCACTACAGAGAGGCATTTGACAGGCAGACACCGCATCAGGTGAGTCTTTTTTTTGTATGTTGCATTGGTTTTCTTTACACGAACATTATGTCTTTAACTTTTAATGTCTATTATTTCAGATTGTCTGGGAGCCCTACACGGATGAGGTGTTACAGTCTCTTCCTCCGTATTGCTTGGTTGGTCTCCACATTGCACGAGCTCGGGTGCCACTTATCTGCTTTCATATAGTGGAGTTGCATCTCCCGGATCGTGTGATGCGACAGTTTGGCGGGAGGCAGTTTCCACCGGATGATCCTAGGACAGACGGGGATGATGCACGGGTTGATCTGCACAGCATCGACTTGAGAGGCCGCACCGAATGGAACTGGCAAACTCACCATTCAGAGTACATTGCCCTGTGGAACCTGCGTGCTGAGAGAGTGGTCGATCTACAGTTGGATGATCCTGGTCCTGCGTACGAAGAGTGGTACGGGCGCAACACGAGGAGATACATTGGCCGTACGGGAGCTCTATTGGGATATATGGTGAGTAAAACTGATTTTACTTGTTTTAATTTAGTCTTATGACATATTTTTTTGTTATATTCATACTTTGAATTGTGGTGTAGGGGGAGACCACAAATGAGGTCATCGGCATGCTAGAGGAAATGCGTGTCGATGATGCTCTCACTAGTCTACGGTTGATGAGAGACGAGTACAACAACACGTACTACGTCCTTCCACGGCCACAACATGTCCCAGTAGCTGCCCCAGACGAGGAAGATGCTGATGCCGCTGCGGATCAGGGTAGGAGACAAGGGCGTGGTCGTCGTCCTCGTGGTCGAGGTAGAGGAAAGGACGTGCACGTGGTGAAGCTCCTGAGGCAGTAGATCATCAGGAGGCGTTCGACATCGCCGGTAGTCAGACACTATCTCAGATCGTGGATCCTACGCTGCAGGTTGACACTACTGGATTTGCATATTTTGGGAGCAGCTCAGGCTTTCCCGGGGCGTCATCCTCCGGTGCTGGGACGAGCATGGACATCACGACGCCGGCTGCAGACCTTGCATTAGCTTCTACATCTACTCCTGGAGCACCACTTAGGGATAGAGATTCCCGAGATTGTCATGCTGTAGGGGATCTAAGTGGCCGTGACCTTGATCCTACTCTTGCATCAGCAGTTGAGGATCCTACACCTAGAGTGACTAGGACGTATGTACGACGTAGTAGACGTTGATGATGTAGGTTGTTACATTTTGTAAACAACTTGATTTTGAGATTGTATTACTTTCTATCTTATAAACTATTACATTTGCTTCGCATTTTGATTTCTTATGTTTCTGTGACGTTACAAATGATTTGAATTTGTTCTGAGCAAAGTGAATGTGGGAGAGATATTAATATGTACAGGTTGTTTGTTATGACTTTGTGGTGTTACAGCCCCTTGGAAGATGTTGCAAGTGGATGTGTTGTTGAATTGTGGTGTTCCAACACTTAAAAAATTGCCTAAGTGCTGTGAACAGGTGAAATCGTCTCTTCAAGAGACGATTTCATACTTATTTCAGTAGAAATCGTCTCTTGAAAAGACGATTTCATGTGTGATAGGTCGCGGCTTAAATGACAAGGGAGAAGTCGTCTTTACAAAAGACGATTTCTATAAATCGTTGGTTCAAGAGACGATTTCGCTCTCTTCCGATTCCATGCCAAATCAGCGCCAACGTGGCGCGGGGAAATGTAAAAACTCTTCTTTCAGGAATTAGTTTGGGACAGACGCTAATACGGGTATATTTTTGCCCAACAGTATTATTTCAGAATTTTTTTCGTAAGGGGTTCACATATCAGTAGCCTATTTAGGTGTCTTTTACAGGTGCTAAATTCCCACCATAGAGTTGTGAGCATCGCACGCAGGGCCTTGCCATTCATCCGACGAGCTGCAGAGAATAACGTTTTTCTGCTCGCGAATGGAGTCTGTTGGCCTGGACTCTGATGGCCGCCAATTTAAGAACGCGGCCGAGATGTGGAGAGAGCAACTCGGCGAAGAAGGGGACTCTCATAAGCGGGTCGATTGGTACAGAAATGGGGTTGATTATTGGCAAGTCCGTTCCCTCTCCTTTCGGTTCCTCTTTGCCCTTTCAATTAACGACAATGACGTCTCTTCACTGGTTAGCCTCATGAGCTATCCCGTGAAACGAAATCATAAGCAAGTAGAGTGAAGTGGGAGGGCTATATAACTTGAAAAAACCGTTAAAACTTAGAACTCTATATTTCATTCTACGAATTTTTTTTAGCATCTGAATGTTCGTTTTTCTCTTGCATTTGGGGTTCTTATTTATTCAGTTGTTTATGTGTTTAAAAGGGCGTGGAAGCTTCGGTTGATGGGGTGTTGGGCGGGTTTGGGCTTGTAAATGGTGCTGATATAAAGAGCAGTGAAGCTTTTCTCAAGTCTCTCTTGTCTGATTTATTTGATCGGGATAGAACTCATCACCTCGTGGCTCTAGGTATGCTTCTCTGAACCTCCTCCTCTCCCCCCCCGAAACTGGAACTCTGGAATTAGAAACTAGATATAGTAATGATCGGTATCTTAATTCAAGTAGAAACAGACCCCTGGGCTTATATTCCAAGAGGAAGAAGAGATTGGACCGCCATCCGGAAGCACTGTACATAATAGTGGCAGAACTAGTTATCTCCAGCAGTTAGTACTGTCCTTGTCGGTGATGTCCTCTGTAAGCTGTTAAGAAGTATGTTTCTGCAGTTAACTTATATAGTTAGCATCTCCGAATTTTAGCCATCGTTTTTGTTTTTGTCTTTTCAAAATCAGTTTGGTAATTGCGCGGGCCACTTTAAGTATTAAGTTGCAGCTTTCTTGATTTGATTCTTGGAAACAAGTTTAGTTGCCTTGGGTGGAACTGATACAAGTGAAGAGTTGGTCACTGGTAGGCTCTGTGATGCAATCAATGCAGGGGTAGTTGATAATTCGAGTGGTTGACATGTATAAGCGGTTACGGCAGAAGCTGGAGATATAGCATGCCAACACTCATGTCAATCAAAACTCAATGTAATTGACCTATCTCACTTGCCATCTATTATCCTAATACATCTTAGCCAAATGTTGTTCTCTTAAGATGGCAAATGCTTGCAAGGGGACAGATGGATAAGGTAAGCCTTAAATGCTCAGGGACAAGTTCGATGGGGTTATTTGTTATATAAGAGGTTGCATGTAGAAGGGGTAAAAGTCAGTTGATGGACTGTGTAGTTGTAGGCTTGTAGCTGGGCTGCCCGTAAACCCTTTGTAGATGATGAGTCTGTATGCAAAAAAGGGTGAGGTTAATTGATAGTTCTCTCGTACATGTGCTTAGGTTTGGAAAGGCCTGAGCATTTGTTCAAGCGCGTAGGTGAAGAGTGATACCAGTTTCGGGCCACAAGCTCAACTCACGTGACATATGGGAAAGAGCTTATGGTGGTTGTGTTCATAATCAATAAGCAGAGGCACTATTTTCTTGGTAGGCACTTCATTACCTGCACCAATCAACGCCACTTGAAGCATTTGTGGGAGCAGCGCCTTTTCACGGAACAGTTACACAAATGGGATCTCAAATCGATGGGGTTCTACTAAGAAATTCATCATAAACCTGGTAGGGAGAACAGGATAGCATATGCGTTATCGAGGATGGACAATAGTGTGAGCTAATTGTGGGTGTTTTTAGTTTTGGAATTTGGAGGATGGGAGCAACAGGAGCGTGGAATCAAACCTGAAGCAATCTGAAGAAGTTGATTAAGGTGCTGATAGTCAATCCACAAGCACACCCCGACTTCACCTTGAACAGTGGTAGACTATAGACCAGGGATGCCTAGTGTACCTAAGCATTCTAGCTTGATGACGTCACTCTTACATGAGTTCCACAACTTGCCTATGGGTGGTCACTTCGGTTCCTCTGCACTTATAAACAAATCTCAGCAGTGTTCAATTGGGTGGGAATGAGGAAGAGAATCAAGGAGTTTGCAAAGTCTTGTTCTGTTTACCAACAAGCTATGATGCACGGAAACGTAAGAAACAATACGTCCCCTGTACCCAAAACATAACCTGGATGGGGAAATGCACGGGTTGTGTGAGGACGTCACTTCCTTGCTAACTTCCTTTAAGAAAATCAAATCCTTTGTTTTGTATTTGAATCTTATTATATCAAATCCATTGTCCGTATGATATTCTTTAAGTAACAAAGACTACCGCTTTTTTCTCTACAAATATACCCTTTTATGAAAAAATTGTATTAATAACTAGCTTCCAAGTTTCTAAATCTACCTATGAACATCAATTTAAAAAGTTATTTGGTATGATACTCTTGAATTAAAAAACTTACTTGTATTATCTTAAACTGAATCTCTTATATATTATTCTTTTGCCATCCTTGCGTTTCTTAAATTTGTAACCATTGTCGTTTCCCTGTCCTCGTATCCGTCCCTGTGTAACATAGCTAACAAGTGAAGTATACGGGGTGGCACTAGGCAGGTTGCTTCAACCTTTACCCATTCCTGATATGGTATGGGAGGACATATCTATGGACGTTGAGATACAGCTGCCTAAAGTACATGGGGGTGACCACAAGTATATGAACTATGCTGCACTGTATATCCAGTAGAGTGCTGGATTGAAAGTTTCCCACAGTTTATAATTAGGTTAGTAAAATCCTATTATCATTATCTTCATATAAATGGGAATACCCGATGATGGATTCATTAGTAAAAAACAAATTCAAAAATGTAGAGGTGATTTGTTTTAAAAAACGGTAATATATAAAGCGGTTTCTTAACTTCTTGATTTTAACTAAATCATGAGATTATACACCCCAAAAGGAAAAAGAAAAAGAAAAAAAAGAAAACAGGCACACCTAATTCATTCTAGAAGGTATCTAGCTCATTCTAGAAGGAGTTGTTTAACGGTCTGGGATCTCTCTCACCCTTTAGGGAAAACATATCTACTAGGCAGGCATACCTAATTCATTGTAGTGAAGTTTTTGAGAATGAAAGAAAACAGGTTGTTGAACCCTTAGAGTCCTAACAATCTATCTTTTTTTTATAGTTACGGTAGTGAATAGGTTTCGAACCCAAAACCTTTGGTTCTAGGATACCACTCCTCTACCGACCAAGCCACGGGGGCTTAGGTCCTAATTCTGAATACTAATATAGCTACTATAAAAACAGGAAATTGTGGGTTTTTTGTTGGTTGTTTTGAGTGTAAAATCGAGAGAGCTTACTTGGGATTGGTTATCTCACCCTTTCCCCTAAATAGCCTCTGTGATAATAATGATCTTCAAGCTAATCAATGGGTATCTAAACTATCAAGTAGTCAAAGCATGATGTATACCAAAGTCTAACCAATCAAGTCGAAATCCTAACAATCTATTCAGTAATCTGTTTAACTGGCAACATCAAGACTAATAGCCTAAGTCTCGCAGATAAACCCTTTACAATTCATGTTCACCTGGTTAATCCGGTTTAGTCCTTATAATCGAATCATTTATCTTGAGAAACCATCAATAATAATTGTTGAAACCAATAAGGAAACTAGATAATTGATTGTTTCTCAATGCAACGATATAGGAAGCGCTACCTTGCTCACCAGCACAATGAGAAGCTCAGTCCAAGGTAGTTTATCCCCTTTGAAATCAACGACATTGTGGAATCAGTAGCCTACAAGTTGAAACTGCCAACGAATGCTCAAATTTATCACACCATGCATGTGTCCTAGCATAAAAAGGCAACAATAGCTGCAGCTGAAGCGGTTAACATTCCTAATGCACTCACTGATGAGTTTGAGCTCCTCATGCTCCCTAAATGTTTTTTGCAAGTGCGCCAGCGAGGACTGGAATAGAAAGTGCTCATCCATTTGGAAGAATTGTCCAAATTGCGAGAGTTTTTAGGATTTTGGCTCCATTATCCCATTCGGTGTTTTGAGTTCCACCTTGAGGACTAGGTGATCGTCTTACAGGAGCGAGATGACGAAAACCAAGTAAGGGGCCAGAGGCATGGGTATGTTTACTCTCACAGGAAGGGAGCACAAAACTGCAACAAGGAAATGCTTGTGTTGTGTGTTATGTGTGTTATGTTACCTTTTACTATTTTGTCTCATGTGCGTGTGTATTAGGTTGTAGCCTTGTGTGTGTAATTGTGTGTGGGTGTTTAGCTATTTAAGGAAAAGCATAGAACCCTAAGAGAGACATCTGCTAATTGATGCCTTATGGTCACCTGGTGGATTGGCAGGCTTGGCCCGTTTTCTTCTTTTGGTAGGGCAACACCCTGATTTTCCCTTTTGGCTACTATTTCATTGCCCATGTGGAAAGGTGTAACAATACGGTAATTGTAACTAATAGTAAATAAAGGACTGATTTGATTAATAATTGGTTAACGATTACAATGCTAGCTATCCTATATATAGGGATTAGGAAATCAGAATAATAATGCTAAAATTAATTATAGAAATAAACTACCCACTAAATATAAACTACCCACTAATTTAATAACCACCCACTATCTAGATAATACTAATTAAAATAATCAGTCAAATATTGTGGAGATCCCACGTTCGTGACAAAAGGTGTTAGTCTTATTAACTGTTTAACTCATTTACTTATCTACGAGGAAGCTTGAGTGATTGTGAACCCTATCTGTCTATGTCACCCTAGTGATTTAGTTTTTTGTTGTTACTGTTTCTAATAAAATTAGCAGACATACCCAAGGTCTATATCCCTTGACATCTATTCACTTGTGCTAGCATTATTTTTCTGTTGAATTTGTAAGGATAATCTTCTAATAAAGCGGCATGTTGGTGTATTTTTTATTTGTTAGTATCGATTGTAAAACCTTAAGTTCTCTTCCTCTTGGTTCGCTCGATTAATTTGGAATGATCCCTTGGTAATAAATAACTCTTTTTTATCCGCTTCAGTGTGGCTGTAAGTTTGATGCTTTCATTGAAGTTTCATCTTATATATATTTTGACGAGTTCACTTGCCAAATGTTGTTTGACATTTTGTGTATTACAGACTGTGGAGCTGGTATAGGTAGAGTGACCAAGAATCTTCTCATGAGATACTTCAATGAGGTAGTTAGTTATACGTTGATCTCGACAAATAACATCTTGAGCATTCCCCTTAAAATATATTGTGCCTCTTCTATTCCTTCATTTGCTTTGGCTTACGTGTATGATTGCTTTTTTATATTATTTAGATGGATCTTCTTGAACCTGTTTCACATTTCTTGGAGGCTGCCCGTCAAAGTCTGACTCCAGCAAATCATGCTGCATCAGAAACTCACAAAGCTGCTAATTTCTTTTGTACTCCATTACAGGTACGGTGCTAAAACTTATAATGCTTAAAGTATGGTCCAAAGAAGAATCTTGTGATGACTTTCAAAGTGTTACATTAGCTGTTATTCTCCAAGTTATGGGTGCCCTCCTTCTACTTGTCTTGATCTTCTTGATTGTTTGATGCTTTCTATGCTTCTTCTTTATTTCATGCAATTTATCATGCCAAAGCTACATATTTTCATTTCAAAAGTGTAGACTTGTTTTAAATGTTTTTAATAAAAAGTGAGGATTTTTTCTATAAGGTGTAAAATAGCTGTTTCAAAACCGTTGTTATTAATGTTTAACTTCAAACAAAACCTTATATAATGTTTTGCACTTATTTACTTACTGTTCAACAGATACTGTTCTATTGCATTCTGCGGTCATATATAAATGTCCAGACCTGCTACAAGCTTACTGGATAGAACTATCTTTTGTAGACTCAAGTTATCAAAAAATAGGAAACTGAGCGTCCTTACTGATGATCCTTCTTCGAAGACTGATTTCAAGTACTCATCATAGGAGGAAATTGATTCCTTGATAGTTGCTTGGGTTTGGGATGTCTTGGATTTCAAAATAAGTGTCAACTGCATCTTCCTTGAGACTGCTAAGGAGGTATGGGCTTTCCTTCAAAGATCCTTCTAAAAAGGGATGATATGTAACCACCTATGAGCTGACTGTTAGAGACATCAAACAAAATACTCAGTCTCTTTAAGAGTATGCCTCAACCTTGTAGAATATCTGGTAGGAACTAGACCAATGTCAACCCTTGGAGAGGAAGTGCTCCGAAGATGCCCAAAAGGTCTAGGAGTTTTCCTGAGTATGATCAAGTTGGGTCCAACTCTTTGGCCAAAAGAAGAACACCCTGCCATTATCAAGGCTAAAGAGAAGAGATCAGTTATGCTTGATATTAAAATCACATAAAATCCTGGAAATTCTGCTTCTGCTCTTGCTGCTGTTGCTGCAGGTACTGCTGGTTAGAAGTGGAACAAGGATTCCAAGGATAATCAATGGTGCTCCTACTGCAAGAAATCTGGCGACACTCATGAAAGATGCTGGAAGAAATATGGGAAACCGTCATACAAGGACACCATGAAGCAACAGACTCAATGTCAAACTCATCTTGTGACTAATTCTCCAAAGGAAGCTGGACATACAAACCTCAAGTTGAGTGCTGCAAATCTAGAGAAACTTAAAAACCTTCATGAGGACTTTTGAAAAGAACTCTAATGGTAACTCGTCTAGTCAGTCCTTTTGTAACACCCAATACGGGCTACTGTCCAATAACTTAGCTTCCAAGCTGGGCTTGAAAACTAGCCACCTTAAGCCGTTTGTCCTCACTTGGGCCTAAACGTGGAAGGTCTTGTTGTTGTAGTTAACCCATATGTAACCTTATAAACCACTGACATTATTACTACATATCCCGATATGGGATGAGGGCATTATATACTCCCCCATTCAAAGAACGTGACGTCCTCGTTGCAAGCCTAACATCCAAGTCCCATGGACCTCCTCGGTAGGTGTTGGGTAGCCCATCCCGACACGGTCCCAAGTCCGCTCTGATACCATTTGTAACACCCAATATAGACAACTGTCCAACAACCTAGCTTCCAAGCCATCTAGGCTTGCAAACTAGCCACCTTAAGCCGTTTGTCCTCACTTGGGCTTAAATGTGGAAGGGCTTGTTGTTGCAGTAAACCCATATGTAACCTTATAAATCACTGACATTACTAATATCCCGATGTAGGATGGGGGCATTACACCTTTCATGCTTTCACACCTATCTACCCACCACAAAACAAATCATAACTGCCAATGGTTCCGTAGCTATTGCTGCTAGACAAAGGACCATCCACATTTCAAACAACATGAACCTAGAATCAGCCTTGCATGCTCCTAGCTTGTCAGTTAACATGATCTATTTCAAACTCATTAAGGATATTGATTGATATGCTATTTTCTCCTCCTGATTGTGTTCTATAGGACTTAACCTCGTGGAGGAAGATTGAACATGCTAAGGAAATGAATTGATTGTACTTTTTGGAGTAGTCAAAGGAAAATCAATCCAAAGCAAACCAGTCCCAATTTTTCACCACCATTGAAAAAATCATCTGGCTATATCTCCATAGATTAGTTCACCCTCCTTTCTCCCTTCTGAAATCCTAATCTGTTCCAGGAGTCGAATGTCACTAATTTTCTTTGTGAAGTGTGTGCGAAAGCTAAATACACTAAAGCTTCTCTCCCTTCGACTAATACAAGAAGTACTACTCCATTTCAGCTTATTCATAGTGACAATTGGGGATCTACTCCGGTTACAAACATTTCTGGTGCAATATGGTTTCTTGCCTTTATTAATGATTGCACTAAAACAACTTTGGTTTACCTTTTAAAGAACAAATCCGAAGTTAGTGACTGTATTCCCATTTTTTGCCACTTGATTCATAATCATTCAACACAAAAATCCATAAATTGAGAACTTGTAACACCAATGATTATTTCAATCACACCTTAGCTCATTTGTTTCAAAATCAAGGCATTATTCATGAATCATCTTGTGTCCATACACCCAGCAGAATGGGGTGGATGAAAGGAAAAATAGACACATCCTTGAAGTTGCACCCTTTTATTTGAGGCTAATACACGTACACAATTATGGGGAGAAGCTGGTTTGACAGCCACCTTCCTAATAAATACGTTACCTTCTCGAGTCATCAACTACAAATGTCCCTTAGCTTTTCTTAAAGAATTTTATCCTCATTTCCATCCAACACATGGGCTTGAGCCCGAAGTCTTTGGAAGTACCGCTTTTGTTCATGTCCACATCCCTTAGAGAGGGAAACTTGACCCTCACTCCATTAAGTGTATCTTTCTCAGTTACTCTACAACCCCAAAAAGGATACAAATGCTATCATCCTACCACAAGAAAATCCATGTCACCTTTGATGAGTCAACCTTTTCTTTTGTGACTCTGATCATATTGAACATACATCACATCCAACCTTTGAGCCACTTCAACCTTTGATCTTGCCCTCAGAAGACAGCTCTACCAACCGATCAGTCAGCTAACACATTACACATCAGCTGAAACTGCCCAACCACCCTTCTTCTTTCCTCTGACGTATCATGGAAAGAAGCACATTCCTAACCGGCAGCATGAACAAGCTCCCTCTCTACAAGAAAGATCTGAAGATGCAACATCTGAAAATAGGGTAAGCAATCCTTCATCTCCTTCTCCCCCATCAAACACTTCTGAGATAAACATTCATCTACTTGTGGCCCTAAGAAAAGGGACCCGTAACTGCACAAAAAGGCCTTTGTGCCTGTTGGATGTGTTAGATTGTTTGTTTAGTAATATTTTAGGTCCATTAGTTTAGGCCCACTTATGTTATTAGACCCATATTAATTAAGGGTTTTTCCTCTTGAATTAGGGTTTTACCTCCTTATTAATAGTGGCTAGGCTATGTACTACATCAACTGATTCTACTCTCTATCAATACAAGTCTACCTCGCTGTTCTGGAAAACTACAATACCTATTAGCCAAATACACTTCTGCACAAACTTTCTACTACACACAAAACCTTTGTCAGCAAGATCCAAGAACTTTCTATACCCAAACATGTGTCTGAAGCATTTCAACACAAGGAATGAAGGGAAGCCATGAAAGAAGAGATGGCTGTTCTAAAGAGAAACCATACTTGGGAAATTGTGGATAAATCTGCTGGAAAGAATGTGGTGGACTGCAAGTGCGTCCATACTCGCAATATAAAGCTGATGGTAGATTGAAGAGATATAAGGCTCGTCTTGTGGCCAAAGGTTTTACACAAGCCTACGGAATAGACTATGTTAAGACATTTGCTCTTGTTGCTTAAATCATTTATGTGTGAATTCTTTTATCTAACACAAGCTTACGAAATATACTATGTTGAGACATTTGCTCACTTGAGTAATGTTTATCACAGTTTGATGTCAAGAATGTTTTCTTCCATGGTGATCTTGAAGAGGAAATATACATGAAGACTCTAGGTTTTACTCCACCATCAGCAAATAAAGTATGTAGGTTGAAAAGGCCTTTATGGTCTTAACCAATCCCCTCGTGCCTGGTTTGGCAGATTTACCAGTGTAATGCAGAAGGCAGGTTACAAACAAAGCCAAGGAGAGCGCATCGTATTTTTAAAGCACTCTCCTTCAGAAAAGGTAACCATATTGCTAGAGTATGTGGATGACATCATTGTAACAGGAATTGATATGAGAGAAGGAGAGCAACTAAACAAGAGATTGAAGGTAAAATTTGAAATTAAAACCTTGGTCAAGCTGAAATATTTTCTAAGAATTGATGTGGCTTGCTCATTTCAAGGAATATTATCTCTCAGTAGAAATATATAGTTGTGTTAAAAGAAACAGGTTAGAGTAGATCCAAACCAGCTCAAACACCCATTGATCCTATTCATAAGCTTGGAGTTGCCCTTGATGATCCTGTTGTGGATAAGGAGATTTATCAAAGATTGGGGGAAATTGATCTACTTATCCAATACAAAACCATACATTGCTTATCCTGTTTCAGCAATCAGTCAGTTTATGCTTGATCCAAGGGAATCCCATCTCATTGCAACCTATTGAATTCTGCACTGTCTTAAAGTTTGTCTAGGGAAAGGGATCCTATTCAAACGTGACAGCAACCTCTTTGGAAGCTTTCGCAGACGCAAACTATGCAGGATCCGTGACAATGAGAAGATCTATTTCACTAGATCATCAGCAGAGTATGAGTTTCGCTCTCTTGCACATGGTTTATGTGAATTACTATGATGCCAAATTATTTTGAATGACTTGAAGGTGAAGTGGGAAGGATCAATGAAGTTGAGGTGTGATAACCAGTCAACTATCAAGATTGCGAAGAGCCCATCCCAACATGACAAGATCAAACATATTAAGATCCTCAGACACTTCATTCTAGAGGGAATGATTTTGTCATATATCTCTTCAGAGAAACAAGTTGCCAACGTGCTCACAAAAGGCCTTCATAGTTCCCGATTTCACCATCTAATTTCCAAGCTTGAAATGGAGGATATTCACCATTCATCTTGAGGGGTAGTGCTGAATGGATACTATTCCGTTGTATTCTGCTGTCATATCTATCTCAAATTAATTAATAGTTGTCCCTCTTTGAGAGTAGTAGGTATTGTTATTATTAGTGGGTGCTATTTATAAGTGTTTACCCAGCCTTTGTATATTCCCTAGACAGATTCGCTAGGCATCTCTCTGTTCTCCCGGTTCCCATTCCCTTTTCTATAAGTATGTACAAACTTCCCCACTGATTGTAGAAAGGAGTTTTTTTTTTTTTGCATTCTTCTCTTCACTTACAATCAAAGGTTCACAATACCCTGATCTATGTTCAGAGAGTTAAGTTCAAATCAAAACCACAAATTGACGTACACCTTTTCGCAAAGCAATCGGAGGAGAGATTTCCTTTGGGAGACGATCAATACCTTGGTTAGACGATTGATCCTGCGTCAGCCACGGTGTAGATTTGTACTGCCTTGAAAAAATACCTTTGTTATTGGAAGTCAGAGGAAAGATTTGTGGTGGAAGATTCAGTAGGAGAGATAACGGTTGGCCTTGTGGTGGATTAAGGATGGGGAAGATGGTGATGAATCTGGTGGTAGTTGAGTGCGTGGTGGATCAGGCAGTGGTGAGGATGGCTATGATTCAACTGATGGTTGTGTATCTATTGGTGCTGTTGATGATGGTAAAGTTTGTTGTGATGGAGGAGTAATGGTGTAAGTGGGAAGAGGATGCTGATTTTCTTTAGTGTGGGAGGAAAATGAGGTGGAGAAGAGGTAGGGTTAAGGTAAAAAGGTTCCGATTCATGAAAAGTAACATTAGAAGTAATGTAACTTTTCTTTGTAGTGGGATTGTAGCATTTGTATCCTTTTGGAGTAGGAGAATATCCCATAAAGAAATTGGGTAGAGCGTGGATCCAATTTTCCCCTGTGAGGCGTGGGAATATGAACAAAAGAAGTGCACCCAAAAACCCATAGGTCAAGGTCAGAAGAGACTTTGAGAAGAGGGAAAAATGACGAAGGCACTCAAGTGGGGATTTATTTTGAAGAATGCGAGTGGGCAATTTGTTGATGAGATGACATGCTGTTAGTGTAGCTTCATCCCAATAATGTTTAGGAGGATTTGATTGGAAGAGTAAATCACGACTCATTTAAAGCAGATGCCGGTTTTTTCTTTCGCAGTATCATTTTGTTGTGGAGTGTATGGGCAAGAGGATTCATAAATGATACCTTTGGGGAGAAAGAATGAGTCCACAGTTTGGTTGAAATAACAGTAGTATTATCAGTGCAAAAGCGTTTTATAATGATGGAAAATTGGGGGTGAATCATGTTGCATAATGTGGGAATAATGAGCTCACATCACTTTTGCTTTTCATGAGAAAAACCCACATAATGCGAGTACAATCATCTCTAAATGTAATATACCACTGAGCTCTGGAAATATTAGCTGTTGGAGAAGGCCCCCAAACATCGCTGTGAATGAGATCAAAGGGGGAACTACTCATGGTATTACTTTGGAAAGACGCATGAGATTGTTTAGCAAATTCACACACATCAAACTGAAAATTTGAAATATCAATACCGCTAAAGAGGTGTGGGAACATGATTTTCAGCAAATGAAAGGAAGGATGACCTAAGCGCTTATGATGAAGCCGGATAGTATTGGTATTAGTAGTGGTAGAAGCAAGGGCTTTGGATGAGGAATTCAAGGCAGCAGGTATATCAAGGTTGTACAGTCCACCCCGCTGCTTAGCAGTTCCAGTTATCCTCCCTGTGTGTAGATCCAACAAGATATTCTATGAAGAAAGAAAATAGCAACACAATTAAGGTAAGTATTTAGTTTGTGGATAAATGCAAGGTTCATGGCAAGTTTTGGAACGTGTATGGTAATTTTCAGATGCAGTTGGTCAGAAAGTATGACATTGTCGTGTCCAGAAACATGTGTAGATGTGCCATTAGCAGTGGTGACGTTGTCATTAGTGGAACAAGGATGATAGTGTGTAAGTAAAGATGAGCAAGAGGTCATATGTGAGGTAGCACCTGAATCCATGATCCAATTTGAATGTGGAGTATGTCATGAAGCATTAAGACAAAAATTTGTAGAGAGTTTACCTTGCTGAACTAGAGAGCACCAGAATCATTATGGTTTCGATGAGATTGCAGCATTGCTCTGAGTTGCTGTATTTCTTTTTGTGATAATGATGAGGGTGCGGCTGAGTTGCCATATGTAAAAGTGGCAAAATTCACACGTTCATAGTTTGAAGTAGCTTCCTTTGACATGATTTAATCCTTAGTGGAGAGACTCACTGGATTAATGAAGAGGGGTGGTAGCACCTGGAAGATATAGTTGGTGCAGGAGAATTGGAAATGCACCAAGGAGAGAAGTGATTTGAAAGCACTGCAGGAGAAAGGAACACCAAAATTGTGCGAAGATACCCAGAAAAAAGGTTGGTTTAGTGCGGGAATCGTAACTAGAAATTAAAGAGGGGGTTGTGGTGTTTAGTGTTAGGGTTGTAGAACTGGCGGCAGCCAGATAGAGAGGAGAGGATAGACTTAGGCTCTGACACCATGTAGTTTATTGAGAATTTTATTCATTGTTTGATAATCAGAAATGAGATATACAACCCTATATCTATAGGTACCTATGGAAGGGTGTAGATAACCTAAGGGAAGAGACACTTTGGAAGTGTTTGTCTAGAAAATATAAATAACTGAGCAGGTGCAATTAGTTACATGCTGGAAACATAAAAACCTAATTAATTACAGAAATAATTAGTGCACTATTTCCTAGGCTAATGGTGAATGTTCAACATAATTGTAGGAGGATAGTGAACCAGGTGAGTAGAAGATAAAAAAAAAAAAGCAATGTAATCGAAGCAAATGTTACTCTTTTGTGTTCACTTCTCTTAATTATATTTTTTTGTGGAGAGAAAGAACAAGGGATCCGTGGAAACTTTTATTTTCACACAATCTTGTGCTAATCTTGTAATTAGAATAGCTACTTACAACAGTTGATGGATTGTGTCGTCTGGTTGGAGATTGTTATGATCCTTTAGTAAACTTATTATAAGAAAACAGAAATAGAAATTATCCTCTTTTCCTAGCAGATCTGGATGTCCCTTTCTGATCTTGGCTGCAGTTCATGGACGGTTGGGGGTTAGAAATAGAGTAATGAAATAACAGAGCCTTGTTATAGTTCAGAGTATAGATAAGAAATTCTTTTCACTCGGGGTGCAGTTGGCCCTGAAAGAGTACAATGAGGATGTTCATTAGTTCATACTCAAAACATTAATACTTGAGTCAATAAAAAGTAAAGGGATTGTGAGATTTGCTAAAGAAGAAGCTCCAAAACCTTACAATCTAATGACTGCTAAGTACAAGATTTGCAGAGGACTATGTTGTACAATAAGACATTCCTAAAGATTCTATTGCTCCTTTCTCTCCAAACAAAATAACCGCACCAGTATACTTTTGGAGTAAAGATATCAGCAGAACATCCTGATTGAGAGTTCTGTGGACAGGTTCCTGCCTATATCTACATTACTTAGTTGGCTATACAGGTTGTGAAATACATAATAGGAAGCTCCATGGTGGTGCTCCAAAACTGACACTAGCATTTGGAGGCTGGAGCATAGTGACTCAACATTCACAGCAGACCAGAATCCTCCAGGGGGCGTCAAATTGCATGTACTGAAGGAGAAAACTGAATTGCCGAGGGATTAGTTGCATTTTTACTGCTTAGTCTATAGCGGTTAGAAAGATAGAATGCTTAGAGTCTTCATGAGACAAAGAAGTCTGTTGTGGAAGATACGAGAGGGTTCTATGACGTACACAGACTAGAGATTGTGGATATTTTCATCTGCATGAAGCCCAGACTTGTATCCAGGTTGAAGATTTAATAAACAGAAATCGTATCGTTAGCATATGTGATATATGAATCGAAGAAGAGGGGCAGGATGAAAACCTTGATAAATCTTCTGTAGCTTGACTGATCCAAAAGCAGAGACGGTAAAACTATGCCAACATATTGCTTTTGAAGTTCGGCAAACAAGGCAGATATATGTATGCAGTTTATTGACAGATCAAGGCATGCCCTCCCATAGATACCCTTTTTTTTGTCAAATTTGAAGTAACCAGATACTACTTAGAAGGTGTTTAGGAATAGCACACAAAAATCAAAGAGAGGGCTTATTTATATTAGTACAACACACTAAGTGTTGGGCACATCAGGATTTCTATGATTGTGGTATGCCCGTCATACTAAATGGTATCTACTGCACAACTTAGGCATGCACTATTGTACGATGCCGAGTATTGGGCGGTATGATAGTCACATTGAAAAGATGAGTGGTAGAGATTCCAATGTTACATTGGATGTGTGAGTATACTAGGAAAGACCATATGAGGAATGAGACAATTAGTCAATAGGTGAGAGTAACAATGATTGAAGGGACGATGCGTGAGTCTCATTTGCAATAGTTTGGACATGTGCGTAAGACACCAAGGGAGGCATCAGTTAGACGTATTGAGATGCAAGAAGAGAAGGGAAGTAGGAAAGAGAGAGGAAGACCTAGACAGATATGTGCTAGGGTGGTCAAGAAGCACATGTGCTGACACCGAGGGAGGCACCAGTTAGACGTATTGAGATGCGAGAAGAGAAGGGAAGTAGGAAAGGGAGAGGAAGACCTAGACAGATATGTGCTAGGGTAATCAAGAAGCACATGTGGCTACTCGGGATAGACAAGAGAACGTCTTTAGGGAACGGAATGGAGAAGTATTCGAGTGGTTGAATGTGTGTGATATTGTATTGCTTTTCTTTCCGCTCCCTTTGACATTTTCAAAATATCTTTTTCATTTGCTCTCGTTTTCTTGATATTTTCACTACTTAACTTTAGATATATTTTTTCATCCGGTTTTGATAACCCTTTTTTCTCCCTTACTCCCACTCCTGTCACATTCCCAATTTTTTTTACTCCCTTGTGTTTTTCTTCCCGTATATCGATGGCTTTGCCTGGCCTTATATATTGATTCATGTTGCCGGCACAAATAATTTTGGGAATAAGGTTTTCATGTTGTTGTATTCGTTTAAGTAAGTTATGTTTGTTCCTTCCACATGTGGAAGAAATTTCTTTGAACTGTTCGAACCTATTTTCGGATTCTCTCATACGAGTTCAAATTGTATTGTCATGTACTTTGTTAAAAAGTAAAATCGGAGAAGGAAGCAAGTTAGAAACAATTAGATAAAGAAATATAGGATTGAGGAAAAAGTCTAGGGAAGATGAACTAGAGACGGACGATTCGCACCAGAACAACGATACTACTTTCATTAACCAACCAGAATTTTCAAACACTTACACAAGAACACTCACAAGAACACTTACACAAGAACATTCCCAAGTAATTCCCTGCCCCTCCTACCCTTCCTGACTACTCTATTTATAGGCCTATTCCCCACTTTCCTCCCCTGTCTAAAAGACTATTCAGATAGAAAGGTTAATTATTCAAACATAAAAGAAACTATTCAAACTTAAAAAGGTGACTGCATTAACTCTCTACTTAATCCATGAATTATTCCTCTTCCATGTTATTTATTATTCCCTTTCTTTTCCTCTCGAGTCAAACTTCCCTTTTCTCACATATTCCCCTCTTTATCTCTTATTAATTCCTTTTTTCCCTAAAGTTTAATTTCTCTTTTCCCATATATTCCCTTTTTTAGAATTTATCTTTCCTAACATACTTCACAATCGAAGCTTTTTTGAGCCTACCATAAGACTTACGTTATCACTTCTCCAATTGTCATACATACTGAATGGTATATGTTACTTTTTGCACCTGTAAAAGCGTTATGCCAGGAAATAAATCATGTTTATCATAGAAGTTTGGTGATTATTTCAGGAATTCTCTCCGGTAAGAGGAAGATATGATATGATATGGATTCAGTGGTGCATAGGACATCTAACGGATGATGATTTCGTATCATTTTTCAAGAGAGCCAAGGTTAGTATTTTGCTCGGTCCTATGGGCCACATCCATTATGAACTGTTATTAGTTTGCGAAATGTATTAAGAAGAGTCTTGGGTTAGGCCCTGTCAGTCCTCTCCCATGTATATGTTATGTATGATCTCCATGTTCGATTTTTGGGGAATATATGATGTAGCCTTGTTGTAGTGGGATGCATGCAAAGAAAGGGGATGGTGGGGGTGAGGGTGGTGTTATATTGCAGGTATGAAATGGAAATGGAGTATGCAGTGTTGGCTTCTTATAGTGTTATCACACAAATGATTGCGATATAACTTGTCTGAGCTACACAGGCGGGCCTCAAACCGGGTGGATTTTTTGTTCTTAAGGAAAACATCGCTAAATCTGGTACATGCTACCCTTTTCTTTGATATTTTTGTCTTTCTTTTTTTAAGTACATAGTACATCCCCATGCCATGGGGTCTTCTTCCTCGTTGCATCAAGCAAACCTGTGAGACACAACATAATGATGCGAACAGGATTTGTGCTGGACAAAGAAGATAAAAGTGTGACAAGGTCTGACTCTTACTTCCTGGAGTTATTTCGACAATGTGGACTGCACCTCTATAGATCCAAGGTAAGGAGCACTTTGTGTGAAGACTTTCATTCTGAAATTTTTGCTGACCTTAGCAATTGATTTGACGTTTAATGTTTTTACTTCTTATGGTAAAACTATGCAATGTCTTCTTAGTTACTCTCTTTGTTTATGTGTGGATTGGCGTTTCTTCCTTGCTGCTTGATCATCTCCATCATAACCGGAATAAAATAAGTTTTGTTTTCGTTATCACTATTGATGGACACAACATGATTGCCTTCGATAGAAGTGGCCAGTGCATTTGGGTCTCAAAACAGAATGATTGTGATCCATGTGAGTTTATTCAAGTGGATTTTTTTTTCGTTTTCAGGATCAAAAAGGATTTCCCCAAGAATTATTTGCCGTGAAGATGTATGCACTGACGCTAGGCATGCCCTCCATACCGCATAATGCGAAACCAAAAAGGCGCACTAACAAGCCTACCATAATCAAATAAAGCGAATTATTCTGCTTTTATCTAATGATTTGCGGGACTCGTGAATATTTATCGACCTTTGGGGGCTTAGGGCATCCACGATAATAAAAGTTGATTTCATCCATCAATAAAAATTATTTTATTTTCTCTCACAATTTTTCTCTTGTTTATCTAGGTTCTCTAAAAAGAGAGTGTCTTAGTTAAGAACATCTCTCACATCTTCTCTTCTTCACCTCATCATTTTCTTTTTTCTTTTTTAACATTATGGGTGGAATCCACACCATTGTGGATGTCCTTAGTGTGGACTTTTTCTCGAAAGTCCTAAATATTACTAAATTTGTATGTACAAATGATTTTCAATTCGTGCAATTAGAATTTAAAAGAATTTTATGATATCGTTCTTATAGTTACAATATCGGTTAAAAATCGAGCAGGAGAAGGGGATGATTGGTTTCAAGTCGAAGGTGAAGATGCTGGATCTGCGGACTTCATCCTCTTTGAGATACCAGGAGTCTAGGGACATGGTGAAGATGACTGGAACTGAGCATTTGGCTATATTGCGTATAGTAGCTTTGATCTTGTGTTTATTTTTTTATTTGTGAAGAGATAGTCGCCGTACACAAACTATTTCCACATATTATTCGAAGAGATGATCATTACTCTTAGTGACGTCTATCATATCATGGAGATCCCCACCAAACGAGTGATGACATACTAGTGGAATGTGATTAATATCTTCTTCAATGCACCTTTTGTCGATGTTGTGATCCCATACATTGTGTGGTTGTTCAACCCATCCAAGTATAACTGTCTGACCTTTCTCTAATCATTTTTGTACGTCCAATCTACAATAACTTAAAAACCACATTTTTCATCATCCGGTATTTCTTTGTACCCTGTATAATAGGGAAACAATATAGGAGGAAATTCATGATGGTATGGAGATAATGCCATGGATTTCTATGCAGGTGGTTGAGATCGACTTCGTTACGTTGACGACCATCGTTAAGAGTCACTTCGTTGCATCAATGATCCTTGTTGAAATTAATGAAACGTGTGATTTGGTTCCACACGCCAACACCTAAAAGACTACTACCAATAGACCAAATACCAAGAAATATAATGGTTTGACAATAAACTCGCATACGTCAACTTTTTCACAATTCTTTATTCTTCTCTTAATATTTTGGTAAACCTCTAGGAGCTTTTCTATGTATTTCTTTCTCTTCTCTTTTTGTGTCCCTCTGTATTTATAGACTTTCTGAAATAAAATCTATCTTTAAGCTCTTATACACGTGACACTATACTATCAGAGCAATCTTTCTACCTTTAATACTTTTATCCTTATAAAGCTTTATGGCCCTGGGACGTGGGACGCGATGCACAAGACGAGGCTCGAACTTGGGCATGGGCAGGGTCTTGGACTATGGCCTGGACTAGAGTCGGGGGCCTGGACTGGCTGGACTCTCTTGTCTCCTCTTATTTTTACCTTCTCATTAGTCCCTCAAATTCTACTTTTCAGCACTAACAAGTGGAACTTACAAAGAAAAGAAGATTTAATTACATCTTTTCTACTTATTCTTTCTCTTATCTCCTAGTTACACAAATTCTTTTTCTTTAGCCTTATAAAGAAAAATGAACTTTTTAAAAGAATTGGTGCAATATTTGGTACAATCAGTATGATTAAAGTCCCACTAGCTACATCTACTTACAGAAGCCCTGGCTCTCTTCTGAATCCAATATTGAAAATTCTGGAACCATAAATTTCAGAGATAAGATGCTTTGATAAATAGACCTTCTGATCTTTGAGATGCAATAATTAAGAAGGCCAAAAATCTAGAAGCCATAATTATATAAGAGATTCCCACCAAAAATCATAATAAAATCTTCATTAAGAAGACCAATGGTTCTGCCAATAAGAACCATTCCCTTTCTGTGAAGGGTAAGATGATATGACAATCCAATCTTTGTTTATATTAGCCAAAGGATAATAATTCCCTTGGAGGGCAAATAAAGATGATATATTTCCTATCTTTGTTTTATACTAGCTAAAGAATGGTACTCATGATCATATCTTTCCAAAGTACCTTGGAGCGATCATTTCTTTTGGAAGGCTTTTGATCGAAGTACGGTGTGACGTCTTACACCTAATAATTCACCCATTACAGGCAACCAAAGTTTCTCATGGATCTAGAGATGGTTCTTTGGTACCTTAACCACTAGATGGTGGATTTTTTGGCTTGATGGCCCGAGCGTGATAGCCCTTTGCTTACTCATTGACACGATGGTTGGGCATGATAGCCTAAGCTGGCACAATGGTCGGGCGTGATAGCCCAAGTTGGCACAATGGCCGGGCGTGATATCCCTTTTATTATAAATATGCACCCCTTGTGTAGAAAGTCTCATGGAGTTTCTGGGGGTGATCACTCCTCTAGAACAGTATCTGTACTTTCTTTAAAAAATAATTAGTACTTTTGAGATTTTGAAATGATAATTTGGTAACCATGCACCTTTCCAAGGAATGGTAGAAGTGAGGACATCAAACAATGCACTTCTTCGTTGTACACTACTAGAAAAAACGGATTTATTTACGGACATTTCTGTGGGTAAGGGTGGGTAATCAAATTTACCCACGGAATGCCTACGGAAACATTCTGTGGGTAAATACCTCGTCGGTAAACTAATTATCTACCAATAAAAATTTCCGTAGGTAATTACCTATAAAATTCCCACAGATGCTTTCGTTGCTAAATACCTACGGAAAAGTCTATGGCTAAATACCCACAGAATACCCATGAAATCCC
Organism: Limonium bicolor; assembly: GCA_023374045.1. Taxonomy (NCBI): domain Eukaryota; kingdom Viridiplantae; phylum Streptophyta; class Magnoliopsida; order Caryophyllales; family Plumbaginaceae; genus Limonium; species Limonium bicolor. Next base: position 114,443,081 of record CM041782.1, on the reverse strand, counting down.
AACGGATATCATGTTTGTATGCCACGTGGATACCTACGGAATAACTACGGGAAAAAAATACCCACAGACATTTAATGAGGGTATATACCCACGAAATACCTACTGAAATACCCCAAACCTAAGTATGATAAGTAAACATCAATTTATGATGTAATAAGGCTAAAACATGCCTTAGAAACATTGGTAAACAATTTAAACCAAGGAAAACACAAGAAAACGCCATAAAGGCAATTTAAGCAAAAATGTGCTCTAAGCTTGAAGTGACTTTGATTAGCACCCAAGTATCATTATAAGACTTTATTAACATGCTAATGGACCTGTTAAATCAATTACCAAAGAAAACCAAGCTCAAAAACAAGCTTAAACACAAAATGTGCTTTAAGACTCCTTAAAGCACCTTTTTGAGAAATTGTCTTAGAAATGAGTTTTGAGTGGCTAAATGCCCATGATTACACCTTAATTAGCATGTGTAATAATTAGTATCACATTAGGAAGCCTAAATCAATGGGAAACCAAAAATTTCACGAATGTGTGCACTAATTAGTGAATAGTGCTCAAATAGTGCTAGTTTTGACTTAAGTCAACTTTAATTAGTTAAATGGCCAAACAAGGCCTTAGGTATGTTAATTATGGAAGGGGGGACGGTTTTAGTAGTGGTGAGTCATCACCATGCCAGCCAATTAAAATAAAAGAGGAAGGAGTAAGGAAAAAGACTATTCACCTTTTATAACAAAATATCTTCATTTAAGCTACCTTTTTCTTCTCTCTCTTCATTTCTTCTTCCTCCATCGGTTTTACTACCCATTCCCTGCTCCAAAACCATGAGAGCTCAATCCATGGTGCCTCCATCTTCAATTGCTCACCAAATGTTCATCTTTGCTCCAAATCAAAAAGTAAGCATAGATTTCTCTTAGTTAGATCAAGGCCTTCATTCCTATCTTTTCAAATCCTTAAAAGATCAAGTTTGGTTCCATGATAAAACTCCATTGATGGAGGAAAATCAAGTTTGAAGAGCTCTTTTGGTTCTCCATTCATCCAAGGTAATGAAAGTGAAAGAAAAATCAACTTTCCACCACTTTTCAATATGGCCGAAAATTATCTCTCATGGAGCCTTGTTTTTATGCCTTGTTCTAGCTTGTTTTAATCACCAAGGACTAGTGGAGGTCCTCTTTCATTCATTGCCCAAGTCTATCTTGAGACTTCAAAGGTAATGATCCACTTTTAAGCTTTAAAACACATATTTTGACCTAAGAATGAGTTCTATGAGTTTAGGCATATTGCTTAGTGCTCATTAGATTATTTGAATGTAAATTAGAACATTGGCAAGGGAATTAAAGTCATTGCCGAAAACCAAGCAAGGGAATCCAAGGAGAAAAGTGTGAAAAGCTTGGAAAAACAAGGTAAATGTTTTACCTAATGGTGGCTTAAGGTTTTAAGGGATGAGATTTAGATAAGTACTAATGTAGCTTAAAGCTTACATTAGGTAATGGGTTATATAACCTAGGAGAAAGAATTTAAACAAGCTTGTGAACTTGTGACTAAGGAGCCAATGGAAATGAGTTAGTAAGATAAGTATAAGGTGATTTATGAGAACACTTATATTGCTATGGGAGCATTGTTGTGTGTATTTGCAGGTTGAAATCTATTAATGTGGGAAATTCAGTGTTTAAGTTTAAGTCATTTAAGGGCCTAAGAGCCATGTCATTTAAGAGCCTTAGTGCTATGCAATTTAAGATTATTGCACTACATTGAGTTTGTTGTGAATGAGTAGATTTGGGTGAGAACATATGATGAGAAAGGATATAATGAGTGTGAGATGATTGAATGAGAAAAACAATGCATATGGGCATGATAATATACTAAAGGAGCTATTGCGAAATTTGAGTAGAAAACAAAGTGTTTAAGTGGTGGTTGTGAATTGATATGTCCTAGGATTTACTAGGAGACATTAAAAAGGAATTTGAGTGGAAATGAGTTAACTAAGGAGTTCTTGAGGATTTGAATGACCTAGGGTTGTCTAGGAGGAATTAGAGGTTAGGTGAGTGTATTAAACACACCGAAATCATGGTATGAGGAATGTTGAGACTTGAGCAAAATCTAGAGGAAATGGTGTATAATGTTTTAAGATGATTTAGGTATGAACTAGAGAATATAGCAATGAGAAATCTTGGTAGCTTGTGTAAGTGGTGAAGATGCTAGTAGTGGATTAATAAGGTTATACTTGGATGGTAATGAGTGGACTTGGGTGATGGAAGTGAAAATTGTAGGAGAATGTTGGAAATTGTCAAGGAAAATGACTAAGAATGTATAAGGGTGTTTAACCATGAGGATGGTGGGTAGATTGAGTAAAGGAGATAGAAATGTCTAAGGAGGGTGTAGGATGGTCAAGATAAAGGAAGAACAATGTTAAGGTGCTAAGAGGATGGAAAGAAATGTATAGGTATGTTCAAGAGTTTAGGAGTGATGAGTAACAATTGGAAGGGAGAGAAGTTTGTGCATGGAGATGCAAGGTAACCTTGGAAAGTTTAGTAAAGGGAAGATGGATGATTAATGATGTTTGAGGAGTAGTTATATTGGTTGAAAGGAACCACTAAGGTTAGTTGGAGTTTAAGACAAAATTTACATATTGGAAGTGTAAGGAATTAAGTTATAAGTGTTAATAGTTTTTGTAAGGAATTGGGTGAAAGATCAAGAAATTTAGTATGAGTTTGATGGATGAATTAGGAGGGTTTTAAGGTGATAAAATGATGTTAAAACATGTTAGAATAATTGTGGAGAGGTTAGGAAAATATTGGGCAAGATTTGAGGTTCAAAAGAAGTAAAAAATTGCAATTCTGTACAAGTTTAGCCTTGGTTCGGGTTTGTAACCAATTACATAAACCCGGACCACATCAAAAACTGTCCAGAAACTAATACCGTGACTTGGTCCGGGTTTATATCCAAGTACACAAACCCGGACCAGCCATTTTTACAAAGGAAGTGTGCTTTTTAGGTGGTAAATGAAGGGGGCTTGTTGGGTAATGCTATTATAAGGTTGTTAAGAGTTGTTTGGTGGAATTTTAAGGCCATTGGAGGTGTGAACAAGTATGAGGTAAAATGAGAAGTAAATAACATAAGTGGTTAAGTTTAAACTACAATGACTTAGTGGTATTAAGTTGGAAATCATTAGTGATTAAGTAAGCTAGGTTAATTAAAAGTAATTAACCACCCAATTCGATGAATGTTTTAGGGTTTGAGAATTTGGACTCCGGAGGAGGGTAAGCAACCGAACGACCAACGGTGAACGGTATGGTTTTCTTGTGACCTGCTTGCTAACGAGGTGTCCCTCGGCTTGTGTGCTATTTGTTTTTATGTGCCCACTAAACAAGATAAAGCATGCAACTGGAATATTATGCTTATTGTATTGTTGTGTGATGTTTGAAAACTAACACAACTTACCGTGAGAACTTACTAACTAATGTTTAGTAAAGAATTGTGTGAGATTAAGGAACACTCCCAAATATTGTTTTCTTAATAACCGAAAGAGGTTAACTAACAAACATTAAATTGAGACTTTCTACTAACTAGAACTTGGGGGGAGTGAGGAATCCGGAATGGTACCGGCACATGTGTATTGGGGGAAGTCGGTATCCTTATCAAATACCGTCTTCCAAATATGACTTGTCCTCGGACTCGTCGCCTAGAGTCGACATATAGACTCGACCTCCTTGGACTTCTTGTCCTAGGAGGGAGGCATACTGAGATGGTGTGGTGGGATCTACCTAAATGCCCAACTAATTCTAACAAATATTGTTTATGTAAACCAATGGAGCTGATAACTCATTAGTTAGGGTTACTGGACCCGACAAGATAAACAATGAACTAAGGAACAACCATTCCAATTAAAGAACGGTTGACTTAATTGAGATAAGATTGAGATAAGGTTTGAGATAAGATACAACCATTTCTATTTAAAGAATGGCTTGTATTCTAAGACTGAGATAAGCTACAACCATTGCTATTTAAAGAATGGTTTGTTTTCTAAGACTAAGATAAGGATTAAGATTGAGGTGAGATAAGGTTGGACTGAGATTAAGAGGAAACATAACTTAAGGAGTTAAATAATTGACTCACTATTTAAGGGAACGCATTTAAGTCGTTCATTGTGTTTGAACTTTGATTGTTCATATTTGGCTTGTTGTTTATTGCACTTTCTATTATGTTGTGCATCTAATCAACCTCCATGCTATCAAAAATTAGTCGTCGTAGCCACGTTAGCTTGGGGGCCATGAGAGGATCGTACCAGCAATTTTGCTGACCCCCTTTGGGGGCTGTTTTTATTTCGTAGGTGAACGTCAGAAGGCGACCATCATGAGAGTAAGATGGGGTAGGTGTATTACGGGTTTAAGTGCGACCTACGAGTTGTGCATGTACTCTCGTATGGTAGTTTGAGTTAGTAAGTTGTATAGGATGTGAGGAGATTGTAAGATCGTTATGTAACTTGGTTAAGGCTTGTAAGTACTAATGTTCGGTATATTCAGGTCCATCAGACCGTAGCTAGATCTTTGAGATTTTAGTATGCCTATTTGGTCACGTGGGTGACTAACGGAGGTAACACCAAATATTGTAAGAAATCCGCTGCAGAGTTAATATAAGTGAATGGATGTTTATGAGGTAAGTATAGCTTTATGAGTTGGGGTGTTACACCTACGGGTGTCAAGTTCGTATGCCACGTGGATACCCACAAAATCCCTACGGAATAAATACCAACGGAACTTTTCCGTAGCTATTACCTACGGGATACCCATGGAAAAGTGTTTGGCTTTACCTATGGATCACTTTACCCTCGGCCTTTTCCGTGGGTATACCGTAGGTAAATCTGTAGCATTTTTTTAAATGAAATATTACAGCGCTTGCAATCCACTTTTGTAAGATCAAAAATAATTACCCTCCAGCTGAATATATACACAAGAACGCCAGCACGCAAATCCTCAAAAGACGTATTGTTTTTGTCTGATAAAGTACTGTCAAAAAATTGATTTCCAGCTCACAAGCTAGCTGAATAGGATAGTTATCATACTGAATTTTGTTGTTACAAATCACACTTTGCAAACTAGGTACAAGATGCTTAATCCTATTACACTCCTCCAGAGCATACATAGTACTCCACGAGATTTCATTAGTGATGATCTTCCTAAGATGATCTTGAACAACATCAAAATATATGCAAAGGCTAACCACCGATATGACAAGTTTCATTGCAAATTGAATAGTCATGACAGCTACACCTTCATGGTGCTTACTAATTTTCTGCTGAAAACCAGGATAGGGAGACCATGTAGGTCCGTGATGATACCTGCTATCACAACATCTTGATTTTGTTTCTTGATCACACGGGTACTGATTTTAGAATCATCTAGGGGAAGGCATCCACGAGAGCTGAAAATGAGGGGGGATTGGTCCTGGCGCTTAAGTTTTTCTGATAGGCTTCAACAAAATCCTTGTTCTCTTCAATCAAACTCCACCAAGCTAGCTCACAATTATGTTTAGCATACTTCCTAGCAGCATAGATCACCCACAAAACATTAGCAATAAGAGAGTTTATTGGCACTGCAATCATTGACCGTGCAACAGCTAAAACGTATCACTCACTAATCAATCTCTTAATTGCCTAAATCAAACACCCTCCTCAAACAAAGAACTTATATTGTTTTCTTTACAATATGCTTCTGAAGTAGAAAAGTGTCTCACCGACAGATGAAGATATTCATAAGTAAAGGAATATACTGCTCAAGGTTGCACCATAGAAAGAGAGCAGCTTCGAGAAGAATTCCGACAAACTACATCAATCGAAAACACCTATTCCTGTAGATCAAAACTAGCTAGATATGTTTAAGCTCAAATTCCATCTTCATTCCCAACAAAAAAACATCACATAAAGGGGAAAGAAGTACAATTGCACACCTATTGTAGATCAAAACTAGATAGATATGTTTAAGCTCAAATTCCATCTTCATTCCCAACAAAACAGAGAAAACATCACAGAAAGGGAAAAGAAGTACAATCGCACTTTTACTGGGCAAATCCACAAAATTTTCTAATATGAGCAATCTTCCGAATCCGGAAAACTGAATGGATTAATTCACAAGCATGGATTTTAAAGAATCGCAATAAATTCCAGTTGAAAAGCAAAAGCACACCACTCGCGCCAACTCAGTAGAAGTATTGAAGAAAAAAATTGGGTCAACCAAGTTGTTTAAACAGAATCTCTAGGCTATCCCATTCAAACAATTACTGTTGTTAATTGAAATTCCGTAATGCTTTTGACGAGAAGATACATAGTATTTATAAGGAAATAAAATTGAAAGAGGGGGAGAGGTTTGACCTGCAAGATGAGATGGATTAAGTTAAGCTAGTTGTGGGTGATTTTTACTTTGCAGCAACAGTAACGCCTTGCTTATTTTGTTGTTGTTGCCCATCTCTCTTCTGAGCTCGAAACAAGGCTCTTCTTGCTCGGGGCCTCATTTCCCTTACTTGTCTAAGAGACATAATATAATGGGTTTATTAATTTTCTTAAACCCATTAAATAGTTACATTGAGATGGTAGTAGGCAGCTGCTTCTGGAGGCTTTTGTGTCTGTTAACGACAACATTAGTTTATTAGGATGTATAAATAAACTTTCCTGCATTAGGTGAATTTGGTGCAAGAAAGTATTATTATAACACCCCATATGGGTAACTGTCCAACAACCTAGCTCTCAAACCATTCATGCTTGAAAACTAACCAATTTAAGCCCTCAATCCTCCCTTGGGCTTAAAAGTGGAATGCCTTGTTGTTGTAGTCAACCCATATGTACCCATATAAACCATTCACATTACTACTCATATCCCGATGTGGGATGGAGGTATTACATACTCCCCCATTCAAAGAACGCGACATCCTCGTCGCAAGCCTACCATCCAAGTCCCATGGACCTCCTCGGTAGGTGTCGGGTAGATCTTCCCGACACGGTCCCGAGTCAGCTCTGATACCATTTGTAACACCACATATGGGTAACTATCCAACAACCTAGCTCTCAAACCATTCAGGCTTGAAAACTAACCAATTTAGGCCATCAATCCTCACTTGGGCTTAAAAGTGGAAGGCCTTGTTGTTGTAGTCAACCCATATGTATCCTTATAAACCATTCATATTACTACTCATAACCCGATGTGGGATGAGGGTATTACAATTATCTTTTCTCTCTTCATCCACCTCATTTCATATTACAATTGAATTTTACTACATTATTCATGTATTTTGAGTATCTTTTAACCTCCTTCTTGAATGGTGGCATCTAATGAAACTCAAAATAATATTAAATCTCCTTGTCCAACACTCTGTAAGGATATTAGTTTCTCCCTTCCTATACCTTCTTACTTTAGCTATTTCTAACCACAACTTATGCATTTTCAACACAACAAAAGCAACAAGAAACTCAAGAGCTATTACTGAAGTGGGGTTCCACCACGCGTAGTAACCAAGTGGCTAGCAAAGGATACATGCCGCCAGCGGAGACAACAGAAGAGCCTCCTACCGGCCCCAAGATCAGACTCTCGTGTCCGGAGAGCCATTCTTTAAATAGACTGTGGAAGAACGATAAGCCATATGGTTTTCCCTAGGGGTGTTCATAACCGGTTAACCGGTTAACCGGCTTTTCGGTTAACCGGAAACCGGTTAACCGGATTGTCGGTTAGTCAAATTTAATAACCGTAACCGGTTCATTTAGAAGCGGTTAACCGGGACCGGTTAACCGTCGGTTTCGGTGCGGTTTTACCGGTTTAACGGTTAACCAAAATGATGTAGATTTATGTGTTTTTTTCGTATAATTAGTAAATAATGTGCGGTTTTTCTGGTTTTGTTGCGATATTAAACCGGTTATCCGCCGATTTTGATTAGATTTTATTGGTTTTGGTATAATTCTAACCATTAACTATATAATTGTATATTTATTTTTGGTAAATCTAATAATTAACCATATAGTTTTATACTTATACTCAAAAAAATTAATAAATTAAATGTTTAAACGGTTTTTTCGGTTAACCGGATTCGTCAAAATCAATAACCGTAACCGGAACCGGAACCGGGAAACTAAACGGTTCGGTTAACCGAAACCGGCAAACAACTTCGGTTAACCGGGTTTCCGGTTTCGGTTTCACCGGTTCCGGTCCGGTTTGGCGGTTTCGGTTTTCCATGAACACCCCTAGTTTTCCCCACCAGTAAAGCGAAGCAAGGCCCTCTCCGGTAGACTGGAAGTAACTATTCAGTAAAAGGAATAAATTATAGGAAAACCTTGTATATTGGAGAATATTCTAGAATAGTGTAGGCCCACAGAAACGGTTATACTCTATAGGGGGGCCTATAAATAAGAGTCACAAGCTATGTAAGAAGGGACGCTTTGATCAATACATCGTGAGGCATTCTCTTTGCAACTTTTATCCGAATACAAGTTCTACTCAATCTCATTTGGCGCCGTCTGTGGGAAAGAGCGTCGAAAGACAACCGCGATCTAATCCACAGAGTCACGTCTCTTGTATCTCGTTCGACCATGGCACCACGATCAAGCAAAGGGAAGGGGAAGATGGCTGCAATCGGAGAAAACTCGTTCTCAAAGGAAGACCTCACCAATCTGATGAGGAGTTTTGCGCAGGATGTCAATGAAAAGATCGCTGAAAGCAACGAACGATTCCAACAAGAGCTGACAGATAGAGATCTAGAGCATCAGAAGAAAATCGACGAAATGGCGAGCGTAATTGAGAGTCTGAAGGTGAAGAACGGATCAAAGAGTGAAGAAAGACAGAAAGAGAAGTCACCGCCAAAAGATGCAGAGGAGGATCTCATTGACATGTCACTATATCCCTTCACCGAAAATATTCGGAAGGCGAAGCTCCCGCCGTTCTTTGTCGCCCCGACAATAGAGAAGTACGATGGAACCGGGGACCCCGCTCAACATATCAAGAAGTTCATCTTCGAGATGAACACTCAAGTGATCAGCTCCCAGGCGTTCTGCAATTTATTTCCGGGAACACTTGCTAAAAGAGCTCTAAATTGGATTTCCTCTCGGAAACCACAGTCCATCTCGAGCTTCAAACAACTTACAGAGGAATTTCAACTTTACTTTGCAGCGAGTAAAAAGAACTAGAAAGATACGATTGAATTAATGGATATCAGGCAGAGGAGGGGAGAAACGGTGAAAGAGTGCAGCGAACGTTTCCATAAACAAGTAGCTGAGGTAGATGATGTGGATGAAAAAATACTAGTAAAAGCTTTTGGAAATGGATTGGCGAATCCAAGATTGGCAGGGAAAATTGCTACCAAAGCACCACAAACTCACGTGGAGCTAGCAGAAATGCTGCACGATTTCTTGAATTCGGAAATCGCGGAAAATAAGGCAAATGAATTGGCCAATAGTTTCAAACTGGCAAACGAGAAGAATCAAGGAGGAGCGCTGTCTGTTGGCGCGAGTTATGGGGAGACATCTGCTTCGAAACCTTGGGGAGCAAGATACATGCCGTATGGGAAGGATCCGATCGCAACTTCCTATACTGGAGGCAAGCCAGCATATGAGGCAAAAGTTATTACTATCGCTCCAGGGAGGTATGCAGCCGCGGTAAGGGAAGGCTATCTTCCGCCCCCTAAGAAACCTGCCTCAAGAGAAAACACATTGGTGTATTGTGAATTCCATGGGCACTACAACCACAGGACGACCAATTGTGTGACATTGTCAAGGGAACTGAACAAGATTGATGAGCAAAAAAAGAAACAAGAAAAATAGAGACAGGAAGCTTCCAAACAGCTAAAGAATAATAGCGACCACCAGAACTGGTCTCGTTACGGGCATAGCAGAGGAGGCATGAAGGACGAGGATCACCCCGAGTTAGACCATAGCAAATCTTTTGATTTTGGGGTCATAACTGGTTTGTTCTCAGAAAAAGGGCCATTCACGGCAAAAGAAAAAAAATGCACGTACACGAAGTCCATGAGAAGCTACCGGAGAAGAAGATTCAGAAGAGGGAACCCTTACCGCCTATCTACTTCACGGAGGAAGACGAGGTGGGAGTTTACTACCCCCATAATGATCCTCTTGTCATTCGGGCTCAAATCAATGATAGGATGGTAGGAAACATCCTTGTCGACAACGGAGCAAGAGCAAATGTGATCTCCCTAGCGGCGTTCCGGAAACTGGAAATCCCAGACGAAAAGATCAAACCGTTCACTGCTACTTTTGGAAGGTTCATCGGAGGAATCACAGCTCAAGCCAATGGAAGTATCAATGTCACAATGACATTAGGCCAAAAGGATGACCGGAGAACGCAAAAAATAACTTTGTACATCATGTGAGACCTGTCCGGGTACAACATCTACTTGGGACGACCCGGAATCAACGCTTTCGGAGCTGTTTGTAGCACCTATTATCTCAAGCTCAAATACTTAACAAGGGCCGGAAGGTTGGTGTCCATCGCCGGGAGTCAAAAAACAGTAAGAGTATGTGAAGTACGGATCACCGAGGACTTTCCGGAAGAGGACGTAGTCAAAGAGGTTGGCTCCAGTCGAGAATACGAAGAGGGAGAGGCCAGAACCCGGATGCCCGGAGAAAGCTCAGGGAAGGTAGTGGTACCGGCGGAACAACTGAAAGAGGTACCCCTAAATACCGATCCTTCTAAATTTTTCAAAATTGGGAATGCTTTTCACCATGATGAGCAGATTCGCTTAATGAGATTTTTGGAAAAAAGAAGAGAGACGTTCGCTTGGAGCCCAAAGGACATGCCCGGAGTGGACGCCAGCGTTATCTAGCATAGTCTGAACGTGGATCCAAAGTTTCCTGCCATCCGACAGAGGAAGAGGATTGTAGGAAGAGAAAGGGACGAAGCTGCCCGGGCGGAGGTCGAGAGGTTGCTGGAAGCCAGTTTTATTAGAAAAGTTTTTTATCCAAAATGGTTATCAAATGTAGTTTTGGTTAAAAAGGCAAATGGAAAATGGAGGATGTGTGTGGATTTCACAGATTTGAATAAAGCATGTCCGAAAGATTTCTATCCTTTACCATCTATAGATAAACTTGTAGCGGCAACAGCGCAGAGTAGAGTGATGAGCTTTTTAGATGCGTTCTCCGGGTATAACCAAATAGTGATGAACAAAAGTTACCAGGAGAAAACATCCTATGTCACTTCGGCCGGTATTTTTTGCTACAAGGTCATGCCGTTTGGATTAAAAAATGCAGGGGCAACTTTTCAACGAATGATTGACTAAGTATTCCGGGAACAGTTATCCCGAAATGTGGAAGCATATGTGGATGATATAGTAGTAAGGAGTAATTCTGTAGCCCAGCACATGGAAGACCTTGAGGAAACCTTCAACACCTTGGATAAATACAAGATCAAGTTAAATCCTGAAAAATGTGTCTTCGGGGTCACTCAGGGAAAGTTTTTAGGCTTTATAGTCGGACAGAGAGGAATCGAGGTTGATCCGGAAAAAACTCAAGCGGTTCTCAACCTTCCGCAGCCAAGAAACATCAAAGATGTGCAAGTCCTGAATGGAAGGCTCACTGCTCTAAGTAGATTTTGCTCCAAGCTTCAAGAAAAATATATCCCATTTTTTAATGTCCTCCGAAAAAATAAAAAGTTCCAGTGGGATACAGAGTGTATAGACGCTTTCGAACGAATCAAGAAAATGCTTCAGGAGCTTCCAAAGCTTGGCGTTCCGTCACCAGGCCAGGACTTATTCTTATATTTGTCAGTTTTAGAATGGGTGGTGGCAGCGGTCTTAGTCATGGAGGAGGAAATGAAGGAAATCCCTGTCTATTTCACCGGAAAGATCTTAACCACCACGGAGACGAGGTACTCTAATATCGAGAAAGTTTTGTTTACTCTTGTGATAGCATCCAAGAAGCTGAAACCATACTTTTAGTCGCACCGAATCACCGTCCGAACCAATTGGCCCTTAAAGCAAATCACCAATAACCCAAGCACCTCTGGAAGGATGATTACTTGGACGGTACAACTTACTCAGTTTGAAATCCATTACATTCCGCGGACAGCAATAAGAGCCCAGGCTCTGGTTGATTTCATCACCGAGGCAAGTTTCTTTCATCAAGAGGAGTGGGAAGTCCCGTACAAAATGTGGGTGGATGGAGCTAGGTGTAAAACCGGTGCGGGGGTTGGGGTCGTAATCCAGACTCCCAATGGAAGAAAAATAAGTCATGCGGTAAGTTTGGAATTTGAAGTAACAAACAACGAAGCAGAATACGAGGTGTTAATACAGGGGCTGCAAATAACCTGCGCCCTGGGGGTGACAGAGCTGGAGATACAATCTGATTCCTTGCTTGTAGCAAGGCAAAGTGAGAACATCTTCGAAACAAAGAAGGAAATACTAAAACTCTACTTGATAAAGGTACAAGATCTAAGGGCAAGATTTTCGAAATGCAATCTCCGACATATACCCAGAGACCAAAATTTGGAGGCCGATGTACTGGCTAAATTAGCAAGTATAGCGGAAGGAATACCGGCGGAAGTCCAACTACAATTAAAGAAATTCTCGAGTATAGAAAAGATGGAGACAATGGCAGTTGAAATAACTAACTTGGGTGAATCATGGATGACCCCGATTGTCCGGTACATCCAAGAAGGGTCACTACCGGAGGAAGAAAAAGAAGCCAAAACAATAAAAAGAAGGGCAGCATCATTCTTTTTTGAAAACGACCAACTGTACAAGCGATCTTTTGGCAGACCATCACTGAAGTGTGTGACAGAGGGTCAAGGACTAGAGCTTGTCAGCGAAGTCCACAACGGGGTGTGTGGTAATCACCAAGGGGGAAGAGCAGTAATGCATAAAATTTTAAGGATGGGCTACTTTTGGCCGTCAATCCAAAGGATGTGCGGAGACTATGTCAAAAAATGTATGCAATGTCAGTTGCACGGTCCAAGGATTGGAAATCCACCTGCGGAGATGAAGTCTATCACCTCCCCGATCCCTTTTGCAAAATGGGGATTGGACATTGTCGGACCGTTTCCAGAGGCTTCTCCAGGAAGGTATAAATACTTGTATGTTGAGGTGGATTACTTCACTAAATGGGTAGAAGCTCTTCCGGTAGTAAATATAACTGCACGGAAAACAGAGGAATTTGTTTGGAAGAACGTCGTATGTCGGATTGGCATACCGAAGGTAATCATAACAGGCAATGGCTCACAATTCAATTGTAAAAGCTTCAGGGAGTTTTGTGAAGAATGGAAGATTGACTTGAGATTTGCATCTGTCGCTCATCCGCAAGCAAATGGCCAGGTCAAAAATACTAATGGACAAATTGTGAAGGCTCTGAAAAGAAAGTTGGAAGGTAAAAAGGGAAAGTGGGCGGAGGTGCTTCCGCAAGTCTTATGGGCTAACAGAACAATTGTTAAGGGGCCAACCGGTGAAACTCCTTATAGGTTGACGTACGGTCTGGAGACGGTGGTACCGGCGGAAATTATGATACCATCAAAGAGGATTGAAGGGTACAAAGAAGAAGAGAACGATGAAAGCATCCGAGATGAGTTGGACGTCTTGGATGAAAGGCGAATGATTGCTGATTTAAAAAATCAAAATGACAAGTTAAGAATTGAACGTCATTTCAATAAAAGGGTAAGGGAACGGTCTTTTTCCTTGGGTGACTTGGTACTTCGGGAAGTAAGGCAACCAGAAAAATTGCAACCTCAGTGGGAAGGCCCATATATCGTTCAAGCTAAGACAGATCGAGCATCTTATAGGCTCCGAAATGTGGACGGGAGTGATCTGCCACATTCCTGGCACGCTGAATGCCTCAAAAAGTTCTATGTGTAATCTCTTTATGGCTACAAGTTAATAGACTATTTGTTGATGTCGCAAGAATTATCTCATATGGATGTCCGACGATCTCACCATCAGTAGTGATGAAGTGTTTTACCTGACAACCTCAGTTGTCCTGAAACACCCCTCATAGTTAAGACACATGAAATCAAAAGTATGTGTGGTATGTTTGATAAACTGGCCACATTAATGTATAATTGAACTACAACTTACATACTAAGATACTATAGGACACACATATGTCCGTGAATGTGGTAGCAAGTAACACTGTCGGTTTTGACATGATTAACACAGTGAGAAAAATAAATTATTCCATGTTAGGATCTTTGGACACGTAATAAGTGTGACACATTATGCAAACTGAAATATATGGAGTACTCATTGACACATAACAATTGTACTAGGTAACATATGATACGAGAATATATTATACGAATCAGTGTACTTGGTAACATAATAATAGGAGTACTTGTACTCACCAAAGTACATTCCTTGACTTAAATATTAAACTAACCACCTATCTACTACTTAATCATACTATAGGTCAATAATAAAAATAAACCCCTTATGTGATGTCCGAAAACCCTGCAGATTGACTAACAAACATTTAATTACCTACTCTCGTTTCCTTCTCGCGTGTGTCTGTAGCCCAATCAACAGATCACCCAATTCTTTCCATCTTGGCCATGCAACCTACTTTCCCTGCTTTTCAAACAAATGTCCCCGTTCTTCTCGCCAGGACGTGCGCCTGCAACTACTAAAATCCACTCAACTCTTTCACATCCTCCCATTCCCTCACGCCTGGTGCGAGTACAGAGAACAAGCTTCCCCGTCGTAACTTCTGAGCATGGTAAGTCCCTCTTCCTCTCTTACTATTTCCGGATCAGAGCTCAGAAATTCCTGTTTCCTTTGGCGATTTATTCCTTCTCACCCCCATCATAACTCCAAACCTTCAATGTTGTCCCGTGCATGTCTGAAACGGGGGATGTTGCCGGTCGAGGAAACTGGAACAAACACAAGATCAATTAGCAAAACGTCTTCAACTTCTCCCACCTGCAACTCGATGTTTGCATGTCCTGAAAATCTTAGATTCCTTCTGTCCATTGGCGCAAGCCCTCCATTTCTCCTCGTGCATGCCCGAGTCTTGGTTTTTTTTCGCCGGTCTTGAGAATCTGGAACATCACAATCCAACACCAAGGTAAATATTACGGTTTATATATCTTCCATTCCTCCCACCTTGTCCTTGTTCTGTTTCTGCCGAAAATCCTTGCTCAAGCCCTTTTAATTTTTTGCATTTGTCAAGCCTGAACCTTGCATGTAACCTGCTGGTGGGCTCTCCGTAAAGCTCTGAACAAAGATCCTCTGCAAGAACTTCTATGGGTAAGCGTAAGCAACATAATTATTGTGAGTTAATTCCCTTCATTCGCATTGTTGGTGTTCGAAAATCGTTTCTGATCTCGTTATTCAACCTTTTTACATGCATGAGTTCCACTTGGAAACTGCCTCTGTTTTGCGCCAAAAATCGCCCAGAAACAGATCCAGGGCTATCCTGAAATCGAACCCAATGTGAGGCCCCAAACTGTCGACTTTTCTGTACTTAGTTCCTTTCTGTTTTAGAGCCTCTAAAAGCATCATTGATCTGAAACTCTTGCTTGTTATTGACCGGCTATGTAGGGCCTTGTTTGTGGTGAATGCGACAGCTAAGGCTAGGAAGAAAACCCAGGGAGTAATCCCTCCTGAGAAAGGTAAACACTACCGAGAATCTTTCCAACTAACACTTAGTATTTCAATCTAAAACGAGCAACAAACAGACTTGGTATTTGTCTAGGTCAAGGTGTGAAAATAGACCAAAGAGTATCAAAGCTACCCAGGAAAAACAACTTCAAAACCCTAAGGTTGTATTCTAAACTCCTACCATAAACCTGAGTTCGATCTTGTATTAGAATTCTGTCTGAATTTGTCCTGATAAATCTGTAACAATGAACTGGATAAACGGTGGTCTAAACACAGGTTTTAATAAGTTAAATACTTGCTTAAGAGTTATCGAAATCAGTGGGAAAGATCTATTGGTATTAAGCTAGAAATTACCACAAAAAAATGGTTATACGTTGGGTTGTTAAGTCAGCAAAGTTGATGTACTAGGAGCAAATTACAAAGTTATAAGTCTTGTATTCTGAATTGCCGAGAGTTTATTGGGTGTCTGGGAAGTCGTGACAGGAACTAGGTCTGAAATGAAAGTACCTGTTGTCACGTTTTAAATGCCTGAAATGGGTTAGTGAGTGCTTGTGAAACCTGGTTAGGAGTGTACTAGTAAAACAATGGAACAACTAGTGTAGACGTTTTGATGTTTGGCAAAAATGACGGTGAAAACATACAGATTAAATCCAAGAAGAATGAAACTGGTGAAGAACGAGTAAAATCTGGTTGTGAACTGCTCAAACAACAGCAGAAAATTGATCTGGATGGAAACTTAGGGTGTGTCGATTAAATTATGGAGACTACTCTAAGTTAGTAGCTAGTTAACTCTGAAGCCCTAAGTAGCCAAATGGGCTAGCTACCTTAGAGTTAAACAACATGTAAATGATTCAAAAAATTCTGTACAAATCTGCTAACAAAATTAGTGCAGAAATGAGTTTAAGTCTTGTAGCTCATACCCATTTGTAACTGAAAATCAGAGACGAAAGAGAGGTTGTCTTAGCAAGTGAGTGAACCTAAAACTTTGCTAAGACACTCACCTAAGTAGTAAAACAATCTAGTAATGGTTGGAGAAACCAGTAGCACATCGAAAATAGTAGTAGAAGTAGGAAATTTCAGAGGCTCAACTTCAGTTTTCCTGCAGTTACCTCTCTTTCAGTTCAGTATTAGGACACAACAGTATCATTAACAAAGTAGTGTTTGGTTTGCTTGGGGTTTAAAGTCTTGACGAAAACACTTAACTACATGAGTGACTAAAGTGGGAGAAATCGGTAGTCAAATCTGAGAACAAAGACAAGGAATAGAGGAAGATATACCAGTTCGGGGTTCAGTTTTCTGCAGCTCCCTTGCTTTTGTATAAGAGAGTTTAAGGAGGCTAACAACATTGTTTCGGGTTATTCCTAAGTTTAAAAACCTTACTAAATCACCTAACTAGGTGGGTAAACAAGTTGGGGGAAAATTAGCAGTTAGATTAACAAATAAAAAGGAAGATAGAAGAGGAGCTACCTAGTTAAGTGTTGCAGTTTTGCATCAGTTTTTCGGTTTTGTATAATACACTTCCAGTAGTGTTAGCAGCCTTTTCTTGAGTTGTTGTTAAGTTCAAAACCTTCCTGATGCACCTAGCTACTTGGGTAAAAACGTTGAGTGGAATTAGAGGGCAGGTTAATGAACAGAAAAGGAAGACTACAGAAGAAATGCATTGATTGGTGTTGTAGTTTTTTTCAGTCTTTGGGGCTCTGTATAACAAAGATTTAATTGAGTTAGCTTGGTTTTGAGTTGTTTTTGAGTTCAAAATCTTCTTAATACCCTTGGTTAGTTGGGTAAAAACTATGGAGGGAAATTGGAGACTGATTTATAACCCAGAACAAAGCTTGAAGAGGAGCTTACAGAAACCAACGGTTTCAGTTTTCTGCAAGTTGGGTTTCTGTAAAATGAACTCTCAGAAGTGTAACAGCCTTGTGTTGAGTGGTTTTTAAGTTCAAACGCTTCCTAATACATATAGCTAGATGGGTAAAAATTTTGGGTGGAATTGGGGACTGATTAACAACCAAAAAGGAAGCTTAAAAAGGAGCTGTACAAAAATTAGTTTTTCAGTTCTTGCAGTGTACCAGTTTCTGTAAACTGAATTTTCAGAGGTATTATCAATGCTGTTTTGAGTTGGTTTTGGGGTTAAAGCCTTGCTAAAACACTTAATCATATGGGAAAACTCCTTGGGGAAGTTAGTAGACAGATTAACAAATCAAAAGGAAGATAAAAGACAAGATGCCCAGTTAGGTGGTGCAGTTTTCATCGGTTTTCAGTTCCTGTATAATGAACTTCCAGTAACATTATCAGTGCTGTTTTGGGTTTGTTTTGAAGTTAAAATTCTTGATTTCACACTTAACTGCACGGGTAAACAGTGAGCGAGGAGTTGGAAGACAGATTAATGAATTAAGAGCAAGATAAAAGAGAAGATAATTGTGTTCAGTTTTGCAGCCTTCTTTGCGTCTGTTAAACAAATTCTTGGAAGGGTTATCAGCATCACCTTGGGTTAATCTAGAGTTTAAACGCTGCCAACACGCTAAACTAAATTGGTAAATACCTTAGGAAAATTGGACATCAGTTGGGGACTTATATCGGGAGTAAAATGAAGTTACGAGTAGTTGGCGCTTTCAATTCTGTTGGGTTTTCGGTTTGGTATAGATGGGTCTCTAATTGGTTAGTGGTGCTACATCAGGAATGGCTTATGAATATAAACCCGTGCTAAGATGCCTAGTAACAGAGGTATAGATTAGGTAGCTTGAAACTAAATCTTTGGCGAACTAAGAATGGGAAATAACCAAGTTAATGAGCATAGAAGTGGAGAAGTATTCCTTAGTTGTTAGGTATCAAACCGTAACCAGTTGGTTTAAGAGGGATCAATAATATAAGGTCTGGAATTATAACCTGATCAACAAATCGAAATGATGCATACTTGTAAGGATTCGAAAGGTGATTAGGAATAATACTAGAGAATACGAAAAGATTATACTGGGACAAGTTCGAGTTACCTTAGATGTTACTGCTTGACTAAAAACAATGGATCCAAACTGAGAGGGCGAAGTAGGTCCAACGTTGGCAACTATAACACTTAAGACTAGGCTAAACAGTACGAATAGAACTATGATCAATAACGCATGATCGAACGATCTAACCCGCTTGAATAATCATTTCAGGAGTGAGTCACACCAGCAGCGGGGAACTGTAGTGCAAGTATCTATGACAACTGTTATAAGGTATGGATATGTGTGGTCCATATGTTGCCGTGTTACACGGCTTGTTTGCTGTGTGCCTTGTTTGACAATGACCACAAGACTAATGCATGAAAACGGATGTCTGTTTACCGTGCTTACTTGTCTGTTGTGAGCTTGTGTAAAGCATGTGAATGGATTGCTTATTTATCTTGTTTAATCGCGTGCTATATCCTTGTTATACTTTGCTCGCGCGCACACAGTAACTTAATCACTTCTCGGTTACGAAAGTCTACGTGACGAAACTCATTGAATGTCACAATAACCAAGGAAATTACATAAATCAAGGAAACTCCTCTTAACTATAGAGGGATACTAATGACACCCACTATGGTGTCGAGCTATCAACGATAATGATAAGCCAATACCAGTTAAAAATAAATAGGGAGACGGACCCTTTGTATCCGGGGGCAGAGGCCCATGACATAAAAAAAATAGGGATACAGACCCTTTGTATCCGGGGCAGAGGCCCATAACATTAAAGATAAATAGGGAGAGCTATCCTGGGGTCTAGAGATGACCCCTCTTTCTCGACGCATGACGCCGGGACTGGAGGAGTAGCGAGCACATCCTGGGGTCTAGAGATGACCCCTCTTTCTCGACATATGACGCTGGGAATGGAGGATTGGCTATGGAGAAGACGTTCTCCAAATTGTGGTGATAAGCGAATTCATAAATAATCCTTAAAGAAACAAGCAATGATTAGCACCCACATAATAGAGTCTCGGGATCTAATCTATATCCCCTGACTCGGTGCCAGAGAACAAACGAAAACTTGTGTAATGAGACCAAGCAAATAAGAAACATTCACAAATGTGATCCTCTGAGAAATAAGGAATGAATAGCACCTACATAATAAAGTCTTGGGATTTAACCTATATCCCCTGACTCGGTGCAAGAGAAGGGAGGTGAACTTGTGAAATAAGAACAAGAAAACAATACGCAATTTCTTGAATGATCCCATAGTGAGGATCGACGGTATAACATACCTACGCACACGTCCTAATTCTTGCTTGGTTGTTGTTGCTACATTAGCAGCTTGATGTGCTTGGTTGCCTGATGCTAACGCTTTGCTACCTCTAAGTGTGTATGATATCATGATGTGTTGTGGTGTGCTTTACTGCTTTATTATAGCATGTAAATTGGATTTAATAATATTCGACCAAGTAGTCGTGTAGCCTGGCAACATACGGGCTACACATATTCATACTCAGCGTAGTTTGCTGTGTCCTTTATTACTCAATTTTTACAGGTATTGAACCGGATGATACGGAGCGTAGGCGGGATGGCTACCGTGGGGGTAGTCCATCAGGGCGAGACATATGGGTCTTGGGTAGCACAATGATGTATAGGCTGTTACTTTGGCGTGCAGTGGCCCGGGATGTATTTTCATAGAAGTGCTGCAAGGTGATAGTGATTATTTATACCCTCGGTATTTGGGAATGTGTTTTATGAGATTTGATTAAGGTAAGTTCCAGTCATGCAGACCGTAACTTGGTTTAGGTAGAATGGTCGTGTCAACCACGTGGGTGGTTGGCGTCTGTAGCACCCGAATAGAGTTAGAAACCGCTGCGTAGACTCCTCGTGTTATCGTTAGGCGCGTCGTTTAATTGTTAGTTGTTATTCGGGGGTGTTACAGAAAGTGGTATCAGAGCGTAGTTACGCTCTGATGACTGGAACAGGAAATACTGAGTATAGGAAAACATAAATTCGGGGGAAACGGGGTTAAGGGTTAGTATGTGAGGCGCATTAGCTAGGGTCCTTCCCAGTAATTACTGGATACCTAACAGACACCTACACCCAACCTCTACGTCCCAAATTTTCCTTAAAATTCAGAGAAAGAGCGCCATAGAGGTAGAAAGACTCCTCATACTCGGGAAAACCCGATCTGGCAATTTCTTAATGTCATACGATCAACCCGTGAAGGAAAGACTATACTATACAATAGACGATGCCAAAAGGATAATACCCGTAGAGGGACCAATTTTAGCGGCAACTTGGGTCGACATGCATAGCAGTCGATAGGACCCTACCTCACAAGCAAAGAGGACCGAAATACCCCAAAAATTTATGAATAAATAAAGCTCAAATAAGTAATTAATTAAGCCAAGAATGTGATTGAGATAAATTCTGCATTTCGAACACTTAAGAGGGTAATTTAAGAAAACCCCTCGTAAAACGATGAAATAAGAGAATATATTTCGAGGCGCAATTACACCATAAAATTGGTACGACCTATAATTCTGAATGAAGCAAGACGCAATACTATACACAAAAAAATATCTTGGAATTCAATAAATTACCTGCGCCTTCTCACATTTCTCTTCATTCTCTGCATTACCTGAGGGACACAACGCCTCAACTGGCGATCGGTATGCATCGTCACCACCTCCTTTCTTCTTCTCTTATTCAATTATTCTTCTAAGCCTCTCAATCTCAGACAGCTGAAACTAGTGACTACAACAGGCCATTCTCTTCTGCTTTTACCACCGGTGAACGAGGAACATACATGCTAATGTCTCCTTCATTCTCTTCTCGTTCGAGTTGTTTATTCCTTTGCAGCCCCGCAATCGTCCCACGTAGGACAAATACAGCTTATCTTTCTTCTACTTTCATGTTTCTCTTTATTCTCTGACATAACGAATTTTCTTAGACAATGAATGCAGCCCCCAAAGGAAAAACACATTGGTATAGGGATCATAAAAGAAACTCCCGAACCTTGTAAATAGCCATTACCAAGAGGCACTGGTTACCCACCCCAACACAAATCACACGGATAAGAAAATGGCAGTAAATTCGCCACTACGAGTATTTTGATCAAGAAGACCAAAAAAAGGGAATTGGGTACATTAGAGAATTAAGTTTCATTCAGGGAGGGACAAATTCCGAAAGAGGAACTGCTAAAACACCCGCAAGCAATGCCACGGGCAACGGTAGAGTTCAATTTTATAAAAAATATATATATAAACCCTTTGGATCATGTGTTTATCATTAACTACGGTTATGAAGGAAATGATACGAGGTCTCACTAAACAATACAGTGAACACATGGAATGAAAACGTTCGTACCAAGAGTGGTAAACTCACAAGATGCGCATACCAAGGAGCACAGAGAGTCATAATCGAGTAGGAGTAAGCTGAACGTCCAAATTAGGCATAAGACCCATGCCGCGAGACTCAAACCTATTCCATTGTGAATATAACCACAGTCCAGTATAAGACCCTTCCATAGCAGTAGATCTAAGTTCTATCATAACCTCAAAATAATAATCCCTCTCAACTGCAACAAATAAATGGCAACCATGACAGAATAAAGTCAAATTTGGAACACCGTGATTACGTAACAGTCAACGAATACCTAAACTTCATAAATTCATACCAAGGTTTAGCGGAGAGACATCCAAACGCAAACCTGCAAGTGGGGTGCCCAAACACAAGATACATATTTCCCACATTCTAAACTCAATTTACTAGTGCACGGTATTATCGAAATCACAAACATCGCCACACAAATTTGACCTCCTTTGAAAATGTCCGAATGGCAATGTATAATACCACTACTATGTTATAACCCTTCCAAACACACTACCTATAGAGGAGTTAACTACTATAAGCAAGGGACCAAAGAGGAGCATCTGGTAAGATTGGTAACCTAGTAAATATAACCTAGGCAAACTAAGCACGAGGAACCCTAAACAGGATATATCAAATTATATACATGAATGTACACACATACATATCAGGAAAGACAAGATATTAATTAAACTCAAGAAGAAAATGAGGTTCAATTTAAGAAGGTCGTGATTAGTAAACCAATCGCACTTGACTTAAGCTAATGATATAACTTAACAACCGAAATTAAATATTGGTGGACCGTGTCACACATCTTCCGGTAGATTAACAAATGACTTATCTGTCAATACCTTATAGTGAGAGCTACATTCCATGAAAACTGAAATGCTTCATGAGACTTAAACATCTTGAACCGATGTTCAGGGATGATATAGTGGGGATTACGTGGGCGTAATCCATTTTTAAGGGGGGTAGGCGCGTTGCGTTTTTGCTGGGTTATTGTTCGTTTGATGTGTTGTTTTTGTGATGCTTTGCGTGTTTGAACTATGTTTGGATTGTATTTAGATGTGTTGCGAGGTACCTTGATTATGATTTAATGACTTGTGCTCTTGATTACACATGAGTACAATTTGTGAGTATTATTGGAATCTTGATTACATATGAGTACAGTCTGGGAATATTACTGGTACATGGTAATATTATTGAGAACTTGGTGCAGCCACAAAGGCGGTGTGATGCTTATAAGCGCAACTGATAAAATAGAACGGTGGAAATTGCGGGAAAAGACCCATTTGTTAGTGAGAACGAATTCGGGACTTGATCCCCGGTAGTGACCAGAATACGAACATTAATGAACGAGACAAGACTTCGGGTCGAAGTCTCTTTAAGGGGGGTAGGTTGAAACACCCCTAATAGTTAAACACATGAAATCAAAAGTATGTGTGGTATGTTTGATAAACCGGCCACATTAATGTATAATTGAACTACAACTTACATACTAAGATACTAACGGACACACATATGTCCGTGAATGTGGTAGCAAGTAACACTGTCGGTTTTGACATGACTAACACAGTGAGCAAAATAAATTATTCCATGTTAGGATCTTTGGACACGTAATAAGTGTGACACATTATGCAAACTGAAATATATGGAGTACTCATTGACACATAACAATTGTACTAGGTAACATATGATACGAGAATATATTATACGAATCAGTGTAAGTAACATAATAATAGGAGTACTTGTTGAAGTGGGGTTCCACCACACGTAGTAACCAAATGGCTAGCGGAGAGTACATGCTGCCTGTGGAGACAACAGATGGGACTCTCTCCGACCAAATCCCCTCCGACTCCAACGAACGGACCCTTGCGACCAGAGAGCCATACCACGGAGAGACTGAGAGTCACTCGCCTCCGAAGCAGAGCAAGACCCTCTCCGAGAGACTGGGAGTAATTATTCAGGGTAAAGTTGTACGAAAGCCTTGTATGTTTGAGAATATTCTAGAATGATGTAGGCCCACAGAAACGGTTATACACTATAGGGGAGCCTATAAATAAGAACCATAAGCTATGTAATTGGATACGCTTTTATCAATACAACACTTGGAGCTCTCTTTGCAATCTCAGTTTGAGTGCGAGTTCCATACCATCTCATTTGGCGCCGTCTGTGGGAATCGAACGTCGAAAGACAACCACGATCCAATCCACAAGAGTCACGTTTCTTGTCTTTCGTTCGACCATGGCACCACGATCAAGCAAAGGGAAGGGAAGATGGCTGCAACCGGGGAAAGCTCGTTCTCAAAGGAAGACCTCACCGATCTTATGAGGAGTTTTGCGCAAGAGGTTAATGAGAAGATCGCTGAGAACAATGAACGATTCCAACAGGAACTGACAGATAGAGATCTGGAGCACCAGAAGAAGATCGACGAGATGGCGAGCGTGATCGAGAATCTGAAAGCAAAGAACGGATCAAAGAGTGAAGAAAGCCGGAAAGAGAAGTCACCACCGAAAGATGCAGAGGAAGACCTCGTCGACATGTCACTGTATCCCTTCACCGAAAATATTCGGAAGGCGAAGCTTCCACCATTCTTTGTCGCTCCGCCAATAGAGAAGTACGACGGAACCGGAGATCCCGCTCAACATATCAAGAAGTTCATCTTCGCGATGAACACTCAAGGGATCAGTTCCCAGGCACTCTGCAATTTGTTTCCGGGAACACTTACTAAAAGAGCTCTAAATTGGATCTCCTCTCGGAAACCTCAATCCATCTCAAGCTTCAAGCAACTTACAGAGGAATTTCAACTTTACTTTGCAGCAAGTAAAAGATCCAGAAAGATACGATCGAACTGATGGACATCAGGCAAGAAGGGGAGAGACGGTGAAAGAATACAGCGAGCGCTTCCATAAGCAAGTGGCTGAAATAGACGATGTGGATGAGAAGATACTGGTGAAAGCTTTCGGGAATGGATTGGCAAATCCAAGGTTGGCAGGGAAAATTGCTACCAAAGCACCGCAAACTCACGGAGATAGCAGAAATGCTGCACGATTTCTTGAAATCGGAGATTGCGGAAAATAAGGCGAAGAATTGGCCAATAGTTTCAGGCCGCCTAACGAGAAGAAACAAGGAGGAGCGTTGTCTGTTGGCGCGAGTTATGGGGAACATCTGCTTCGAAGCCTTGGGGAGCAAGGTACAGGCCGTATGGGAAGGATCCAGTCACGCCTTCCCATACTGGAGGCAAGACGACATATGGAGCAAAAGTTATTACTATCGCTCCAGGAAGGTACGCAGCCGCAGTAAGGGAAGGCTATCTTCCGCCCCGAAGAAGCCTGCCTCAGGAGAAAACACATTGGCGTATTGTGAATACCACGGACACTTCAACCACAGAACGACCAATTGTGTAACATTATCAAGAGAACTGAACAAAATCGATGAGCAAAAGAGGAAACAAGAAAAGCAGAGACAGGAAGCTTCCAAGCAGCAAAAGAATAACAACGACTACCAAAACCGATCTCGTTACGGGCATAACGGGGGTGGCATGAGGAATGAGGAGCACCCCGAGCTAGACCATAGCAAATCTTTCGATTTTGGGGTCATAACTGGTTTGTTCTCAGAGAAGGGGCCATTCACGGCAAAAGAAAAGAAAAGGCACGTACACGAAGTCCATGAGAAGCTACCGGAGAAGAAAGTCCAAAAAAGGGAACCCTTACCACCTATCTACTTCACGGAGGAAGACGAGGTGGGAGTCTACTACCCCCACAATGACCCCCTCATCATTCGAGCTCAAATCAATGATAGGATGGTGGGAAACATCCTTGTCGACAGCGGAGCGGGAGCAAATGTGATCTCCTTGGCGGCGTTCCGGAAACTGGAAATCTCGGATGAAAAGGTCAAGCCATTTACTGCTACTTTCGGAGGGTTCATTGGAGGAATCACGGCTCAGGCCAGCGGAAGTATCGATGTCACAATGACGTTAGGCCAAAAGGATGATCGGAGAACAGAAAAAATAACCTTATATATCATGCGAGATCTGTCCGGGTACAACGTCTACTTGGGCGACCCGGGATCAATGCTTTCAGAGCTGTCTGTAGCACCTATTACCTCAAGCTCAAATACTTGACAAGGGGCGGAAGGCTGGTATCCATCCCCGGAAGCCAGAAAACAGCAAGGGTGTGCGAAGTACGGATCACCGAGGACTTTCCGGAAGAGGACGTAGTCAAAGAGGTCGGCTCCAGTCGAGAGTACGGAGAAGGAGAAGCCAGAGCACGGATGCCTGGAGAAACCTCCGAGAAGGTAGTGGTACCGGCGGAACAACCAAAAGAGGTACCCCTGAACACCGATCCTTCTAAATTTTTCAAAATTGGAAATGCTTTTCACCATGATGAGCAGATTCGCTTAATGAGATTTTTGGAAAAAAGAAGAAAGACATTCGCTTGGAGCCCAAAGGACATGCCCGGAGTGGACGCCAGCGTTATCCAGCATAACTTGAACGTCGATCCAAAGGTTCCCGCCATCCGACAAAGGAAGAGGATTGTAGGAAGAGAAAGGGACGAGGCTGCCCGGGCGGAGGTCGAAAGATTGCTGGAAGCCGGCTTTATTAGAAAAGTTTTTTATCCAAAATGGCTATCAAATGTAGTTTTGGTTAAAAAGGCAAATGGAAAATGGAGGATGTGTGTGGATTTCACAGATTTGAATAAAGCTTGTCCGAAAGATTTCTACCCTTTGCCTTCCATAGATAAGCTTGTAGCGGCAACAGCACAGAGTAGCGTGATGAGCTTTTTAGATGCGTTCTCTGGGTATAACCAAATAATGATGAACAAAAATGACCAAGAGAAAACATCTTTTGTCACCTCAACCGGTATTTTTTGCTACAAGGTCATGCCGTTTGGATTAAAAAATGCAGGAGCAACCTTTCAGCGAATGATTGACGAGGTATTTCGGGCAGTTGTCTCGAAATGTGGAGGCATATGTGGATGATATAGTAGTGAGAAGTGATTCTATAGCCCAGCACATGGAAGACCTTGAGGAAACCTTCAATACCCTGGATAAATACAAGATCAAGTTAAATCCTGAAAAATGCGTCTTCGGGGTCACCCGAGGGAAGTTTTTGGGGTTTATAGTCGGACAGAGAGGAATTGAGGTTGATCCGGAAAAAACCCAAGCAGTCCTCAACCTTCCGCAGCCAAGAAACATTAAGGACGTACAAGCCCTGAATGGAAGGCTCACTGCTTTAAGTAGATTTTGCTCCAAGCTCCAGGAAAAATCTATTCCATTTTTTAATATCCTCCGGAAAAATAAAAAATTCCAGTGGGATGCGGAGTGTATAGATGCCTTCGAACAAATCAAGAAAATGCTTCAAGAGCTTCCAAAGCTTGGCGTTCCGACACCAGGCCAGGATCTATTCTTATATCTATCGGTCTCGGAATGGGCGGTAGCAGCGGTCTTAGTCATGGAGGAGGAAAAGAAGGAAATCCCAGTCTATTTTACCGGAAAGATCTTAACCGCTGCGGAGACAAGATATTCCAATATCGAGAAAGTTTTGTTTGCTCTTGTAATCGCATCCAGAAAACTGAAACCATACTTCCAGTCGCACCGAATCACCGTCCGAACTAATTGGCCTTTAAAACAAATCACCAATAACCCGAACGCCTCCGGAAGGATGATTACTTGGACGGTAGCTTACTCAATTTGAAATCCATTATGTTCCTCGGACAGCAATAAGAGCCCAAGCCCTGGTTGATTTCATCACCGAGGCAAGTTTCTTCTGTCAGGAAGAGCGGGAAGTCCCGTATAAGATGTGGGTGGATGGAGCTAGGTGTAAAACCGGTGCGGGGGTTGGGGTTGTGATCCAGACTCCCGATGGAAGGAAAATGAATCATGCGGTAAGGTTGGAATTCGAAGTAACAAACAATGAAGCAGAATACGAGGCATTAATACAAGGACTGGAAATAGCCTGTGCTCTGGGAGTAACGGAGCTAGAAATACAATCTGATTCCTTGCTTGTGGCAAGACAAAGTGAGAACATCTTCGAAACGAAGGAAGAAAAATTGAAACTTTACTTAATAAAAGTACAGGATCTAAGGGCAAGATTTTCGAAATGCAATCTCCGACATATATCCAGAGACCAAAACTCGGAGGCCGATGTACTGGCTAAATTGGCAAGTATAGCGGAAGGAATACCGGAGGAAGTACAGCTACAGCTAAAGAAACTCCCGAGTATAGGAGAACGGAGACAATGGCAGTTGAAATAACCGATTTAAGCGAATCATGGATGACTCCCATTGTCCGGTATATCCAGCAAGGGACACTACCAGAGGAAGAAAAAGGCCAAAACAATAAAAAGAAGGGCAGCAGCGTTCTTTTTCGAAAATGGCCAGCTGTACAAGCGATCTTTTGGCAGACCATCGCTGAAGTGTTTGACAGAAAGTCAAGGACTAGAGCTTGTCAGCGAAGTCCACGATGGGGTGTGCGGCAACCACCAAGGAGGAAGGGCGATAATGCATAAAATATTAAGGATGGGCTACTTTTGGCCGACAATCCAGAAGATGTGCGGAGACTATGTCAAAAAATGTGTGCAGTGCCAGTTACATGGTCCAAGGGTTGGAAACCCGCCTGCGGAGATGAAATCTATCACTTCTCCGATCCCTTTTGCAAATGGGGATTAGATATCGTCGGACCATTTCCAGAGGCTTCTCCCGGAAGGTATAGATACTTGTATGTGGCGGTGGACTACTTCACCAAGTGGGTGGAGGCTCTTCCGGTAGTAAATATAACTGCGCGAAAGACAGAGGAGTTTGTTTGGAAGAACGTCGTATGTCGGTTTGGTATACCGAGGGTAATCATAACGGACAACGGTGCGCAGTTCAATTGTAAGAGCTTTAGGGATTTTTGCGAAGAATGGAAGATTGACCTGAGATTCGCCTCTGTAGCTCATCCACAAGCGAATGGCCAGGTAGAAAATACAAACGGACAAATTAAAAGCTCTGAGAAGAAAGTTGGAAGGAAAAAGAGGAAGGTGGGCGGAGGTTCTACCGCAAGTCCTATGGGCTAACAGGACGACTGTCAAGGGGCCAACCGGTGAAACCCCTTACAGATTGACGTACGGTCTGGAAGCAGTGGTTCCCCCCAGAAATCATGATACCGTCAAAAAGGATTGAAGGGTACGAAGAAGAAGAGAACGATGAAGGCATCCGAGATGAGTTGGACGTCTTGGATGAAAAACGAATGATCGCTGACTTAAAAAATCAAAATGACAAGTTGAGAATCGAACGTCATTTCAATAAGAAGGTAAGGGAACAGTCTTTTTGTGCAGGTGACTTGGTACTTTGGGAAGTGAAACAACCAGCGAAATTACAACCTTAGTGGGAAGGCCCATACATCGTTCAAGCTAAGACTGACCGAGCATCTTATAGGCTCCGAAATATGGACGGAGGCGATTTGCCGCATTCCTGGCACGCTGAATGCCTCAAAAAATTCTATGTATAATATCTTTTTTTTCAGCTGCAGGTTAATGAATTGTTTGGTGAAAAGCACAGGAATAATCTCATACGGATGTCCGACGATCTCGCAAGCAGTGGCAATAAAGCATTTTGCTTAATGGTCTCAGTTTTCTTGTTTTCAAAACGTTTTACCCTCCAATAATAATTTATAAAGTTTTCAGACAAAAACAAAAAACATCGCAAAAACAATATCTGATTTACTTAAAACCAGGACTAGAGAGTCTTGAGAAAAGAAAGACAAAAAATGTATCCGACGATCTCACCATAAGCAATGGTAGAGTGTTTTGTATTCGACGATCTACCATCAACGATGGTAGTGTATTTCATCCGACGATCTCGCTGTCTTACTGCCAGTAGAGTGTTAAACCGACGATCTCACTGACTCGAAGTCGGTAGAGTGTTAAACCGACGATCTCACCATGTGTACAGTGGTAGAGTGTGAAAGTGTAAAAGCGTAACTAAAAGGTTACCGAAAAGAAACCTTCACAAAAAATAAAAGGCAGCTTAAAGATTCTGCATTAGTAAAAGTCTCCGACTTTCGGGAGACCGGTCGCTCCGGTCATACCCGAAAGGTCTGGTTGGTCTATTATAAAAAAAGGAAGATGTTATTTACAACACAAAGGTACTCCGGAGTAAAAAATGTGATGACTATAACAAAAACCGTGAGCAAAAGAAAAAGTTTATAATGCAGGCCCTGCAGGATCTTCCGCAAGTTTCTCAGATTCTTGTGATCGCTTCTGAAGGGTTGAGGTGCTTCCTCCGGAGTCTTCCTTTTGCTCACCTACCGGAGTAAGGCCGACGTTACTTTGGCCCCGAGCAACGGCTGACGCCATAAAAGACGGGGCAAAGCACGTGTTCCCTGCGGGTCGTGAGAACCTCGCCAACTCTTCGTAAGATCCGGTGGAGCGAGCAAGAGCCTCAAACTCTAAACTTTCGTAAAGGGCTTCATCCACAGATTGTTGCTTCTCAGAAAAGAACTCCGATACAATGTGTTGGCCCTCTCCAGCAAGCCTGCGACATTGGGAAGAAAGTGTCTCTTTAAGACCTGAGACAGTGCGGTCCTTCGTTTGAAGTTCCGACTGCGTCTCTTTAAGAGCCCCCTTTAACTTCGCAACCTGGCTCTCGTAGGACAAGGTAAGACTCCGGTATCGTTCTCTCTCCGACTCCGAAGTGATTAAAGAAGCTTTGAGGCCAGACACTTTCTTAAGCCAAAAGTCGGAACTTCTGGCGACCTCCGATGAAGGACTTGGATTTTCTGCATAAAATACAAAGGGTAAGCAAGAGCAACATGAAAGAAAAAGAGGAAGCTTTCGATAAATATGAAGATTACCGGAAGCCTTTTTCTTCTGAGCTTCTAGCTCTGCCTCAAGCTCTTCAATTTGAAGAGCGGCCTCCGCAAGTTTTTTCCTCTCCGATTCGAGGCCGGCTTGGAGATCATTTTGTTTGGCCTCAGCCGCTTGCAAGAGTTGGTCCTTTTTTTCCAACTCTGACTCAAAGGAAGACCGAAGATCCTCGGTAGATTTCTGGATTTCTTCAGCAACCTTCCGGAAGTCTCCAGCTTCCTCTTCCAACACCCGCTTCTGGTCGTCAAAAGAAGTCTGCAGCTTGTTGATAGCATCCTCTTGATCGATGGATGCAGCTTCTTGAAGTTCCTCCCGGAGGGCAGCCTTTTCCGCTTCAAATTGAGCCTCCGTTTGTGTAAGGACTTCTTGAGCCTTGGCTTTTTCATCATCGACGGCCTTCTTGTATCTCTCCGTCCGGGCCCCATGGTAGCGGAGGGCTTGGGAAGAATATTGAGACTGGGTCTCAACACATTAGGCCATTGCCATGGCCTAAAAAGAGGCAAAAATGTCAAACTCAAAAAAGGGTAGTACAAAATAAACACATGTAAGAAAGACAAACCTGAATTAAAGCACTCCAGAGGCGCTCAAAAGCCTCTCTCTCCGGAAGAGAGTGACGGACGATGGCGTCGCAGCTACCCTCCCCAATCCGAAGTTTTTGTTTTAAGGGAGTCGGATGAGAGCCCGGGGCAAAAATGCCATTGTCATTTTTGGCCGCCTTCGCAGCGGTAGACCAGAAGGCCTTGTACCTCATTCCATGAACAAATGGAATGCGAGGAACCGGATTTCCTCGGTGATAGCCCCAGTCCAATTTTGAAGAAGGACCGCAGACCGAAGGATCAGCCCACGGAGGAGGAGAAGATCTGTCGTCCGCATGCTTGCTCCTAGCTCCGGGCGGAGGAGCCTTCTAAGAAGGGGCGTCGGACGAGTCCGAGGAAGAACTTTCCTCCGCACTAACCTCGGCAATGCCCTTGCCTTTACCAGACGGGATCTCGCGGGCCTTTTTTCTCTCCGGAGCACCACCTTCCTTAATCGCAACGCCCTGAACAGGTCGTCGCGCCCGTTCAGGCTCAGGATCTGCGGAGGGCGGAACAGTGGCTGCGAAAGGCAAAACCATAAGTAATCAAACAAAAACAGAGTAAAAGCAAAAGAAGGACAAAAAGGGGCTGCGAAAAGGTATACCGGTGAAAAATATGGAATCGGTATTTTGAGTTAAAGCTTCGTCTACGCAAAAAAAGCCATGCAGATCAGGGAAGAGGGACGATATGGGAGTTAAATCCACATCTTTCTTAACTCTGCCCGGACTGCAGGCGGGAGTAGATACGGGAGTACCTGTTTCTGGAGGGACAGCAGCAAGAGGACCGGTGGAACCAGTTTCGGTAACAAGCTTTTCCCTTCGTACTAACTTTATTTTTGACCGATCAACTTTTTTGGGCCCTTCGGGGGCTTTCCTCTTAGTACCAGTGGTTTTGCTACCGGAAGGGCTCCGAGTTTTTCCACCGGAAGGGGAAGGCGGGGCTCCTTTTTTCTCTTCGGTGGCCCTATAGTCGATAAGCTCCCAGTTGTATCGGAGGGAAAATTTTCCGCCCGATTGAACAAAAGCTGCGGTACAAACAAAAAGTAAGAAAAATATCCGAAAACTAATAAAGTAAGAAGGCACACAAGGAGAATACATACGGTCAATCTTCGCCCGAGTTTTGTTCAACTTCTCTTCGGAGAGAAAGAAGGTGATGGGATGGAGCGCAGAAGAAGTCAGCTTCTTAAGTATATCTCCAATTGGAGATGAATTGGCGAAAGGGGGTAGCGGAGCGGCAAGTTGCCCCTTATCTATGTCTCCGATATGGGAGACTCCGATAAAAGTCCCCCTCGGCGGATAAAAAACGAACCAGTTGGAGGACCAGCCGCTCTCCAGGCTCACACGTTTGAAGAAGGAATACCCGGACACGGCCAGGACGGAGATGTCCTCCTCCGTAGTAGTGGTGTTCACCCTGGTTGTGAAGAAATTTACAAACTCCCGCGCGTCAGGATTAATGTCGTTCTCCGCGCAGACGGAGAGGAAGGCGTGCAGACAGCCTAGGGCGTTGGGATTCAGGTGGGCAAGAGTGCATCGTCGGCGGGAAAGGAAACCAAGAACAAAGGGGTGCAGGGGGGAACGCAGGCCGCGGTGAAGATGCTCCCGATACACCACGAAACCGTCCCCGAAGTAGTTAAAAGGGTGCGCCGTCGGCTCCGGCACGCGAATCTTCGACCCCAGTGGGACTTGCACGCCTTTCATAAGTTTTTTCAAATCTCTCACGGTAAGGCTAGAGCCGGTGCCCTGGCGAGGGTAGTCCCCGCCGATATCTTCTGAAGGGATAGCAAGATCTTCAACAACACACTTTTCCCCGTCAGTGAAAAGTACTGATCCCGCCGGCGTCGGAGCAGAGGAGCATGGGTTTGACAGAGCCATAGCGAGCAGAGGAAGCCGAAGAATACAGGCAAACAAGTAGAGGGAAAAACGCGAAGGAGGAAAGACGCAAGAACGAGAATCAGGGGATTAGGGGGCAGGGAAGAAGGAGAAGAAGAAGGACGGTCGCTGTATAGGCAAAAAAGCGAAAGATTAAGGTCACGAAGCAAGGAAGAAAATGGAGGACAAATGCGCGAAAGGCCAGAGAAGTTCGAAAGTTTGAAAGAGTAGAGAGAAGAGTAGAGGGGAGAGAATGAGTTTAAATAGGCGGAAATTGGGCACGCTCTATCAAAAAGTAATCATGGCCTACTCCTGCAAATGTGTCAGGGAAGTAGCTTCAGAAGATGAGGAGGCGGCAGTTGAAGCAAGGCACGTTGCTAAGCCTCCGCTAGGTCTCCAACGGTAGGAAGTCTAAGCAGGAAAGAACAACTCCGAAGACCTCTTTCCTTTTCTCTCTAAAAAAAAGAGGTCTTGTGGGACTAGGAGGAGCGGAGCAGAACACCAAAATTTAAAAACGAAGAAAGAGCAACAACGAAAAGATCTTTCCATGTAGAACAAGAAAAGATCTTGTGGGACTGATGAAGTGGGGTTCCACCACACGTAGTAACCAAATGGATAGCGGAGAGTACATGCTGCCTGCGGAGACAACAGATGGGACTCTCTCTGACCAAATCCCCTCCGACTCCAATGAACGGACCCTTGCGACTAGAGAGCCATACCACGGAGAGACTGAGAGTCACTCGCCTCCGAAGCAGAGCAAGACCCTCTCCGAGAGACTGGGAGTAATTATTCAGGGTAAAGTTGTACGAAAGCCTTGTATGTTTGAGAATATTCTAGAATGATGTAGGCCCACAGAAACGGTTATACACTATAGGGGAGCCTATAAATAAGAACCATAAGCTATGTAATTGGATACGCTTTTATCAATACAACACTTGGAGCTCTCTTTGCAATCTCAGTTTGAGTGCGAGTTCCATACCATCTCACTTGTACTCACCAAAGTACATTCCTTGACTTAAATATTAAACTAACCACCTATCTACTACTTAATCATACTATAGGTCAATAATAAAAATAAACCCCTTATGTGATGTCCAAAAACCCTGCAGATTGACTAACAAACATTTAATTACCTACTCTCGTTTCCTTCTCGCATGTGTCTGTAGCCCAATCAACAGATCACCCAATTCTTTCCATCTTGGCCATGCAACCTACTTTCCCTGCTTTTCAAACAAATGTCCCCGTTCTTCTCGCCGGGACGTGCGCCTGCAACTACTAAAATCCACTCAACTCTTTCACATCCTCCCATTCCCTCACGCCTGGTGCGAGTACAGAGAACAAGCTTCCCTGTCGTAACTTCTGAGCATGATAATTCCCTTTTCCTCTCTTACTATTTCCGGATCAGAGCTCAGAAATTCCTATTTCCTTTGGCGATTTATTCCTTCTCACCCCCATCATAACTCCAAACCTTCAATGTTGTCCCGTGCATGTCTGAAACGGGGGATGTTGCCGGTCGAGGAAACTGGAACAAACACAAGATCAATTAGCAAAACATCTTCAACTTCTCCCACCTGCAACTCGATGTTTGCATGTCCCGAAAATCTTAGATTCCTTCTGTCCATTGGCGCAAGCCCTCCATTTCTCCTCGTGCATGCCCGAGTCTTGGTTTTTTTTCGCCGGTCTTGAGAATCTGGAACATCACAATCCAACACCAAGGTAAATATTACAGTTTATATATCTTCCATTCCTCCCACCTTGTCCTTGTTCTGTTTCTGCCGAAAATCCTTGCTCAAGCCCTTTTAATTTTCTGCATTTGTCAAGCCTGAACCTTGCATGTAACCTGCTGGTGGGCTCTCCGTAAAGCTCTGAACAAAGATCCTCTGCAAGAACTTCTATGGGTAAGCGCAAGCAACATAAATTATTGTGAGTTAATTCCCTTCATTCGTGTTGTTGGTGTTCGAAAATCGTTTCCGATCTCGTTATTCAACCTTTTTGCGTGCATGAGTTCCACTTGGAAACTGCCTCTGTCTTGCGCCAAAAATCGCCCAGAACCAGATCCAGGGCTATCCTGAAATCGAACCCAATGTGAGGCCCCAAACTGTCTACTTTTCTGTACTTAGTTCCTTTCTGTTTTAGAGCCTCTAAAAGCATCATTGATCTGAGACTCTTGCTTGTTCTTGACCGGCTATGCAGGGCCTTGTTTGTGGTGAATGCGACAGCTAAGGCTGGGAAGAAAACCCAGGGAGTAATCCCTCCTGAGAAAGGTAAACACTACCGAGAATCTTTCCAACTAACACTTAGTATTTCAATCTAAAACGAGCAACAAACTGACTTGGTATTTGTCTCTGTCAAGGTGTGAAAATAGACCAAAGAGTATCAAAGCTACCCAGGAAAAACAACTTCAAAACCCTAAGGTTGTATTCTAAACTCCTACCCTAAACCTGAGTTCAATCTTGTATTAGAATTCTGTCTGAATTTGTCCTGATAAATCTGTAACAATGAACTGGCTAAACGTGGTCTAAACACAGGTTTTAATAAGTTAAATACTTGCTTAAGAGTTACCGAAATCAGTGGGAAAGATCTATTGGTATTAAGCTAGAAATTACCACAAAAAAATGGTTATACGTTGGGTTGTTAAGTCAGCAAAGTTGATGTACTAGGAGCAAATTACAGAGTTATAAGTCTTGTATTCTGAATTACCGAGAGTTTATTGGGTGTCTGGGAAGTCGTGACAGGAACTAGGTCTGAAATGAAAGTACATGTTGTCACGTTTTAAATGCCTGAAATGGGTTAGTGAGTGCTTGTGAAACCTGGTTAGGAGTGTACTAGTAAAACAATGGAACAACTAGTGTAGACGTTTTGATGTTTGGCAAAAATGACGATGAAAACATACAGATTAAATCCAAGAAGAATGAAACGGGTGAAGAACGAGTAAAATCTGGTTGTTAACTGCTCAAACAACAGCAAAAAATTGATCTGGATGGAAACTTAGGGTGTGTCGATTAAATTATGGAGACTACTATAAGTTAGTAGCTAGTTAACTCTGAAGCCCTAAGTAGCCAAATGGGCTAGCTACCTTAGAGTTAAACAACATGTAAATGATTCAGAAAATTCTGTACAAATCTGCTAACAAAATTAGTGCAGAAATGAGTTTTAAGTCCTGTAGCTCATACTTATTTGTAACTGAAAATCAGAGACAAAATAGAGGTTGTCTTGGCAAGTGAGTGAACCTAAAACTTTGCTAAGACACTCACCTAAGTAGTAAAACAATCTAGTAATGGTTGGAGAAACTAGTAGCACATCGAAAATAGTAGTAGAAGTAGGAAATTTCAGAGGCTCAACTTCAGTTTTCCTGCAGTTACCTCTCTTTCAGTTCAGTATTAGGACACAGCAGTATCATTAACAAAGTAGTGTTTAGTTTGCTTGGGGTTTAAAGTCTTGACGAAAACACTTAACTACATGAGTGACTAAAGTGGGAGAAATCGGTAGTCAAATCTGAGAACAAAGACAAGGAATAGAGGAAGATATACCAGTTTGGGGTTCAGTTTTCTGCAGCTCCCTTGCTTCTGTATAAGAAAGTTTAAGCAGGCTAACAACATTTTTTCGGGTTATTCCTAAGTTTAAAAACCTTACTAAATCACCTAACTAGGTGGGTAAACAAGTTGGGGGAAAATTAGCAGTTAGATTAACAAATAAAAAGGAACATAGAAGAGGAGCTACCTAGTTAAGTGTTGCAGTTTTGCATCAGTTTTCGGTTCTGTATAATACACTTCCAGTAGTGTTAGCAGCCTTTTCTTGAGTTGTTGTTAAGTTCAAAACCTTCCTGATGCACCTAGCTACTTGGGTAAAAACGTTGAGTGGAATTAGAGGGCAGGTTAATGAACATAAAAGGAAGACTAAAGAAGAAATGCATTGATTGGTGTTACAGTTTTTTTTTAGTCTTTGGGGCTCTGTATAACAAAGATTTAATTGAGTTAACAGCTTGGTTTTGAGTTGTTTTTAGTTCAAAATCTTCTTAATACCCTTGGTTAGTTGGGTAAAAACTATGGAGGGAAATTGGAGACTGATTTATAACCCAAAACAAAGCTTGAAGAGGAGCTTACAGAAACCAACGGTTTCAGTTTTCTGCAAGTTGGGTTTCTGTAAAATGAACTTTCAGAAGTGTAACAGCCTTGTGTTGAGTGGTTTTTAAGTTCAAACTCTTCCTAATACATATAGCTAGATGGGTAAAAATTTTGGGTGGAATTGGGGACTGATTAACAACCAAAAAGGAAGCTTAAAAAGGAGTTGTACAAAAATTAGTTTTTCAGTTCTTGCAGTGTACCAGTTTCTGTAAACTGAATTTTCAGAGGTATTATCAATGCTGTTTTGAGTTGGTTTTGGGGTTAAAGCCTTGCTAAAACACTTAATCATATGGGAAAACTCCTTGGGGAAGTTAGTAGACAGATTAACAAATCAAAAGGAAGATAAAAGACAAGATGCCTAGTTAGGTGGTGCAGTTTTCATCGGTTTTCAGTTCCTGTATAATGAACTTCCAGTAACATTATCAGTGCTGTTTTTGGTTTGTTTTGAAGTTAAAATGATTGATTTCACACTTAATTGCACGGGTAAACAGTGAGCGAGGAGTTGGAAGACAGATTAATGAATTAAGAGCAAGATAAAAGAGAAGATAATTGTGTTCAGTTTTGCAGCCTTCTTTGCGTCTGTTAAACAAATTCTTGGAAGGGTTATCAGCATCACCTTGGGTTAATCTAGAGTTTAAACACTGCCAACACGCTAAACTAAATTGGTAAATACCTTAGGAAAATTGGACATCAGTTGGGGACTTATATCGGGAGTAAAATGAAGTTACGAGTAGTTGGTGTTTTCAGTTCTGTTGGGTTTTCAGTTCAGTATAGATGGGTCTCCAATTGGTTAGTGGTGCTACATCAGGAATTGGTTATGAATATAAACCCGTGCTAAGATGCCTAGTAACAGAGGTACAGACTAGGTAGCTTGAAACTAAATCTTTGGCGAACTAAGAATGGGAAATAACCAAGTTAATGAGCATAGAAGTGGAGAAGTATTCCTTAGTTGTTAGGTATCAAACCGTAACCATTGGGGTTGGTTTAAGAGGGATCACTAATATAAGGTCTGGAATTATAACCTGATCAACAAATCGAAATGATGCATACTTATAAGGATTCGAAAGGTAATTAGGAATAATATTAGAGAATACGAAAAGATTATATTGGAACAAGTTCGAGTTACCTTAGATGTTACTGCTTGACTAAAAATAATGGATCCAACCCGAGAGGGCGAAGTAGGTCCAACGTTGGCAACTATAACACTTAAGACTAGGCTAAACAATACGAATAGAACTACGATCAATAACGCATGATCGAACGATCTAACCCGCTCGAATAATCATTACAGGAGTGAGTCACACCAGCAGCGGGGAACTGTAGTGCAAGTATCTATGACAACTGTTATAAGGTATGGATATGTGTGGTCCGTATGTTGCCGTGTTACACGGTTTGTTTGCTGTGTGCCTTGTTTGAGAATGACCACAAGACTAATGCATGAAAACGGATGTCTGTTTACCGTGCTTACTTGTCTGCTGTGAGCTTGTGTAAAGCATGTGAATGGATCGCTTATTTATCTTGTTTATTCGCGTGCTATATCCTTGTTATACTTTGCTCGCGCGCACACAGTAACTTAATCACTTCTCGGTTACGAAAGTCTACGTGACGAAACTCATTGAATGTCACAATAACCAAGGAAATTACATAAATCAAGGAAACTCCTCTTAACTATAGAGGGATACTAATGACACCCACTATGGTGTCGAGCTATCAACGATAATGATAAGCCAATACCAGTTAAAAATAAATAGGGAGACGGACCCTTTGTATCCGGGGGTAGAGGCCCATGACATAAAAAAAAATAGGGATACGGACCCTTTGTATCTGGGGCAGAGGCCCATAACATTACAGATGAATAGGGAGAGCTATCCTGGGGTCTAGAGATGACCCCTCTTTCTCGACGCATGACGCCGGGACTGGAGGAGTAGCGAGCACATCCTGGGGTCTAGAGATGACCCCTCTTTCTCGACATATGACGCCGGGAATGGAGGATTGGCTATGGAGAAGACGTTCTCCAAATTGTGGTGATAAGCGAATTCACAAATAATCCTTAAAGAAACAAGGAATGATTAGCACCCACATAATAGAGTCTCGGGATCTAATCTATATCCCCTGACTCGGTGCCAGAGAACAAACAAAAACTTGTGTAATGAGACCAAGCAAATAAGAAACATTCACAAATGTGATCCTCTGAGAAACAAGGAATGAATAGCACCTACATAATAAAGTATTGGGATCTAACCTATATCCCCTGACTCGGTGCAAGAGAAGAGAGGTGAACTTGTGTAATAAGAACAAGAAAACAATACGCAATTTCTTGAATGATCCCGTAGTGAGGATCGACGGTATAACATACCTACGCACACGTCCTATTACTTGCTTGGTTGTTGTTGCTACATTAGCAGCTTGATGTGCTTGGTTGCCTGATGCTAACGCTTTGCTACCTCTAAGTGTATATGATATCATGATGTGTTGTGGTGTGCTTTACTGCTTTATTCTAGCATGTAAATTGGATTTAATAATATTCGACCAAGTAGTCGTGTAGCCCGGCAACATACGGGCTACACATATTCATACTCAGCGTAGTTT
This sequence comes from Limonium bicolor, assembly GCA_023374045.1. Classification (NCBI taxonomy): domain Eukaryota; kingdom Viridiplantae; phylum Streptophyta; class Magnoliopsida; order Caryophyllales; family Plumbaginaceae; genus Limonium; species Limonium bicolor. The sequence continues at coordinate 114,403,211 of CM041782.1, read as the reverse complement.
GCTGAGTCCTTTATTACTCAATTTTTACAGGTATTGAACCGGATGATACGGAGCGTAGGCGGGATGGCTACCGTGGGGGTAGTCCATCAGGGCGAGACATATGGGTCTTGGGTAGCACAATGATGTATAGGCTGTTACTTTGGCGGGCAGTGGCCCGGGATGTATTTTCACAGAAGTGCTACAAGGTGATAGCTATTATTTATACCCTCGGTATTTGGGAATGTGTTTTATGAGATTTGATTAAGGTAAGTTCCAGTCATGCAGACCATAACTTGGTGTAGGTAGAATGGTCGTGTCAACCACGTGGGTGGTTGGCGTCTGTAGCACCCGAATAGAGTTAAAAACCGCTGCGTAGACTCCTTGTGTTATCGTTAGGCGCGTCGTTTAATTGTTAGTTGTTATTCAGGGGTGTTACATGTCCCGTTTTAGATATTTGTTTACAATTTTTTTTAGGGGATTAACCACCCTCTAGTAATGATATATAAAGTTTTCGAACAAAAACAAAAACATTGCAAAGACAATTTCTCTCTTACTCAAAGACAGGAAACAAAGAGTTTTAAGAAAAGAAAAGAAATACAAAGAATATGGTCGACGATCTCACCATCAGCGATGGTAGAGTGTTTTGTATCCGACGATCTAACCATCAATGATGGTAGTGTATTTTATCCGACGATCTCATGTCTTGAAGACAAAAGAGTGTTAATGAAATACCCCTAACCTTAAAAACTTAAATAAATGATCTATTAATGATCTAAGATGGTTAATAAACATCTAAATACCATTGGGGGAACAATCTAAAGATCTCAACAAACTTGCCTTAAGATCGGTAAACCCAAAAAAATGTGCTTTAAGATACCATATAGATTGTATGACCTCAAATAGGATCCAAAGTGGATTCCTAAGTATTACAATGAAGTAATGAACATTATAAAACCATTCTCAAAGGGAACCAAGCTCTAAAACACGTTCTAACGTAAAATGTGCTTTAAAATTCCTTAAAGCACGTTTTTGAGAAAATTGACTTTCTGAGTGGGTTTTGAGTGGTGTTAGGCATTGGATTAGACCTTGATGTACTAATGTACTATAATGTACCACATTATAGGGTCTAAATCCAAGATTTAAAAAAATCAAAAATGTGGCATTCATTTGTGAATAGTAAACCAAATAGTGCATTTTTAAGCAAAATTGACTAAGTATGGTCAATGGTCAATTAATGACCGCCCTTACCCTTAGGAAGTCGGCAGGCATGGAGCATGGAAGACAACACATTCAACTTTAACAAAAAATATCTAGCTAATTTGGTGAATCACCATTTTACTATTCCATTTTTTACTTTTTATTCATTTAAACACATTATCTTTCTTTCTCTTGCCTCTTGTCCCATTCCAGCCAAGCCATCAGCATTCCCAAACCCTCTCAAGATGTGTTCTTGAGCATTCAAGGCAAATCAATCTCTTTTGCACCTAAGGTAATGGTTTAAGTCATATTTTAGCTCTTTTTCTTCATCTTTCCATTACCTACACAAGGAGCTCATGATCTATCACTTTCCATGGCTCATTCTCAGCATTTTAAACCTTTAACAACAATCATTCTCGGCTGAAGCAAGTCTAGGGACCAAGGTTGCCAAAATTTACATTATAAGGTAAAAACATACCTTAAGGATTTCTATTCTCCATCCGGTTTTCTTCTTCTGAATTCTATGAGTTTATTCACTCATAATCTTCATATTTACATGTTAATTCAGTTGGTTAACCATTTGGAGCAAGGGTGGCCGAAAATCAAAGGAAATACCATTCTTTAAGGCATTTTGCCAAGGTAAAACCTATTACCATAGCAGCTTGTTGTTGTCTAGCTATTTCCTATGTTTATATGGTGAACTTAACACCATGTGGTGTGTTTAATTCAGGCCGAAACCCTTTGGAGACTACCTAGCATTTTTAAGGTGATTTTTGCCTTAAATCTTACATTAATTGTTCCTTATGGTTAAGCTCATGCTTGGAGTATAACCATATCTTATTTTGGTGTATAAAACATGTCTAAATGATGTGGTGATTTTTCCTCCAAGCTGCCGAGTTGTTACTAAGGATAAACCAAGGTATAAACACCTTAAACTTATGATTTTATGATTTTTAAGCATATATATTATATGTGCCGAGAGTGGAGTTGATTATATGGGTGATTTTAACCTAAGTATGGAAAAAATGACTAAGATAAATTAAGCTAGTCATTTAAGTGATTTAATTAACATAATGGTCAAATTATGACATTATGTGGAAAAATAAATAAACTACAGCAAGGCCGAGAGTTTATAGTATAATTTGAGCTATTTATGTGTAATTTTATGTTATAAAGCAAAGTTGTAATAAGGCCATGTCATTAGGCCATTTTAATTTAAGTTTAAAGCTTATTTAGTTTAATTTATGCTTATATAATTAAGTTTGGGGTCAAACGGTAATTACTAGTAAATTATAAAGCCGTGGGCTTAATTTAGAGGAATTTAGGGTTTTTAAATGAATTTAATAAAAATTATAACATTTTATAAAGTTTTGGGTCAAAATTGTAAAAATAGAAAAGTATAGGGTATAATAGGTAATTACCGAAAGTTTGGTTCCAATTTGGTATTAGAAGTCAAAGTTGACTATATAGGAGACTTTGACCAAGTTTGGAGAATTTTAGAAATTAAAATACTACCTTATAATAAGATAGTTATTAAATTGTAAAAGATTTATAAGAGATGGGGTTATATTGTGATTTCCGAAACTTTGGGGTACTAAATAGAATTTAGTACATACCTTAGGTTATTAGGAATTTTTAGAAGTTTATTTGGTTAAATTTGGAGTTTATATGAATTATATAAGTATAATATATGATAATTCATATCATTGTTACAAATGGGTAACATATGGGTAAAAACCGAGAATTATAGAAAGTATAAGGTTAGGAATGACATTTATAACCTTTTGGTATAGTTTGGTAATTTTTGGAGTTATATATAAGGTTTTATTAAGATATATGTATAATATATAGTTTTAATGACATTAGAAAACTATGTATTATAAATTGGGGAGATTTGGTAATTATATAAATCTATGTGGTGGGAATTAAATTAAAATAGACCCTAGGGTCTGTTCGGTAATTATAACCATTTAAAATTATAGGTTATGATTATATTAAGGTTTAAGGATTATAATATAAGGTATATATTATAAGTGTAACAATGAAATATAATTTGGGGTTGATTTGTAATTTATGGAAGTATTGTGGAAAATTGTGAAAGCCGAGAGTATAAGGGCTATTTGGTATTTATTAACAATATATAACTATAGGTTATAATTGTTTTAATGACATAAATGTCATAATATATGTTATATAACTATAATATAACATTATATAAAATATGTGGTGGATTTTGTAAATATTTAAGAAAATAGGTGTTGTTCGGTAATATGGGCATTTTTGAATAAAAATTTATAATATGGTTTTTAATGTTATTGTAACACCCCCGAATAATACATCCAGTAATACAAACGTCGCGCCTAAACAACACCACGGTTAACTACGCAGCGGTATATATAACTCCATCCGGGTGTCACAGACGCCAACCACCTACGTGGTTGACACAACCATACTACCAACACCAAGTTACGGTCTGCATGACTGGAAACAGCCCTCAATCAAAACTCATATACAATACAAGATACAATTCCGAATACCGAGTGTCTACAATAATATTACCGAATCATAAATTGAAAAATTACATCCCGGGTGTAGTAACAACCCATACATCAAGCATACTACTACAACTCAAGAATTATGCCCTGATGGACTACCCCCATGGTAGCCATCCCGCCTACGCTCCGTTATCGTCCGGCTCAATACCTGTAAAAATTGGGTTGTAAAGGACTCAGCAAACTACGCTGAGTATGAACGTGTGTAGCCCGCATATTGCCGGGCCACACGACTACTTGGTCGAATATGATTAAGTTCAATTTGCATACTGTAATAAAGCAGTTTAACACACCACAGTACATCATAGTATCATACACACTTAAAGGTAGCAAGACATTAGCAACAACAACCAAGCACAACAAGCTGCTAGTAACACACAGCATACAATGACAACATAGCAACTCACAACATGTTGGGCATAGAGATAACATCAAGCACCTCAAGCATGTAAACAAGTAGAGCTTACAAAGAATTGAATAATGATGATCCTCACAGTGGGATCATTCAACGTTGAGTGTTTTCATCTCTTTTTCTTTGTTTCCATCAAATGTACTTCTCTTTCTCTTTCTTTGCACCAGGCATGGGGATGTAGGTTAGTTCCCGTGACCCAATAGTATAGGTGCCCATATTTTCTTGCTTCTTATGGATTAATTGTGAGTTCTCTTATCACCGCACGTTGGAGGACGTCTCCTCCATAGTTTATACCTCCATTCCCGGCGTCGTACGTCGAGAAAGAGGGGTCATCTTTAGACCCCAGGTAATGCTCTCCAATTAGCTGATCCTCCAATCCCGACGTCATGTCGAGAAAGAGGGGTCATCTCTTGACCCCAGGTCATGCTTCCCAAATTGCCAATCTTCCAATCCCGGCGTCGTACGTCGAGAAAGAGGGGTCACCTCTGGACCCCAAGATGTGCTCCACAATAGTCGGTCGAAGGATCTGATGCAGATACCAACTCCCAAGCATTTCATACCGCGCGGCCCGAGATGTTGTCTTCCCGGGTTATCTTCATGTTCCTCCAGTTGATATTTACTCTTTATTCTCATTAATGAATAGACACCATAGTGGGTGTCATGGTACGTCCTCCATGGTTAGGGAGGAGTTCCCCTTAATAGAATTCTCTTTGTTTTCATAGTTCACATTATCTCATCTCAAATTCCATAAACGAGAAAGGATTAAACTACTGTGTGCGCGCAGATAATATGCAGCAATGATATAGCAAGCATATAACACGATAAGCAAGCAATCCAATTTCATGATTTAGTCTTAGGGTCTTTTTCACACAGAGCACACAGCAAACAAGCCGTGTAACACGGCAACATACGAACCACACATGTCCATACCTGGTTCAGAAGCAAAAGTAGTCTCTCACACACGGGGTCCCGGTTGGCGTTCGTTGTGACCCTATCATTATTAAAATCACTTGTCAGTTTATGATTTTATGTGACGACCGTTGTGACATCTTCCTAGGTTATCCCATTTTATCGGGTGTTGTCCCCTAGGTGCATTTTTGAATGTTCAACTAATATTATTCCTTAGAAACTTTCTTAGTATTAACCTTAGACTTTACCAACTCCTTGGACATTTACATTGTCGTTTTACACGTTAATTAAGTCCTTCCCTTTTTTTTTTGATAACCAACACTTTAATTGTTTAAACCTCATATTATACCCCTTAATTAATTTATATTATTACTTAAATTTCCAAACCTTTTCTAGGTTTATATACTAATCCCCTCAAACATTTAAATTTCCATTCATGACCCAAAATTTCCGATAATTACATGTGTCCCCATAATAATAATTTTTTTGTTATTCTTTTTGGACTTACTGTCCCTTTAGATACTTAGAATAGTTATCCATATCATTTTATGTTGGTCAACCTTCATAGGTGGTCAAGGTTGACCACTTAAATTATGCTTTGACCAATTTTGATAGTATCTACGAAGATACCCCTATAGTTTCCTAGTTTAATAATTTACTCTTTTTTTATAAGATTCATACTTAATACTTACAGAATTTCCTATGAAAATTCCTTCGGTCTCATTTACCAGTTGTACTTTAACTTTCATCACACTTTGACCTCATTTTTTATTTCTTGTTAATAAAAAGTATATATATCTATACATATATTTGTACGGTCTTAGAAATTCGTTTAAGCCATAAGGCAAGCTTCTAAATATGTCTAGATTTCTCTAAGATGCTCCTAGGTAGTTATAATTGCTAGCATGATAGTTTTTCCTCCAAAAATTCATATAACCTCCTAAATTTAATAGCGTCCATTTAGATCACAAAAATAATTATTTTCACATGGCCTAAATATGTGGCCTTGAAGAATAGCACATAATACATTTTCATAGGGTATTACAGTGTCTTCAAATCCAACCACAGTTCACGGTTTATACATAATTTTTTTTTCTTTCCTTTAGCCTCTTAAACCATCTCCTCATAAATACTTGGTATTAATAATCACATACACTTAATTTAATTATCATTATATATATAAATATATATATATATATTCCTAACTTATAACCAGTTACGTATTACCAATTCAAAATATTGCATATGTATCCCTTTATTGCTACGCCTTAACAGCTTATATATATATATATATGCGGTAGTTGTTACATGTCAGCCGCCCAACAATACTCATACATATATACATTATTTGTTACTCATTATAACTTTGTAATACGTATATATGCTCCCGGTTTTTTTTTTTTTGTATATGCAGCATTCAAGTTGGTAATAATTTTTTTTGAGATATTGAAAAGGGAGTATAGCCCTTTGTTACCTTGGTTAACTTGTCAAGGAAATTCTTCTCAGCACCTTCACCATCTACAACTTCTTTCTCAGCCTATAATATACATACGTACCACAGTTAAATCCTTATACGTTCTCCCGCTTGACTATGTAGATTGACTATAGGGTTTTTAATTTCTTCCTTACCTCTTTAGCGCTCAGTATCTTCAAGTAACAGCCCTCAATAGCGGGTAGACTACGGGTGCACATATGCCCTGTTTGTCGATGGTTTCAGCCATAGGAGGATAGCCCAGTTAGCCACCATAACAATATGCTAATCAGGGGAGTTTTTAAGTGCGGTTCTTGAGCATGGAGAAAGGAGTGTTACCTCGCTAGCTTGCAGGGGTCTAGGGGCTGTCTCGGTCAACTGGAGACAAGGAGAGGTTTCAGAGACTTGTTGCATGGAACATGCTGGCGGAAGGAACATGGATCGGGCATATTACCGGTTCTGGAAATGATTTTCCAGTGTCGTGCGAAGTCCGGTGAACGCGCTGCTGCAGTTGGGAAGACTTCACTTCTGCAGGGCGTAGTACAAAAAGAGTGATGAAGGTCGGTGTAGATTCATGAGGAGAAATGAGAGCAGAGGTGGGGCGTTCTAAAGAAGCTAGTACCTTCTGTCATGTAGAGGAATCATTGAGGAAAACAGTGACGAACCGCAAGGAAGAAAACGAGCAAGAAGAGAGTAGCCTTCACCTTGTTCACGAGTCGCTTGATGTTGCCCCTTCTTTTTTTTTGATGAACTTGTTACAGAGAAACGAGGAAAGGGAACTGATGCCAAAACTCTGGGTTGGAAAGGAACGCAACCGGAGGGGCAGGTCTGTGGGTTTCTTTCTTCCTCCTCGGTTTTGTTTCGTTGTCCCTGCTCTTTTTTTTTGTTTGAGTTTTAAGCAATCACGACTCAATTGCACTGAACTGAACAACAGTATGACATAAGAGAGTGAGACACAAATGCTTTTTACTTCTCATGACAGCTGAACCGCATCCTAACTACAAATAGAGTGACTCTGTAGGATTAAATATCATTTCTGTAACCCATAATGCGGCCGCCGAGACCTTCAGCAGCGTGGAAGTAATCAGGCCACCGAGCCAAGTAAGTCATATAAAATGACATGTTGAAAGTTTCAGTGAGATGGTCGAGGTTGACAGAAGCAAAGCGTAGAAAGTCGTTACAACAGAACCTCCGAATCGTAGTCATGGATCCCGATTTCCTCCTAGCAATGCCCAAACTCCAACAACTTTAAGAGATCGACGGATTACTTCAGGCGGTGGAAACTGGAACTGGAAGACAAGGCGATCTCTTAGACAGGTTTGGTTGCGGTTCTATTCTGCTGTTGCTGCTCTGTAACAGACCACAGAGTGTAGTTCTAGATATGATACTTTGCTCATTTCATGCAGAGAAAAGGGGTTATTGTTTTGGTGACAAATGAAGGCAACCCGGGAGTGAGGTAGGTAGTGTCACCGGTAATGTGTTCAAGCAAGGAAGTCACAGTTTTTTTTTCTATTCTTTGACTGTTCTATTGCGGTTGTTTCTAACGAGACATAGAGGATGAAGAGCATGGGTCCAATGCCCAAAGAAGAAGGGAGAAGGACGTGACTAAGGAGGGAAGTTACCGGGTTTCCCTCTTTTTTTCTTATTGTCGTTGTTTCAGGTTGCGCAAGGATCAATAGGAGTTGCTGCTGATTACTCCAGCAAGTGGGGTGGTGTTTGGCGCAATTGACAGAGGCTGTTGTTCAGTCGTTGTGGGAGAAAAGGAGCAAGGTAGTTAGTGCCCATCTTGGAGAGGAGAAAAGGCACTGTATGGCCTGTTGGGGTTCGAAATTTGGTACAGAGAAAGGAGCGTTTGTCTCAGCCACGTATCGGAGTTTGGCGAGGAAATTTTGTGTCAAGTGAAAAGAAGATAAAGTTGGTGTGTCCTGTTCGAAGCTTGCACATAGGAGGAGCAAGTGAAGGTGGGGTTGGAATTTGCACAGGTGAATGAGTTGAGCACATTAGTGCTCCGTACTGAGAAAAACAAAGACAGATGTGTTTGGGCGTGCCAGATCAGAACGAGAGAAAGCATACTCTGCTGTAATGTTCTTTTTTTTTGTCACTTTAGCAGCTTATATGTCTAGAGGTGCGGTATTAGTACCGAATACGAGCATAGCTCAACCGGTTAAGACGTTCACTAGGCATACAAGAGGTACGAGGTTTGAACCTCAGTGGGAGCGTCTTTGCTCCTTTTCCCTTTTTTTGTATAAGTTATACATGCTTATTTATATATATGTGAGACCATATAATATACGTCGTGTTATTAATTTTACACGCGACTATCTCATTTTGTTACATTGTTAGTTATTTATACGTACATGTCTATATATACGCCCCCTTTTATTTTTGTCGCGTTTTAGTTATATGTAACTATGCGACGTTATTATTTATTTTATATACGACGTTGTAAAATTGTAACGTTACGTACATGTATTTTCATAAACGTACCTATATAAGTATGTGACCGTGTTAATACGTAACGTTGTCATGTTTCCGGACATGTATATAGCAAATTTAATTGTCCGTACATTATTATATGTCTGAATTATATAACGCGATATTTTTCGGATAATCTCCTCGCGTTTATGATTTTATTCATATGAGCTTATATTTGCGTATCACGTACCGATATGTATACGCGGTGTAAGTACCCGTTTGGATCTATATTTTAAATACCATAAGGCTTTATTGTAATTGTTGCACATGATTTAATTTAAACTTCACTAATTTAAACTGCTAATTATTCGGGGTATTTCAGTTATAAGGGTGTAACATTTATAATATAAGAAGTATTCATTAAAAGAGAATGAATATATTATAAAGACTTACCATATAATAAATAGTCCCATAATACATGTACATAAATAAATATATGTTATGTAGTGGAAAAATATAATATGGTTTAATAACCATGAATTATTATAATCAAAATAATATAAGATAAAGAGAAAAGAATTACAAACATTAGATATGGAAATTCTGATGTTAGGAGTATACGTGGAATAATAAGGATTTATATAACTCAAAGTATTTTTACGTATGAATTATACTACATTAAACTTGGAAAAACAAACCTTAGGAAAATAAATACTAAGGTGAAATGTATAATATATGGTGAAGAATTATACATGCAATATAGAAACAAACTATATGATATACAAGGGTATATTAAGTTACATGCGATAACAAGTTCAACATTAAGTATATTAATATACGAGACAAGACTACGCATGTAATATAATGTTTTTCCAAATCCCGAGTTAAGCCGAAAACCCGACAAACGTTGACAGTTAATAACGGGGGATTTACGGGGAGGTATTAGTGACGGTACGGGGTACCGTAGAGTTATGTTGTTATACAAGATTCTAATCAGTAGCGTTATGTATTATTAGACTGTTAGAGACGACACGGGGAGCATCGGATCTAGCTGATTCATACTCCACGGTTATACATTCAAGGTGAATGGTATGTTGTTACGTGTCTCTGATTGTCTCTGAGGGCTTCCTTAGTTCAGACTTCTGTGTAATCTGTGATAAGATTGTTTGTCTGATTGTGTGAATAAATATGCATGAACTGTGTATTTAGCTGCTTATTAATTACTGTTGCTGCGTTAACAGTATTGGTTCATATATATGGACCTATATATATAAAACGAACTAGCGGCTATGGTGCTATCTTATATGTAATATAAGGATCGTCAGAAAAATGTTGTAGCACTAGGATAATAGATATACATATTATCCAAGACTTTAATACAGAGCATTGGCCTTTCTAAACGCCGCTCTCATATATAACACTGGATCCCGAGTTTACAGACTCCAGATTGGACTAATGACCTTAGTCTGTTGTGTTAGAAAAATTAGTAATGTGATGCGATGGTGTAATTAATTAACATAACAAAGCCAAGAGGATGTGGCTCTTGGTGCGCGCTGTGATCACAAAAACGATACCAGGATGTCCGTGTACGGGTCCGCAAGTATCAAGAAAATTTCCCGTGAGCTAGGATGGCTCGTTGGTCGGAGACTCTACCGCTGGAGTGGCTACTGCCGTGGGTGACCCGCCATAGTATATGGGTAATTTAGAGGCACGTCGTTTTAACGAGACGTTGTCACTAGTCATAACCGAACATTTATTACAGTTGAGACTTGTACATTGGCGAACAATATTGGTTTTTATACCAAGGACGGGAGTTGATACTTGTTTATTATTCTCGTTGTTTCCCTTGTTGTTCACTGGTTATACTGTGTGGTTTATATTATGTGAGTTGATGGTTGTGTTATAGTATGGATATTACTGTTAAATGTTTTACATTTTATATATTAAAACGATATTGCATGTAACGAATCTCATGCTCTCGACCAATTAATTGAGGGGTTTGAGGAGGCATGACGGGGCATGTGATAACATACTCAGCAGGGGCTGATTTCATACCACAAACCATTTTTATTTCAGGAGACTAGCTGGTGGGTCGACGCGAGGCGCGACAGTTGTATTTACTTTTGGCTAGACTTGGTACGGTTTGGGACTACTATTATTTCGGACTCGGGTTTGTAAACCGAGGTGTATGTTTGGTTAAACGCTCACGTGTACGGTTTTGTAATAGACGGTTGTTGTTGGATATATTTTAGATTGTTTAAGCACTACTATCTATCTCTTGTGGTCACTGCGGGAATACATTTCGTATGTTGATTATCATGTAACTCGTTATCACCCGTATGGGCGAGTGATAACAGTGACACCATTAGAACGACAGTCTGTTATTTACCGCTGCGATTTATTTACTAAGCACGACGCTTATATTATAATTAGGAGCCGGATTAGTAGGGGTGTTACAAAAGTGGTATCAGAGCAGAGTACCGCTCTGATTACAAGAGATAGTAGTCTAAGTACCGTGAGCTTAGGTTATTCATATACCAGTACCAATGAGGAAGTTGTAAACGATTTGAGTTAGGAGATTGTCGGGGACAATGTGTTTTACGCCTTTCAGGGCTATGTGAACTTATGGTTGAGAAAAATACGGTATTTATACCGAGAGTTGACTTTGATTCTGAATTCTTCAGATGTCTACTAGAAGACGTTCGACAGGCAGAGGCAGAGGTGGAGGCGGCGGGTCTGGAGGAAGTCACCTGAGACCCATGTTGTGGGCGTTGCTGAGACGGTAGATGTCGTATTTGCTCAGCTAGCCCTGATGGGAGGCGTCCAGATCGGAGCGCCACCCGTAGCCCCACCCGTACCCGCACCGAGAGAGCCAAATTGGCTAAAGAGCGTCGCCGACACGCGAGTACCTACTTACGACGGAGTAGCTGACCCCACCGTCCTAGAGAGATATATTATCGAGCACGAGAAGGCTTTTGACGCCATTCATGTGCCTGCTGAGCACCGGGTCTGTATAGCAGCCTTCCATCTGAGGGACGCCGCCAGCACTTGGTGGAGGTCCGTGAGGGCACACTACACTGCTATAGAGGGTTTCGGTTGGACGGGTTTTATGGAGTTGCTGAGGGAAAAGTACTATCCTGCTCACTTGAAGCAGAGGAAGAGGGAAGAGTTCGAGGCTCTGAGGCAGGGTAGTCTTGAAATGGTAAGGATCTCGTACTCAGACTGGAGTTGTAAAGAGAATGCCAAGCGATGTATTGATAAAAGCCCATCTGGTTACATAGCTTATGACTCTTATTTATAGGCCTCCCTATAGAGTATAACCGTCTCTGTGGGCCTGTACTATTCTAGAATATTCTTCAATATACAAGGTTTTCCTATAATTTATCCCTTTTGCCAATATTGTTACCCCCAGTCTTTCGGAGAGGACCTTGCTTCGCTTCGGAGGTGGGGAAGATCATACGGCCTATCGTTCTTCCGTAGTCTGCCTGAAGAATGACTCTCTGGACGCAAGGGTCCGATCGTTGGGGGTCGGAAGGGGACTTGGTCGGAAGGAGACCCTTCTGTTGTCTCTGCAGGCATCATGTATCCTCCGCTGGTCACTTGGTTGTTACGCGTGGTGGAACCCCACTTCATCAGTCCCACAAGATCTTTTCTTGTTCCACAAGGAAAGATCTTTTCGTTGTTGCTTTCTCTTCATTTTTAAATTTTGGTGTTCTGCTCCACTCCTCCTACTCCCACAAGACCTCTTTTTTTTTAAGAGAAAGGGAACGAGGTCTTGGAGTTGTTCCCTTTTGTTTGGATTTCCTACCGTCGGAGATTTACCGGAGGCTCAGCAACGTGCCTTGCTTCAACTGTCGCCTCCTCGTCTTCTGAAGCTACCTTCCCTGACACGCTTGCAGTAGTAGGCGATGATTACTTTTTGGTAGAGTGTGCCCAATTTCTGCCTATTTAGGCCCATTCTCCTCCTTTCTTCTCTTTCCTCTACTTTTCAAACTTTCGAACTTCTCTGAGCTTTCTTGCGTTCTTTCTTCTTCTTCTCCTTTGTTCCCCAATTCCCTGTTTTTCGTTCGCTTGAATCTTTCGACTTTCTCTGTTCGTAATGGACTTGTCAAACCCAAGCTCTTCCGTCCCGGCGCCGGCGGGATCGACACTTTTTACCGACGGGGAAAATTGCGTTTTTGAAGATTCTGCTATCGCTTCTGAAGATATCGGCGGGGACTACCCTCGCCAGGGCACCGGCTCCAGCCTTTCCGTGAAAGATTTGAAAAAACTCATGAAAGGTATGCAAGTCCCACTGGGGTTGAAGATTCGCATGCCGGAGCCGACGGCGCATCCTTTTAACTACTTTGGGGATGGTTTCGTGGTGTATCGGGAGCATCTGCACTGTGGCCTGCGCTTTCCCCCACACCCTTTTGTTCTCGGTTTCCTTTTGCGTCAGCGATGTACTCTTGCCCACCTGAATCCCAACGCCTTAGGTTGTTTGCACGCCTTCCTCAACGTCTGTGCGGAGAACGACATTACTCCTGATGCGCGGGAGTTTGTAAATTTCTTTATAACCAGGGTGAACACCACTACTACTACGGAGGACATCTCCGTCTTGGCCATGTCCGGGTATTCCTTTTTCAAGCGTGTGAGCCTGGAGAGCGGCTGGTCCTCCAACTGGTTTGTTTTTTATCCGCCGAGGGGGACTTTTATCGGAGTCTCCCACATCGGAGACATAGCTAAGGGGCAGCTTGTCGCTCCGCTACCTTCTTCCACAAATTCGTCTCCAATTGGAGACATACTTAAGAAGCTGAGTTCATCAGCGCTCCATCCCATCACCTTCTTCCTCTCCGAAGAGAAGTTAAACAAAACTCGGACAAAGATTGACCGTACGTGTTTTTCCTGTGTGCCTTCTTTCTTTGTTAGTTTTTCGGATGTTTTTCTTACTTCTTCCTTGTACCGCAGCTTTTGTTCAATCGGGCGGGAAATTCTCCCTCCGGTACAACTGGGAGCTTATTGACTACAGGGCCACCGAAGAGAAAAAAGGAGCCCTCTCTGCTCCTTCCGGTGGAAAAGTCCGAAGTCCCTCCGGAAGCAAAACTACTGGTATTAAAAGGAAAGCCCCCGAGGGGCCCAGAAAAGTTGATCAGTCAAAAATAAAATTAGTGTGAAAGGAAAAGCATGTTACCGAAACTGGTTCCACCGGTCCCCTTGCTGTTGTCCCTCCGGAAACAGGTACTTCCGTATCTACTCCTGCCTGCAGTCCGGGCAGAGTTAAAAAAAGATGTGGATTTAACTCTCATATCGTCCCTCTTCCCTGATCTGCATGGTTTTTTTTTGCGTAGACGAAGCTTTAACTCAAAATACTGATTCCATTTTTTCCACTGGTATACCTTTCTGCAGCCTTTTTTCCTTTTGCTTTTATCTTTGAACTTGTTCGATTACTTATGATTTTGCCCCTCGCAGCCGCTGTTCCGTCCTCCGTAGACCCTGAGCCTGAACGGGCGCGCCGACCCGTGTGTGGCGTTACAATAAGAGAAGGTGAAGCCCCGGAGGGAAAAAAGGCTCGTGAAATCCCGCCTGGTAAAGGCAAAGGTATTTCCAAGGATCGTGCGGAGGGAAGTTCTTCTTCGGAGTCGTCCGACGTTCCTTCCCAAGGGGCCCCTCAGTCCGGAGTCAGGAGCAAGCATGCGGGCGACAGATCCTCTCCTCCTCCGTGAGCCGATTCCTCGGTCTGCGGTCCTTCTTCAAAACTGGACTGGGGCTATCACCGAGGAAACCCAATTCCTCGTATTATGTACGTTCGCGGAATGGGGTACAAGACCCTCTGGTCTACCGCTGCGGAGACAGCCCAAAATGATAATGGCATTTTTGCCCCAACTTCTCATCCGACTCCCTTAAAACAAAAACTCCGGATTGGGGAGGGTAGTTCTGACGCCATTGTCCGCCACTCTCTTCCGGAGAGAGAGGCTTTTGAGCGCCTCTGGAGTGCTTTAATTCAGGTTTGACTTCTTTGTATATATTTATCTTGTAAAACCTTCTGTTTTTTATTCTGACACTCTTGCCCTTTAGGCCATGGCGATGGCCCAATGCGTTGAGACCCAGTCTCAATACTCTTCCCAAGCCCTCCGCTCCCATGGGGCCCGAGCGGAGAGATACAAGAAGGCTGTCGATGAAGAAAAGGCCAAGGCTCAAGAAATCCTTGCACGAGCGGAGGCTCAATTTGAAGCCGAAAAGGCCGCCCTCTGGGAGGAACTCCAAGAAGCTGCATCCATCGACCAAGAGGATGCTATCAACAAGCTGCAGGCTTCTTTTGACGACCAGAAGCGAGTGTTGGAAGAGGAAGCTGGAGACGTTCGGAAGGTTGCTGAAGAGATCCGGAAATCTACCGAGGATCTTCGGTCTTCCCTTGAGTCAGAGTTGGAAAAAGGGAACCAACTCTTGCAAGCGGCTGAGGCCAAACAAAATGATCTCCAAGCTAGCCTTGAAACGGAGAGGCAAAAGCTCGCGGAGGCCACTTTTCGAATTAAATAGCTTGAGGCAGAGCTGGAAACTCAAAAAAAAAGGCTTCCGGTAATCTTCATATCATCGAAAGCTTCCTTTTTTTCCTTTTTTTCATGTTATTCTTGCTAATCCTTTGTATTTTATGCAGAAAATCCAAGTCCTTCGTCGGAGACTGCCAGAAGTTCCGACTTTTGGCTTAAGAAAGTGTCTGGCCTTAAAGCTTCATTAATCACTTCGGAGTCGGAGAGGGAACGATACTGGAGTCTTACCTTGTCCTACGAGAGCCAGGTTGCAAAGTTAAAAGGGGCTCTTAAAGAGACGCAGTCGGAACTCCAACGAAGGACCGTACTGTTTCAGGTCTTAAGAGACACTCTCTTCTCAATGCCGCAAACTGCTGGAGAGGGCCAACGTATTGTATCGGAGTTCTTCTCTGAGAAGCAGCAATCCGTGGGCGAAGCCCTTTACGAAGTTTAGAGTTTGAGGTCTTGCTCGCTCCCCACCGGATATCACGAAGAGTTGGCGAGGTTCTCACGACCCGCAGGGAACACGTGCTTTGCCCCGTCTTTATGGGATCAGCCATTGTACGGGGCCGAAGTGATGCCGCTCTTACTCGGTAGGTGAGTGCAGACGTTATATTGTGAGTGGTTTAAGTGTGTGTAATTATTAAAAGAAAGAAAAGAAATTAAAACCCAAAATAAACGTCGGGCTGCAAACAAATCCCGGTCGCAGTAGATAGTGAAATGTAAGCGACCGGATATCGAACCACGGGACTAATGTACATATTATAGTACCTAAGCGTGTCACAAAGAAGGGGGATTAATTGACTTGTTAAATATAAATAAAAACAGTTAATAAAATTAACTAAGTAAGCAAATTAACTAAACGGACTCTGGTTCAGATTAATATTATCTGCTCTTTCATGCTATTCCTACTGGTTTAATTATAATTGTTTGGCAAAATTCCTTAAATTATCCTAAGGACTAAGTCATAGCCTCATAAGAACTCGTTTACCAGAAATGCTCGGTCTAATCAAGGTTCGAGCACTCTTATGTAAACGGACATTAAATTCCAGGAAATATAATTGCATCTGAAAATACTAACTCATTAAATCATAATAGAGCTTTCTCCAAATTTACGGCTTAATCAACCTATCTATTTATCACCTGGTCTGATCAAAATAGACTTAGCAAGCAATTTAATAAACTCATGACATTTATTAAAAAGGCGAGAGATGAGCTTTAAGCGTAACAAACTTCATTAAATTAAAACCAGTAAAAACATTGCATAATTAATACAGAATATAATAATTATTCCCAAAGCGTACGTAAACTAGCCTAACATATTAAATAGAATAACAGAAACAAGAATGATAGAAATCATCCGTAATCACTCCGTCTCGCTCTGCTATTTTGTGTATGTAGGCTAGAGGTGGATTTGGTGGACTGTAAAATAAATAAAATGGAGAAGGCGGAAGGAGGGAAATGAGATGGTGCGTGAGTTGGAACTCCAGAGGAACCACGGAAGGAGCCTCCGGAAGGACCCCGGATAAGGAGGAATGAAGCTCGTATTTATAGAGGAAGAAGAATAGAGCAGCAGCTCATCAGCTCGTTGATTGCAGCTCCCCATTGATTGCAGCTATTGATTGCGCAGGGGACAGGGCTGAATCGCTTGCGTGATTTCTGGTAGGCGCCGTCTGAAGTTGCAGAGCGAGTTGGCGTAGAAGAGAAACCCGTTGATTTCCTACAGATTTACCCGTGTCCGCCACTTATTTAGCGGTCTCCTCTGTATGTTGTCCGCCTGTTTATCAAGCGGTCATCTCTGTCTCAACCGCGAGGCGGTCCTCTCTTCTCTTGTCCGCCTGATAAGGAGGCGGTACACTCTGTCACGTCCGCCTGATAAGGAGGCGGTCGCCTCTGTCTCTTCCGCCTGATAAGGAGGCGGTTGCCTCTGTCTTGTCCGCCTGATAAGGAGGCGGTCGCCTTTGTTTCCTCTCTCTGTGTCTCGTCCGCAAGTTTATGAGGCGGTTGCATGCTATGGAGGCGTGCATGTTGTTTTTCTCACGTGACCATCTTTAATCCTTCAATAATATAAGTTTTAGGTATTTTTCCTACAATTTAACACATATAATACATCAGTTAATGTAACAACATATTTATAGGAAAACCCTAGATAAGTGCGAAACATTACTAAAAATGCTGCAATTAATAAGGTGATTAAACCTTAAAAGTCTATATATTTTGCACTTATCAGTGAGCACAAGGAAGACTCCGGAGGAAGCACCTCAACCCTTCAGAAGCGGACACAAGAATCTGAGAAGCTTGCGGAAGATCCTGCAGGGCCTGCATCATAAATTTTTTTTACATTTTTGTTACAGTTTTGTACAGTATATACTTTGTTCCGGGGTACTTTTGCTTTGTAAATCGCATCCCTCTTTTTAAGTAGATCTACCTAGATCTTTCGGGCATGACCTGAGCGACCGGTCTCCCGAAAGTCGGAGACTTTTTGTTAATGTGGAATCTTTAAACTGCTTTTCACTTTTGCGAAGATTTCTTTTCGGTAACCTTTTAGTTACACTTTCACACTCTACCACTGTACACATGGTGAGATCGTCAATTTAACACTCTACCGACTTTGAGACGGTGAGATCGTCGGTTTAACACTCTACTGGCAGTAAGGCAGCGAGATCGTCGGATGAAATACACTACCATCATTGATGGTAGATCGTCGGATACAAAACACTCTACCATTACTCATGGTGAGATCGTCAGTTACATTCTTTATCTTTCTTTTCTTTTCTTAAAACTCTTTGCTCCTTGTCTTTGAGTAAGAGAAAAATTGTTTTTGCAACGTTTTTGTTTTTGTCCAAAAACTTTATACACCATTACCGGTGAGTAAAACATTTTGAAAACAAGACAACTGAGACCTTCAAGTAAAACGCTTCATTGCTACTGCTTGTGAGATCTTCGGTCATCCATATGAGATTATTTATGTGCTTTTTAACAAACAATTCATTAATCTGTAGCCGAAAAAAAAAGATATTATACATAGAACTTCTTGAGGCATTCAGCGTGCCAGGAATGTGGCAGATCACTTCCGTCCACATTTCGGAGCCTATAAGATGCTCGGTCTGTCTTAGCTTTGACGATATATGAGCCTTCCCACTGAGGTTGTAATTTCGCTGGTTGTTTTACCTCCCGAAGTACCAAGTCACCTGCGGAAAAAGATCGTTCCCTTACCCTCTTATTGAAATGACGTTCAATTCTCAACTTGTCATTTTGATTTTTTAAATCAGCGATCATTCGTTTTTCATCCAAGACATCCAACTCGTCTCGGATGCCTTCGTCGTTCTCTTCTTCTTCGTACCCTTCAATCCTTTTTGACGGTATCATAATTTCCGCGGGTACCACCGCTTCCAGACCGTACGTCAATCTGTAAGGGGTTTCTCCGGTTGGCCCCTTCACAGTCGTCCTGTTGGCCCATAGGACTTGCGGCAGTACCTCCGCCCACCTTCCTCTTTTACCTTCCAATTTTCTTTTCAGAGCTTTTACGATTTGTCCATTTGTATTTTCAACCTGGCCATTTGCTTGTGGATGAGCTACAGACGCGAATCTCAAGTCAATCTTCCACTCTTCGTAAAACTCCCTAAAGTTTTTGCAATTGAACTGCGCGTCATTGTCCGTTATGATTACCCTCGGTATGCCAAACCGACACACGACGTTCTTCCAAACAAATTCCTCTGTCTTTCGTGCAGTTATACTTACTACCGGAAGAGCCTCTACCCATTTGATGAAGTAGTCTACCGCCACATACAAGTATCTATACCTTCCGGGAGAAGCCTCTGGAAATGGTCCGACGATATCCAATCCCCATTTCGCAAAAGGGACCGGAGAGGTGATAGATTTCATCTTCGCAGGTGGGTTTCCAACCCTTGGACCGTGTAACTGGCACTGCGCACATTTTTTGGATTACCGGCCAAAAGTAACCCATCCTTAAAATTTTATGCATTACCGCCCTTCCTCCTTGGTGGTTGCCGCACACCCCGTCGTGGACTTCGCTGACAAGCTCTAGTCCTTGACTTTCTGTCAAACACTTCAGCGATGGTCTGCCAAAAGATCGCTTGTACAGCTGACCATTTTCGAAAAAGAACGATGTTGCCCTTCTTTTTATTGTTTTGGCCTCTTTTTCTTCCTCCGGTAGTGTCCCTTGCTGGATGTACCGGACAATCGGGGTCATCCATGATTCACTCAAATCGGCTATCTCAACTGTCATTGTCTCCATCTTACCTATACTCGAGTATTCCTTTAATTGTAGCTGGACTTCCGCCGGTATTCCTTCCGCTATACTCGCTAGTTTAGCCAGTACATCGGCCTCCAAGTTTTGGTCTCTGGGTATATGTCGGAGATTGCATTTCGAAAATCTTGCCCTTAGATCTTGTACCTTTATCAAGTAAAGTTTCAATTTTTCCTCCTTTGTTTCGAAGATGTTCTCACTTTGCCTTGCTACGAGCAAGGAATCAGATTGTATTTCCAGCTCTGTCACCCCCAGAGCACAGGCTATTTCCAGTCCATGTATCAACGCCTCGTATTCTGCTTCATTGTTTGTTACCTCAAATTCCAACCTTACCGCATGATTCATTTTCCTTCCATCGGGAGTTTGGATCACAACCCCAACCCCCGCACCGGTTTTACACCTAGCTCCGTCCACCCACATCTTGTACGGGACTTCCCGCTCTTCTTGACAGAAGAAACTTGCCTCGGTGATAAAATCAACCAGGGCCTGGGCTCTTATTGCTGTCCGAGGAACATAATGGATTTCAAATTGAGTAAGCTCCACCGTCCAAGTAATCATCCTTCCGGAGGCGTTCGGGTTATTGATGATTTGTCTTAGGGGCCAATTAGTTCAGACGGTGATTTGGTGGGACTGGAAGTATGGTTTCAATTTCCTGGATGCGATTACAAGAGCAAACAAAACTTTTTCGATATTATAATATCTTGTCTCCGCGGCGGTTAAGATCTTTCCTGTAAAATAGACAAGGATTTCCTTCTTTTCCTCCTCCATGACTAAGACCGCTGCCACCGCCCATTCCAAGACTGATAGGTATAAGAATAGATCCTGGCCTGGTGACGGAACGCCAAGCTTCGGAAGCTCCTGAAGCATTTTCTTGATTTGTTCGAAGGCGTCTATACACTCCGTATCCCACTGGAATTTTTTATTTTTCCGGAGGACATTAAAAAATGGGATAGATTTTTCTTGGAGCTTGGAGCAAAATCTACTTAAAGCAGTGAGCCTTCCATTCAGGGCTTGTACGTCCTTAATGTTTCTTGGCTGCGGAAGGTTGAGAACTGCTTGAGTTTTTTCCGGATCAACCTCAATTCCCCTCTGTCCGACTATAAACCCTAAAAACTTTCCTTGAGTGACCCCAAAGACGCATTTTTCAGGATTTAGCTTGATTTTGTATTTATCCAGGGTATTGAAGGTTTCCCCAAGGTCTTCCATGTGCTGGGCTATAGAATCACTCCTTACTACTATATCATCACATATGCCTCTACATTTCGGGACAACTGTTCCCGGAATACCTCGTCAATCATTCGCTGAAAGGTTGCTCCTGCATTTTTTAATCCAAACGGCATGACCTTGTAGCAAAAAATACCGGTCGAGGTGACAAAAGATGTTTTCTCTTGGTCATTTTTGTTCATCATTATTTGGTTATACCCAGAGAACGCATCTAAAAAGCTCATCACGCTACTCTGCGTTGTTGCCGCTACGAGCTTATCTATGGAAGGTAAAGGGTAGAAATCTTTCGGACATGCTTTATTCAAATATGTGAAATCCACACACATCCTCCATTTTCCGTTTGCCTTTTTAACCAAAACTACATTCGATAGCCATTTTGGATAAAAAACTTTTCTAATAAAGCCGGCTTCCAGCAACCTTTCGACCTCCGTCCGGGCAGCTTCGTCCCTTTCTCTTCCTACAATCCTCTTCCTCTGTCGGATGGCGGGAACCTTCGGATCGACGTTCAAGTTATGCTGGATAACACTGGCATCCACTCCGGGCATGTCCTTTGGACTCCAAGCGAATGTCTTTCTTCTTTTTTCCAAAAATCTCATTAAGCGAATCTGCTCATCATGGTGAAAAGCATTCCCAATTTTGAAAAATTTAGAAGGATCGGCGTTTAGGGGTACCTCTTTTGGTTGCTCCGCCGGCATCACTACCTTCTCTGAGGTTTCTCCGGGCATGTGTGCTCTGGCCTCTCCCTCTCCGTATTCTCGACTGGAGCCGACCTCTTTGACTACGTCCTCTTCCGGAAAGTCCTCGGTGATCCGCACCTCGCACACCCTTGCTGTTTTCTGGCTCCCGGGGATGGATACCAACCTTCCACCCCTTGTCAAGTATTTGAGCTTGAGGTAATAGGTGCTACAAACAGCTCCGAAAGCATTGATCCCGGGTCGCCCCAAGTAGATGTTGTACCCGGACAGGTCTCGCATGATGTACACAGTTATTTTTCTGTCCTCCGGTCATCCTTTTGGCCTAACGTCATTGTGACATCGACACTCCCGTTGGCCTGAGCTGTGATTCCTCCGATGAACCCCCCGAAAGTAGCAGTAAATGGTTTGACCTTTTCGTCCGGGATTTCCAGTTTCCGGAACGCCGCTAAGGAGATCACATTTGCTCCCGCTCCGCTGTCGACAAGGATGTTTCCTACCATCCTATCATTGATTTGAGCTCGAATGACGAGGGGGTCATTATGGGGGTAGTAGACTCCCACCTCATCTTCCTCCGTGAAGTAGATAGGCGGTAAGGGTTCCCTTTTTTGGATCTTCTTCTCTAGTAGCTTCTCATGGACCTCGTGCACATGTCTTTTCTTTTCTTTTACCGTGAATGGCCCCTTTTCTGAGAACAAACCAGTTATGACCCCAAAATCGAAAGATTTGCTATGGTCTAGCTCGGGGTGATCCTCATTCCTCATGCCACCTCTGTTATGCCCGTAACGAGATTGGTTTTGGTAGTCGTTGTTATTCTTTTGCTGTTTGGAAACTTCCTGTCTCTGCTTTTCTTGTTTCCTCATTTGTTCATCGATTTTGTTTAGTTCTCTTGACAATGTCACACAATTGGTCGTCCTGTGGTTGAAGTGCCCATGGTATTCACAATACGCCAATGTGTTCTCTCCTGAGGCAGGCTTCTTAGGGGGCGGAAGATAGCCTTCCCTTACCACGACTGCGTACCTCCCTGGAGCGATAGTAATAACTTTTGCTCCATATGTCATCTTGCCTCCAGTATGGGAAGTCGTGACTGAATCCTTCCCATACGGCCTGTACCTTGCTCCCCAAGGTTTCGAAGCAGACGTCTCCCCATAACTCGCGCCAACAGACAGCGCTCCTCCTTGCTTCTTCTCGTGTGCCAGCCTGAAACTATTGGTCAATTCTTTTGCCTTATTTTCCGCAATCTCTGATTTCAAGAAATCGTGCAGCATTTCTGCTAACTCTCCGTGAGTTTGTGGTGCTTTGGTAGCAATTTTCCCTGCCAATCTTGGATTTGCCAATCCATTCCCGAAAGCTTTTACCAGTATTTTCTCATCCACATCGTCTACTTCAGCCACTTGCTTGTGGAAGCGCTCGCTGTACTCCTTCACCGTCTCTCCCCTTCTCTGCCTGATGTCCATCAGTTCGATCGTATCTTTCTGGATCTTTTTACTCGCCGCAAAGTAAAGTTGAAATTCCTCTGTAAGCTGTTTGAAGCTTGAGATGGATTGTGGTTTCCGAGAGGAGATCCAATTTAGAGCTCTTTTAGCGAGTGTTCCCGGAAACAAATTGCGGAGTGCCTGGGAGCTGATTCCTTGAGTGTTCATCGCGAAGATGAACTTCTTGATGTGTTGAGCGGGATCCCCGGTTCCGTCGTACTTCTCTATTGTCGGAGCGACAAAGAACGGTGGAAGCTTCGCCTTCCGAATATTTTCGGTGAAGGGATACAGCGACATGTCGACGAGGTCCTCCTCTGCATCTTTTGGTGGTGACTTCTCTTTCTGGCTTTCTTCACTCTTTGATCCGCTCTTCGCTCTCAGGTTCTTGATTACGCTCTCCATTTCATCGATCTTCTTCTGATGCTCTAGATCTCTATCCGTCAGCTCTTGTTGGAACCGTTCGTTGCTTTCAGCGATCTTCTCATTAACATCCTGCGCAAAACTCATCATCAGATCGGTGAGGTCTTCCTTTGAGAACGAGCTTTCTCCGATTGCAGCCATTTTCCCCTTCCCTTTGCTTGATCGTGGTGCCATGGTCGAATGAGAGACAAGAAACGTGACTCTGTGGATTGGATCGCGGTTGTCTTACGACGTTCGTTTCCCACAGACGGCGCCAAATGAAATGGTAAGGATCTCGTACTCAAACTGGAGTTGTAAAGAGAATGTCAAGCGATGTATTGATAAAAGCCCATCTGGTTACATAGCTTATGACTCTTATTTATAGGCCTCCCTATAGAGTATAACCGTCTCTGTGGGCCTGTACTATTCTAGAATATTCTTCAATATACAAGGTTTTCCTATAATTTATCCCTTTTGCCAATATTGTTACCCCCAGTCTTTCGGAGAGGACCTTGCTTCGCTTCGGAGGTGGGGAAGATCATACGGCCTATCGTTCTTCCGTAGTCTACCTGAAGAATGACTCTCTGGACGCAAGGGTCCGATCGTTGGGGGTCGGAAGGGGACTTGGTCGGAAGGAGACCCTTCTGTTGTCTCCACAGGCAGCATGTATCCTCCGCTGGTCACTTGGTTGTTACGCGTGGTGGAACCCCACTTCAAGTCTGACAGTGGATCAGTACTACTCCTCATTTATCGGGTTGTTGGACTTTGTCCCGAGAGTTGTGTATTCTGACATCGTAAAGGTGGAGAAGTTCAGAGGCGGACTACGATATGCTATCAAGGCCGCCATGGGTGTTGCTTTATACCCTACGGTCCAGGTAAATTAGTTGACAGATTATACCTTGTAACTCAATTTGATTTATTACAAGTTCAGGGAACTCATTAATGCCTTGTAGGAGTGCTATGATGCTGCTTCTCGGACCGAGCTGTTGGTGAACAGCCGGGATGACAGTCAGGGGCAGAAGCGTAAGGCCCCCGAGAAGGAGGCGGAGGTTGTGGCTGGAGGCGGAGGCAGCAAGGGCTGGAAGTAAGAACCGCTTTTAAGTTATTTAATCCATTTAAATTACTTACTTGCTGCCTGCTTTTATACCTGCTATTCCTAACAATTTGACGATCACAGGAAGAAAAAGTTCTCCTGGAGGGAGAAGAAGAAGGAGCAGGCCAGCCAGAAGGGCAAGGAGAAGGTTCCGATGCTGACCGGGCCTACCTATGATGTCCAGCCTCTCAGATCTGCACCCCCTAAGGGTAAGCGATCTAACCTCGTGAATGAGTTGCATATTACACTATTCATTACCGTCCTTGTATTAATCATAGTGTTGTATGATAATAGGTTCTGCACCCCAGCGCCACTTTCACTGCAAGCGATGTGGTAAAGACCACCCAGGTGTTGATTGCACCGGGCAAGCGGTGGACTGCCACCACTGTGGAAAGAAAGGCCATAGGTCGTTCGAGTGCTTCGCGAATCTGGAGAGCCGAGCGTACCGCCCATCGAAGGGGACTCAGAGCGCACCTACTGGAGGAGGTGGAGCTCGAGGTGGCCAGAGGGGGAGGGGACAGCAGCAGCAGTAGCCGCAGCAGCAAAACCAGAGGAACCCGCCGGGCAACCGTGTGCTGAATGCAGCGGGAGCTTCGGGCGCTGGTACTACTACCCAGCGCGGTGAAGGTTAGCATTTGAAACCTTAACCATTGTATGAGAGCATGACTAAGTGTTAAACGCTTTACCTTAGCATGAATGCGTGTTTTAATTACCGCTTTAGATAAACGACTTACCTAGGAAACCTTTCATCTCTTAGGAGACTTCGATATCTGCTATCCCACACTTACAAGACAGAGATCACCTAGACCCATGGAAGAAAGACGGGAGTACCCTGGCGGGTTGTGTCATGTGGTCAGACCGGGCATGATACTTCTCAGAGAGTTCTTAACCCTATATGAGCAAATCGCCATAGTGAATGAGTGTAGAGCTTTGGGTAAGGGCATGGGAGGATTTTATACCCCTGTATTTAGTAGTGGTTCTAAGATGAAATTGCACATGATGTGTTTAGGGAAAAATTGGGATCCACAAGCTAGGGTTTATCGAGAGGTGAGGATGGTAGATGGCGTATCAATACCTAGGATACCTGAGAGTTTCCTAACCTTGGTGAGAAACGCAATGGATATTGCTCAAGACTATGAGACTTATCCATTACCTGACATGACACCTGACGTCTGCATCATCAACTACTACGAACAGGGAGGAAAGCTTGGGATGCACCAGGACTGTGATGAGACGACTGAGTCCATCACTAGAGGAATACCGGTTGTGTCATTCTCCATCGGCGATGATGCTGAGTTCATCTATGGAGACCAGAAGAGGATGGATCTAGCAAGCAAGATCATCCTCAAGTCTGGGGATGTGTTGGTTTTTGGTGGAGAGTCGAGGCTTGTATATCATGGAATTAAGAGCATTAAGCTCAATACCGCCCCACCAGCTCTAGTGAATGAGACCCACATCCGACCTGGCCGTTTAAATTTGACTTTCAGACAGTACTGATGTAATAGTAGTAGCTAAGTGTGTAATCTTGTATAATACAGATGGATGAATGAAATGAGAGTTTTTGTACCTTCAAGTATATGTGTTCAGTTTGTTGATATCGTTAATTCATAACTTCAGGCCACGAAAATGGAAAGGAGGGTACCATATGCATCCTAGATATGGCGCAAGCCAAGGAGTCCGGTAATGTCATCACAAGTATGACAATTACAACCGACAGTAAATTAGTGATTTATTGGGACTCGATGCTAATACGAGAGGTGATCTCAGGTACCTTTCCTGTTGCTGGTGTTAGTGCTTCCGTATTGTTCGACTCAGGGGCTTCACATTCTTTTATTTCCTCGGCATTTGCTAAGAAGCTAGGGGCTGCCCCCGAACAGCTTTCTGACTTTTCAGTCACCCTTCCTTCGAAGGAGAAAGTTGGTTGCACCAGACAGTACACGGGGTTAGGGATCAGCATCATGACTGAGACCTTTCCCATCGATGTGATCGAGTTCAAGAACTTGGGCTTTGACATTATAGTGGGCATGGATTGGCTGCAGAAGCATAGGGGCCGCCTTCATTGTGCAGAGCATCAACTACTACTGAAGGGGGCCGAGCGACAAGACAGTGTCATACCGCAGTGTGAGGAGAGAGCCGACTGTCAAGATCGTGTCAGCACTATCCCTGATGAAGGACGTTAGGAAGGGCCGACAAGCCTTCCTCTGTTATGTACAGGACACGAGACAGAGCGACGTGATGGACTCAGACATTCCAGTCGTGGTAGATTTCCCCGACTTGTTTCCTGATGAGCTGCCAGGCATGCCGCCTGTGCGCGAGGTTGAGTTCGTCGTCGACTTGTTGCCAGGTACGGGCCCTATTGCGAAGGCGCCCTACCGTATGGCGCTGGCTGAGATGAGGGAGCTGAAGCTGCAGCTGGAGGACCTCCTCGACAAGGGATTCATTCGACCTAGTGTTTCTCCTTGGGGTGCTCCAGTACTGTTCGTCAAGAAGAAGGACGGCAGTATGCTACTCTGCATCGACTACCGCGAGCTTAATGCGGTCACGGTCAAGAACAAGTACCTGTTGCCACGGATAGATGACTTATTTGACCAGCTGAGAGGGGCCAGTGTGTTCTTGAAGATAGATCTCAGATCTGGCTACCATCAGATTAGGATTGCAGAGGGTGATGTGGAGAAGACAGCTTTCAGGACACGGTATGGACACTACGAGTTCACCATTATGCCATTCGGATTAACGAATGCGCCAGCCATTTTCATGGATTTGATGAACCGTCTCTTCAGAGAACAGCTTGATAGTTCAGTCGTGGTCTTCATCGACGATATCCTGATCTATTAAAAGACCGAAGAGGATCATGAATTACATTTGAGACAGGTTTTGAGTATCATGAGAGAGAACCAGCTGTATGCCAAGCTCTCGAAGTGTGAGTTCTGGTTGGACAGCGTGTCATTTCTTGAACACATTATATCAGCGAGCGGGATATTTGTAGACCCTGCTAAGATTGAGGCAGTGAAGAGTTGGCCGAGGCCGAAGACAGTTACAGACGTCCACAGCTTTCTGGGTTTGGCCGGTTATTATCGAAGGTTCGTGAAGGACTTCTCCAAGGTGGCCAAACCGATGACGAATCTCATGAAGAAGGAGTCCCAGTTCTTATGGTCTGCCGAGTGCGAGCAGTCCTTTCAGACGCTGAAGGATCTCCTGACATCGGCGCCCGTTCTTACTATCCCTGAGGGCACCGATGGGTTCGAGGTATATTGTGATGCCTCTGGAACCGGTCTAGGTTGTGTGCTTATGCAGCACGAAAAGGTAGTTGCCTACGCATCCCGACAGCTGAAGAAGCACGAGGTGAATTACCCCACACACGACCTTGAGTTAGGCGCAGTAGTCTTCGCTTTGAAGATCTGGCGACATTATCTATACGGTGGGACAGTCACTATCTACTCTGATCACAAGAGTTTACAGCATCTCTTCTCTCAGAAGGAGCTGAACATGCGACAGAGAAGATGGGTCGAGTTCTTGAAGGACTACGACATAGACCTGAAGTACAAGGAGGGCAAGGCGAATGTAGTAGCCGACGCCCTGAGCCGCAGGGCTCATTCATTTTTGAGTAAATTACTCAGAACCCCCTTGAGGAATGAGCATAATACAGTTAACCCCCTTGTGTTTATCATAATTATTGGTAACCACCTTGAGGTTATGGTATCTCTAACTATGAGCCCCCAAATTATAACTCTGTTATCAAAGCATTAACTACATGCTGACTCATCAGCTTAATCACATTATTAATGTCATCTTGGACAATAAAACTGCTTAATCAACATCGTCTAACTCTCTCTCATCCCAATTCAGATGCATTTTTGAGGTTGGGTTGACATTTTTCGGACAAGAAAAATGTTGACTAAGGTGTGTTTTTTGTCCAACATGTCATTAATAATGTGATTAAACTGATGGGTCAACATGTAGTTAACGTTTTGATAACAAAGTTATAGTTCGGGGGCTCATAGTCAAAGATACCGTAACCTCAAGGTGGTTACCAATAATTACGATAAACACAAGAGGGTTAACTGTAATTTGCCCAATCCTCAAGGGGGTTCTGAGTAATTTACTCTTCATTTTTTACACTATTAGCGGGCAGCAGTATGATTGATGAGATAAGGGTTGCACAAGAGAGCGATCAGTATATGCAGAGTATCAGGCAGAAGATGTTAGAGGGTTGTTTTGAGAGTCAGAAGTATGACTTCGAATTGTGTGATGATGGCATGATACGACTGAATGGCCGATTATGTATTCCAGAGTCTTCTCCTGACCTGAAGGAGAAGATACTCCAGGAGGCTCATTACTCGTCCTTATCCGTCCACCCCGGTTCTTCGAAGATGTACAAGGACTTAAAGGTCCATTTCTGGTGGAGCGGGATGAAGCAGGATGTAGCTGACTACGTCGCTAGATGCTTGACCTGTCAGAAGGTTAAGTTTGAGCATAGGAGACCCGGCGGTTTAGTGCAGTCTATGCCTATTCCTTGCTGGAAGTTCAAGGACATCTCGATGGATTTCGTTGTCGGTCTCCCACCGACTAAGGGAGGACTGAACACGATTTGGGTCATTGTGGACCGTCTAACGAAGGTGGCGAAGTTTGTTTCCATGAAGGATACCTAGAAGGTCCCGAAGTTAGCGGACTTGTTCTAGAAGGAGGTGATCCGGCACCATGGTGTGCCAAAGACCATTGTGTCTGATAGGGACCCTCGATTTTTGTCCAGATTCTGGGAACAGGTTCATGAAGCCTTGGGTACGAAGTTGAAGCTTAGTACGGCATTCCATCCACAGACCGACGGTCAGAGTGAGAGGACCATTCAGACACT
The DNA here is from genome assembly GCA_023374045.1 of Limonium bicolor. NCBI lineage: Eukaryota > Viridiplantae > Streptophyta > Magnoliopsida > Caryophyllales > Plumbaginaceae > Limonium > Limonium bicolor. Next base: position 114,373,765 of record CM041782.1, on the reverse strand, counting down.
AGAGGACATGCTGAGAGCATGTGCCTTGGATTTTCAGGGGAACTGGTTAGAGCGTCTACATCTGATAGAGTTCGCCTACAACAACAGCTACCACTTCTCGATACAGATGCCACCGTTCCAGGCACTTTATGGTAGACTGTGTAGGACTCCTTTATGCTGGGATGAGGCCAGCGAGACTACGCTTCTAGGACCAGCGTACCTAGAGCAGATCAATGAGGATGTCCTACAGATTCATAGGAACATGAGGGCATCTCAGGACCGGCAGAATCATATGCAGACACCAGGAGGAGAGACATTGATTCACTACCGACGACATGGTATTCCTCATGAGTGTCACCCAGGAGGGGATCTTCCGTTTCGGGTAGAAGGGCAAGTTGAGCCCGTCGTGTGTGGATCCTTATCGATTAGTGAGCGAGTGTGGCCCGTTAGCCTCCAGACTGGATTTACCAGCAGAGCTCGGGAGGGTGCAGACGTCTTTCACTTTTCACAGTTGAAGAGGTATGCCCCATCCATCGCACGTTTTACAGCAGCGAGCTACTTGGTTGGCCACCCGCTCTCGATATGAGGAAGTACACTCTCGCATTCTCAATACGAACGAGGTAGACTAGGAAAAGACCGTTAGCATGGTCAAGGTTCTCTGGTCGAACCATGAGGTGGAGGAGGCTACGTGGGAGTTAGAGGACTCCATGAGAGCGAAGTATCCAGCACTCTTCGAGTAGTGGTTGTGATACTTACGGGGTTGTGGTCAACCCTTTTTAAGGGGGGTAGACGCCACTTGGCTTACGCATATGTTATGCATTAGGTCTTGTTTTTGTGGTGTGTTTTGGTGGTATGCTGCGTCATACATGTTTGTTTGGATGATTGTATGTTTGATACATCACCTGTTTGAGTATATATATAGTACTGCTGAGTACTTTTGTTGATGAGTTGGATGTGCACCTTGTTTAGTGCTATGATACGAATGAGTTTATACCATGAGTTTCGGCTATTTGATATGTGTTGTATAAATCATGATACATATAGACTAGGTCTGAACCTAGTGGGAGTTACTCCCTAGCGATGGTCTGTTTGATTACTTAGTGGAACTGGATTCCTTAGGTGAACTGTAGATAAGTAAGGACTTCGGGACGAAGCCTTTTTAAGGGGGGTAGATTGAAATATCCCTAACCTTAAAAACTTAAATAAATGATATATTAATGATCTAAGATGGTTAATAAACATCTAAATACCATTGGGGGAACAATCTAAAGATCTCAACAAGGCAAAACTTTCCTTAAGATCGGTAAAGCCAAAAAAATGTGCTTTAAGATACCATATAGATTGTATGACCTCAAATAGGATCCAAAGTGGATTCCTAAGTATTACAATGAAGTAATGAACATTATAAAACCATTCTCAAAGGAAACCAAGCTCTAAAATGTGTTCTAACACAAAATGTGCTTTAAAATTCCTTAAAGCACGTTTTTTAGAAAATTGACTTTCTGAGTGGGTTTTGGGTGGTGTTAGGCATTGGATTAGACCTTGATATACTAATGTACTATAATGTACCACATTAGAGGGTCTAAATCCAAGATTTCAAAAAAAAAATCAAAAATGTGGCATTCATTTGTGAATAGTAACCCAAATAGTGCATTTTTAAGCAAAATTGACTAAGCATGATCAATGGTCAATTAATGACCGCCCTTACCCTTAGGAATTCGGCAGGCATGGAGCATGGAAGACAGCACATTCAACTTTAACACAAAATATTTAGCTAATTTGGTGAATCACCATTTTACTATTCCATTTTATACTTTTTATTCATTTAAACACATTATCTTTCTTTCTCTTGCCTCTTGTCCCATTCCAGCCGAGCCATCAGCATTACCAAACCCTCTCAAGATGTTTTCTTGAGCATTCAAGGCAAATCAATCTCTTTTGCACCTAAGGTAATGGTTTAAGTCATATTTTTGCTCTTTTTCTTCATCTTTCCATTACCTACACAAGGAGCTCATGATCTATCACTTTCCATGGCTCATTCTCAGCATTTTAAACCTTGAACAACAATCATTCTCGGCTGAAGCAAGTCTAGGGACCAAGGTTGCCAAAATTTACATTATAAGGTAAAAACATACCTTAAGGATTTCTATTTTCCATCCGGTTTTCTTCTTCTGAATTCTATGAGTTTATTCACTCATAATATTCATATTTACATGTTAATTCAGTTGGTTAACCATTTGGAGCAAGGGTGGCCGAAAATCAAAGGAAATACCATTCTTTAAGGCATTTTGCCAAGGTAAAACCTATTACCGTAGCAGCTTGTTGTTGTCTAGCTATTTCCTATGTTTATATGGTGAACTTAACACCATGTGGTGTGTTTAATTCAGGCCGAAACCCTTTGGAGACTACCTAGCATTTTAAGGTGATTTTTGCCTTAAATCTTACATTAATTGTTCTTTATGGTTAAGCTCATGCTTGGAGTATAACCATATCTTATTTTGGTGTATTAAACATGTCTAAATGATGTGGTGATTTTTCCTCCAAGCTTCCGAGTTGTTACTAAGGATAAACCAAGGTATAAACACCTTAAACTTATGATTTTATGATTTTTAAGCATATATATTATATGTGCCGAGAGTGGAGTTGTTTATATGGGTGATTTTAACCTAAGTATGGAAAAAAATGACTAAGATAAATTAAGCTAGTCATTTAAGTGATTTAATTAACATAATGGTCAAATTATGACATTATGTGGAAAAATAAATAAACTACAGCAAGGCCGAGAGTTTATAGTATAATTTGAGCTATTTATGTGTAATTTTATGTTATAAAGCAAAGTTGTAATAAGGCCATGTCATTAGGCCATTTTAATTTAAGTTTAAAGCTTATTTAGTTTAATTTATGCTTATATAATTAAGTTTGGGGTCAAACGGTAATTACTAGTAAATTATAAAGCTGTGGGCTTAATTTAGAGGAATTTAGGGTTTTTAAATGAATTTAATAAAAATTATAACATTTTATAAAGTTTTGGGTCAAAATTGTAAAAATAGAAAAGTATAGGGTATAATAGGTAATTACCGAAAGTTTGGTTCCAATTTGGTATTAGAAGTCAAAGTTGACTATATAGGAGACTTTGACCAAGTTTGGAGAATTTTAGAAATTAAAATACTACCTTATAATAAGATAGTTATTAAATTGTAAAAGATTTATAAGAGATGGGGTTATATTGTGATTTCTGAAACTCTGGGGTACTAAATGGAACTTAGTACAGACCTTAGGTTATTAGGAATTTTTAGAAGTTTATTTGGTTAAATTTGGAGTTTATATGAATTATATAAGTATAATGTATGATAATTCATATCATTGTTACAAATGGGTAACATATGGGTAAAAACCGAGAATTATAGAAAGTATAAGGTTAGGAATGACATTTATAACCTTTTGGTATAGTTTGGTAATTTTTGGAGTTATATATAAGGTTTTATTAAGATATGTGTATAATATATAGTTTTAATGACATTAGAAAACTATGTATTATAAATTGGGGAGATTTGGTAATTATATAAATTTAGGTGGTGGGAATTAAATTAAAACAGACCCTAGGGTCTGTTCGGTAATTATAACCATTTAAAATTATAGGTTATGATTATATTAAGGTTTAAGGATTATAATATAAGGTATATATTATAAGTGTAACAATGAAATATAATTTGGGGTTGATTTGTAATTTATGGAAGTATTGTGGAAAATAGTGAAAGCCGAGAGTATAAGGGCTATTTGGTATTTATTAACAATATATAACTATAGGTTATAATTGTTTTAATGACATAAATGTCATAATATATGTTATATAACTATAATATAACATTATATATAATATGTGGTGGATTTTGTAAATATTTAAGAAAATAGGTGATGTTCGGTAATATGGGCATTTTTGAATAAAAATTTATAATATGGTTTTTAATGTTATAAGGGTGTAACATTTATAATATAAGAAGTATTCATTAAAAAAGAATGAATATATTATAAAGACTTACCATATAATAAATAGTCCCATAATACATGTACATAAATAAATATATGTTATATAGTGGAAAAATATAATATGGTTTAATAACCATGTATTATTATAATCAAAATAATATAAGATAAAGAGAAAAGAATTACAAACATTAGATATGGAAATTCTGATGTTAGGAGTATACGTGGAATAATAAGGATTTATATAACTCAAAGTATTTTTACGTATGAATTATACTACATTAAACTTGGAAAAACAAACCTTAGGAAAATAAATACTAAGGTGAAATGTATAATATATGGTGAAGAATTATACATGCAATATAGAAACAAACTATATGATATACAAGGGTATATTAAGTTACATGCGATAACAAGTTCAACATTAAGTATATTAATATACGAGACAAGACTACGCATGTAATATAACGTTTTTCCAAATCCCGAGTTAAGCCGAAAACCCGACAAACGTTGACAGTTAATAACGGGGGATTTACCGGGAGGTATTAGTGACGGTACGGGGTACCGTAGAGTTATGTTGTTATACAAGATTCTAATCAGTAGCGTTATGTATTATTAGACTGTTAGAGACGACACGGGGAGCATCGGATCTAGCTGATTCATACTCCACGGTTATACATTCAGGGTGAATGGTATGTTGTTACGTGTCTCTGATTGTCTCTGAGGGCTTCCTTAGTTCAGACTTCTGTGTAATCTGTGATAAGATTGTTTGTCTGATTGTGTGAATAAATATGCATGAACTGTGTATTTAGCTGCTTATTAATTACTGTTGCTGCGTTAACAGTATTGGTTCATATATATGGACCTATATATATAAAACGAACTAGCGGCTATGGTGCTATCTTATATGTAATATAAGGATCGTCAGAAAAATGTTGTAGCACTAGGATAATAGATATACATATTATCCAAGACTTTAATACGGAGCATTGACCTTTCTAAACGACGCTCTCGTATCTAACACTGGATCCCGAGTTTACAGACTCCGGATTGGACTAATGACCTTAGTCTGCTGTGTTAGAAAAATTAGTAATGCGATGCGATGGTGTAATTAATTAACATAACAAAGCCAAGAGGATGTGGCTCTTGGTGCGCGCTGTGATCACAAAAACGATACCAGGATGTCCGCGTACGGGTCCGCAAGTATCAAGAAAATTTCCCGTGAGCTAGGATGGCTCGTTGGTCGAAGACTCTACTGCTGGAGTGGCTACTGCCGTGGGTGACCCGCCATAGTATATGGGTAATTTAGAGGCACGTCGTTTTAACGAGACGTTGTCACTAGTCATAACCGAACATTTATTACAGTTGAGACTTGTACATTGGCGAACAATATTGGTTTTTATACCAAGGACGGGAGTTGATACTTGTTTATTATTCTCGTTGTTTCGCCTTGTTGTTCACTGGTTATACTGTGTGGTTTATATTATGTGAGTTGATGGTTGTGTTATAGTATGGATATTACTGTTAAATGTTTTACAGTTTATATATTAAAACGATATTGCATGTAACGAATCTCATGCTCTCGACCAATTAATTGAGGGGTTTGAGGAGGCATGACGGGGCATGTGATAACATACTCAGCAAGGGCTGATTCCATACCACAAACCATTTTTATTTCAGGAGACTAGCTGGTGGGTCGACGCGAGGCGCGACAGTTGTATTTACTTTTGGCTAGACTTGGTACGGTTTGAGACTACTGTTATTTCGGACTCGGGTTTGTAAACCGAGGTGTATGTTTGGTTAGACGCTCGCGTGTACTGTTTTGTAATAGATGGTTGTTGTTGGATATGTTTTAGATTGTTTAAGCACTACTATCTATCTCTTGTGGTGACTGCGGGAATACGTTTCGTATGTTGATTATCATGTAACTCGTTATCACCCGTATGGGCGAGTGATAACAGTGACACCATTAGAACGACAGTCTGTTATTTACCGCTGTGATTTATTTACTAAGCACGACGCTTATATTATAATTAGGAGCCGGATTAGTAGGGGTGTTACAGTTAAACCGACGATCTCACTGTCTCGAAGTCGGTAGAGTGTTAAATCGGCGATCTCACCATGTGTACAGTGGTAGAGTGTGTAACTAAAAGGTTACCGAAAGAAATCTTGGCAAAAATAAAAAGCAGTTTAAAAATTCTTCGTTAACGAAAGTCTCCGACTTTCGGGAGACCGGTCGCTCCGGTCATGCCCGAAAGATCTGGTCGTTCCATTAAAAAAAAGGGATATGAATTACAAAGCAAAAGTACTCCGGTACAAAATATATGGTAACTGTAACAAAAAATAAAGAATTTATGATGCAGGCCCTGCAGGATCCTCCGCAAGCTTCTCAGATTCTTGCGTCTGCTTCTTAGGGGTTGAGGTACTTCCTCCGGAGTCTTCCTTGTTCTCGCCTACCAGAACAAGAGCAGCATCGCTACAGGCTCGCGCAATGGCTGATCCCATAAAAGATGGGGCAAAGCATTTGTTCCCTGCGGGCCGTGAGAACCTCACCAGCTCTTCGTGATATCCGGTGGAACGAGCAAGAGCTTCGAATTCTAGGCTATCGTAAAGAGCTTCGTCCATGGATTGTTGTTTCTCGGAGAAGAACTCGGATACAACTCGTTGGCTCTCCCCGGCGAATTTACGGCACTGAGAAGAGAGTGTCTCTTTGAGACCTGAAACAGTATGGTCCTTCGTTTGAAGTTCCGACCGTGTCTCTTTGAGAACCCCCTTTAACTTCGCAACCTGGCTCTCGTAGGATAAGGCAAGACTCCGGTATCGTTCCCTCTCCGACTCCGAAGTGATTAATGAAGCTTTAAGACCAAACACCTTTTTAAGCCAAAAGTCGGAACTTCTGGTAGTTTCCAACGAAGGACTTGGATTTTCTGCATAAATTACAAAGGATTAACAGAATAATGTAAAAGAGAAGGAAAAATGGAAGCTTTCGGTGATACGAAGATTACCGGAAGCCTTTTTCTCATGTGCTTCCAGCTCTTCCTCAAGCTCTTTAATTCGAAAAGTTGTTTGCGCAAGCTTTTCCCTCTCCGTTTCAAGGCTGGCTTTGAGGTCATTCTGTTTGGCCTCAGCTGCTTGCAAGAGTTGGTTCTTTTTTTCCAACTCTGATTCAAAGGAAGACCGAAGATCCTCAGTAGTTCTCCGGACCTCTTCAGCAACCTTCCGAACGTCTTCAGCTTCCTCTTCTAATATCCGCTTCTGATCGTCAAAAGAAGCCTGCAACCTGTTGATAGCATCCTCTTGGTCGATGGATGCAGCTTCTTGAAGTTCCTCCCGGAGGGCGACCTTTTCAGCCTCAAATTGAGCCTGCGCTCGTTTAAGGATTTCTCGAGCCTTGGCCTTCTCCTCGTCGACATCTTTCTTATATTTCTCCGCTCGGGCCTCGTAGGAGCGAAGGGCTTGGGAAGAGTATTGAGACTGGGTCTCAACGCATTGGGCCATCGCCATGGCCTAAAAAGCAAAGGTGTTAGAATCAAAAGCAAAAGGTAATACAAAGTAAATGTATATGAAGAAGTCAAACCTGAATTAAGGCACTCCAGAGGCGGTCAAAAGCCTCTCCCTTCGGAATAGAGTGGCGGACGATGGCGTCAGAGCTACCCTCCCCAATCCAGAGTTTTTGTTTTAGGGGAGTTGGGTGAGAAGCAGGGGCAAAGATGCCATTGTCATTTTTCGCCACCTCTGCAGTAGTAGACCAAAGGGTCTTGTACCCCATTCCTCGAACGTATGGAAGACGAGGAACTGGGTTTCCCCGGTGATAGCCCCAGTCCAGTTTTGAAGAAGGACCGCAGAACGAAGGATCAGCTCGCGGTGGAGGAGAGGATCTGTCGCCTGCATGCTTGCTCCTGGCACCGGACTGAGGAACCTCCTCGGAGGGGGCGTCAGACGACTCCGAAGAAGAGCTACCCTCCGCATTATCCTCGACAATACCTTTGCCTTTACCGGGCGGGATTTCACGAGCCTTTCTCCCCTCCGGAACACCACCTTCTTTTATTACAACTCCGCGCACGGGTCGCCGTGCCCGTTCAGGCTTAGGGTCTACGGAGGGAAGAGCAGCAGCTACGAGAAACAAAGTCATAAGTAATCAAACAAATTCAAAGTTAAAGCAAAAGGAAAAAAGGCTGTGGAAAGGTATACCAGTGGAAAAAATGGAATCGGTATTTTGAGTTAAAGCTTCATCTACGCAAAAAAAGCCATGCAGATCAGGGAAGAGGGATGATATGGGAGTTAAATCCACATCTTTTTTAACTCCACCCAGACTGCAGACATGAGTGGACACGGGAGTACCTGTTTCCGAAGGGATAGCAGCAAGGGGACCGGTGGAACCAGTTTCGGTAACATGTTTTTCCCTTCGTACTAATTTTATTTTTGATTGTTCAACTTTCTTGGGCCCCTCGGGGGCTTTCCTCTTAGCACCGGTAGTTTTGCTACCGAAAGGACTCCAAGCTTTTCCACCGGAAGGAGCAGGAAGGGCTCCCTTTTTCTCTTCAGTGGCCCGGTAATCAACGAGCTCCCAGCTGTACCGGAGGGAGAATTTTCCGCCCGTTTGGACAAAAGCTGCGGTAAAAAGAGGAAATAAGAAAAACGTCCAAAATTTAATAAAAAAGGGCACTTAGAAAAGATACGTACGGTCGATATTCCTCCGGGTCTTGTCTAGTTTCTCTTCGGAGAGGAAGAAGTCAAGAAGGTGATGGGATGAAGCGCCGACAAGCTTAGTCTCTTGAGTATGTCTCCGACTGGAGAAGAATTTTTGGAAGAGGGCAACGGAGCGGCAAGCTGCCCCTTAGCTATATCTCCGATATGGGAGACTCCGATAAAAGTCCCCCTCGGTGGGTAAAAGACGAACCAGTTGGAGGACCAGCCGCTCTCCAAGCTCACACGCTTGAAGAAGGAATACCCGGGCATGGCCACGATGGATATGTCCTCCTCCGTGGTAGTTGTGTTCACCCTGGTTGTGAAAAAGTTCACAAACTCCCGCGCGTCGGGAGTAATGTCGTTCTTCGCGCAGATGGTAAGAAAGGCGTGCAGACAGCCTAGGGCGTTGGGATTCATATGAGCAAGGGTACATCGCTGACGTGAAAGAAAACCAAGAACAAAGGGGTGCGGAGGAAAACGCAAGCCACAGTGAAGATGTTCCCGATACACCACGAAACCATCCCCAAAGCAGTTAAAGGGGTGCGCCGTCGGCTCCGGCACACAAATCTTCGACCCCAGTGGGACTTGCACGCCTTTCATAAGCTTCCTCAAGTCTTTCACGGAAAGACTGGAACCGGTGCCTAGGCCAGGGTAGTCCCTGCCGATATCTTCGGTTGGGATAGCAGAGTCTTCCAGGACGCAGTTCCCCCTGTCAACAGAAAGTGTCGATCCCGCCGGCGCCGGAATGGAAGAGTTTGGTTTTGACAGGTCCATTACAAACAGAGAAAGGCGAAAATTCAGGCGAGCAAAGGACAGGGAAAGGCACGGAAGAGAGAAGGCGCAAGAGTAGAAAGCGAGGAATTGGGGAGCAGGAAAGAGAAGAGGAAGGAAACTGACCGCTATATATAAGCAAGAAAACGAAAGATCAAGGTCAGGAAGCAAGGAAGTAAATGGAGGACAAGTGCGTGAAAATTCAGAGAAGTTCGAAAGTTTGAAAAAGCGGAGGGAAGAAAAGAAGGGGGGAGAATGGCCTTAAATAGGCGGAAATTGGACACGCTCTACCAGAAAGTAATCATAGCCTACTACTGCAAGTGTGTCAGGAAAAATAGCTTCAGAAGGCGAGGCGGCGATAGTTAAAGCAAGGAGCGTCGCTGGGTCTCCGGTAGATCTCCAACGGTAGAAAATCCAAAAAAACAATTCTAAGACCTCTTTCCTTTTTTAAAAAAAAAAGGTCTTGTGGGACTAGGAGGAGTGGAGCAGAACGCCAAAATTTTAAAGGACAAGAAGATCTTTCCTTGGAGAACAAGAAAAGATCTTGTGGGACTGATGAAGTGGGGTTCCACCACGCGTAGTAACCAAGTGGCTAGCAAAGGATACATGCCGCCAGCGGAGACAACAGAAGAGCCTCCTACCAGCCCCAAGATCGGACTCTCGCGTCCGGAGAGCCATTCTTTAAATAGACTGCGGAAGAACGATAAGCCATATGATTTTCCCCACCAGTAAAGAGAAGCAAGGCCCTCTCCGGTAGACTGGAAGTAACTATTCAATAAAAGGAATAAATTATAGGAAAACCTTGTATATTGGAGAATATTCTAGAATAGTGTAGGCCCACATAAAGGTTATACTCTATAGGGGGCCTATAAATAAGAGTCACAAGCTATGTAAGAAGGGACGCTTTGATCAATACATCGTGAGGCATTCTCTTTGCAACTTTTATCCGAATACAAGTTCTACTCAATCTCAATTACAACAAGAAGTTATAAATTGAACAGTACCTTGACGTCATCAAGGTTGCTTAACACATCAACAGTTACATTTGAAAAGATGGTAGAAGCACCTCGGTTAATTAGTTTCCCCAAGTGATGATCAATGGAATCTACAAAAGTGACCATGTTGATGACCACCATAACCAAGTGAAAACATAAATAAATAATACTTGATGCTAAAATAAATGAAGTCATATAAGAGTGCTTCGATGACAGTTATATCTCAATGTTATCTTTTGAGACTCGTAGACAGAGTTTGGACATTATTTAATCAAACATACTCCAGTTCAGTGCAATTAATGAATTCTGTCAGGAGCACTTGATTTCTTTCATTCATACTGTTAGACACTTCATATTTAAGAAACCAACAAATAAAGAAAAACTCAATCTCTGAATTATGTGAGGGGGACATAATCACTCAACTTGTTTCCAATAACCTGAAACTCCACTTGTTTCGAATAACCTGAAAACAAGCATCCTAAACTAGATGCATCTATTTTTAGCGCACACTGCCAATTTTATTCAAAATGCACAAGACTTAACCTGGGTCAAATGCAGAATCATAATAGCCTCTTCCAATCATTGCCACCATTTGCAGGAAGTAGTGATTGCAATATGTACCTGAAATTTTGACAATTATTCATTTCTCAAAGAGCCCTAATGTTCAAATGACTCGTAAATTCACGGGAAGCTTGTGATGCATTAGTGGACACTTAAACTAATAACATAAAAGTAGATTTGTACAAGAAATTCATACCAATGCCAAAAGTATGTAGCCGTGGAGATATTGTCTTGTAGTTTGACAGGCAAGTTCTAGTTGTATCACATATATGTCTCTCATCTTCAACTGATCCATCAGTCACGGGAATATCATTGGGATTGAATCACGACAATCTGATAGCATCTCAATTGCCTATAACATTCGACATTCATGTTTATTTTCCAATTGATGAAATGAAACAATCACCATGAAAGGGAAAATAAATTTTTACACAACATGTCACTTAGTACATTCTTAAGAGCTACAAGGATACAATCTTCATTTTCTTCCTATTGAAGAGCTTCGTAATTCAAAACACACTCATATAAGGACTCAATTCAATCAGCACACACTTACATATAAAATTCAAATATAGTAGTATGAATCCCAAAGATCAATAACATAACTTAAAAAACATAGGCACACACTAGCTCAATATTATGTATATCTGTTTTTATTGTTGGGTATGGTATTCATTCTTGTTCTGGAGGCATCACTCCTTCAGTAGTAGCTTGTTCAAAGAATAAATAACTTTATTAACCAACATATACTTAGACATTGATAAATTGTGAGTAAACAATATATACTATAATTGTATTGACACTGAAATCATCAAGGTGTGAATTTCTTGTGAGAGAGAGTAAGACCTGAGTTAAGGCAAGCAAAATATCAGTACCACCCCCAGCAATAAAGTTCTTATCAATCCATTCCTTTGCTTGTTCAATAGTGTCCTTAGACGCTTGTTTCAAGGCGGAAGAGTACTGAAAAGTCCCTCCATTAAAGGCTACTATGTTGAACGAGTCTTGCGGGTGAAGTAGAGAAAGAGTTGTTGACATGACACTCTTTGTATCCTCAAGTGGTTTCGCTTCCATGCTCATACTAACATCCACAACATAGACTCTCTTTCTTCCCAAAACCTATATGATACCATAGATGCATATAGATGAGTTCAAAAGCTGTCTAGCTGCATCATCAACAGGTACGATGAGTACGCAAGATAGAGCTTAAATCATCTAATTTTGTGGGTTCAATGAAGCTATATCATATTCCTTTTTTTTAACTTAAAAAATCTATCTCTTATCAAATTATAAGATGTAGCCTCTTATTTTCTTACAAGATAACATAACAACATAATGATTATTTTTCTCAATCCAGCGAACTTCTCTGACTAGTACTATCAAGATATTAGATCTAGAATGAGTTAGATTAGAACACAGATTTCAAAAGTCAAACCAATCAGACTGCAAATCCATTGCCAATTCAAGCATCATAGTCTGATTCAAATCCTCAAACCTTACTAAATTAAACTTTATTACACACTGGTACTCATAACTCGGGGGTTCACGTATTCCTATATAACATAAAAGCATTTTCAGTATTTGTATAATATTAAGCTCCATAAGCGATCTCATTCAGGTCATGAAATCCTTAACACGGATCTTAAGAGAAATACTTAAGCGGGTATTGTCGTATAAAAAGACATGTTGGACATTCAAGAAATAGAATTAGGCTTCAACAGATTTACAGGTAACCAAACAGTACCTCATATGCCACATTATACAAACTCATCATCTCAGCAATACAAAATCAACAAATTTACAGATAACCAAACCGATTTCATACGTTTTGACTCATACCTCTATTGCTGGAGAACTGGGAAACTACTTGAACTGGTGGTGACGAATAAGAAAGTGCAAGGCGGCGACCGACTCACGAACGAGTTGGAGAATCACTGAAGAAGACGCCAAGCGGTATGAATGATGAAGAAGACGCCGTAGTAGAGAACGATTGAGAAAAAGTACATGATCAGTGAAGCAAAGTATCGACCATCGACTCGAGGTGCGAGGATAGGGCTGGATTGGACTGGGGGTAGGCTCTTTGAACTGAGGAAGAAACGCCATGGCAGCCCATTGAGAATTGGAGATACGGGAATGAATGTCAAGAACAAACAAACTCAGCGGATGCACTCCTGAATTTGCTTAAAGAAGAAGCAGGGAAGGGGAAGGAGAAGACGGGAGCGAGGGAAGAATACGGGAGAAGATTTGGGAGAACTTTTTGTTGAATAAAGTATAAGGGAGAACTATGAATATTGAACTTGTTGGAAACAAAACGCAGTCGTTTTACAACTTTACCTACATAATAAGTCTGTGGGTAAATCCCTACAGAAAGTACTGTAGGTAAATTTGGTTTACCTACAAAACAAGTCCGTGGGTAAATACCTACGGAAAATACCGTGGGTAAAATTGGCCTTAGTATGTAGGTACTTACCTGAGCAAAAACACGGTCGTTTTATTTTGTTATTTTACCTACGGAATAATTCTGTGGATAAATACCTACGGAAAATACCGTGGGTAAAATTGGCCTTTTATTTTGTTTTTTTACCTACGGAACAATTTCGTGGGTAAATACCATGGATAAAATTGGCCTTAGTATGCAGGTACTTACCTGAGCAAAAACACAATCGTTTTATTTTGTTATTTTACCTACGGAACAAGTCCGTGGGTAAATACCTACGGGAAATACCATGGGTAAAATTGGCCTTAGTATACAGGTACTTGCGTTGTTTTATTTTGTTATGTTACCTACGGAACAAGTTCGTGGGTAAATACCTACAAAAAATACCATGGGTAAAATTGGTCTTAGTATGGAGGTACTTACCTGAGCAAAAACATAGTCATTCTATTTTATTATTTTTACCCCGGAACAATTTCGTGGGTATATACCTACGGAAATACCATGGGTAAATTGGCCTTAGTATGCAGGCACTTACCTGGGCAAAACGCGATCGTTTTATTTTATTGTTTTACCTATGGAATAAGTCTGTGGGTAAATACCTACTGGATAAGTCTGTGGGTAAATACCTATGGGAAATACATTGGGTAAAATTGCAGGTCATTACTTGCATTTAAACGCTGTCGTTTTTTTGTTAATTTACCTACAGGAGCTATCCGTGGGTGATTCATTGGGTTAAATATTTCAGTGCACAAATTACCTACGGAAAAAACCATGGGTTAATGTTGAGTCCACCTTTACCTACGGAAATCTCCCGTGGATATTTTTGCCGCCAATTTACCCAAGGATAAAGTCCGTGGGTATTTTTCACGCCACTTGGCGCTGTCTCTTCATGCGACTACCCACGGTATTTACCTACGGAATAGTTTGTGGGTATATTTTTCCGTATGTAAGCTGTAGGTAAATTGGTGGGAAACTGTTTCTACACTCTCCCGTAGGTATTTCGTAGGTAAAACGTGGTTATTTACCTACGGTTTTCATCCCGTGGGTAATTTTCTATAGATAAATAGTAACTTTTTAGGCCCCATTCTTTTACATATTAGGGGCTGCTAGTTGACAGCTGATACTAGCTAATATTGACTGATAACTGATTGTAAAAGAATGGGTTGAACTGGTCAACTCAGTCAAACATACTAAACTAGCTGAATACGAGAGACAAATTGAGTTTAAATAGCTATGAGCTGATAGTTGATATTAGCTGATACTGACTGATGACGGATTCTAAAAGAATGAGCTGAACTAAACAATCTAGCTGATGCGTAAACCAGCTGAAAGCTGGACAAAAGAATGGGACCTTAGTAGCTCAAGTCAATCAGCTCATGGTGTAGCTCCTGGTAGCCTTTATTTTCTTTGAAGGACTTAGCAGACAACAACTAACTCAACCCCGGGCGGTACTCAAGAGAGGTTACTCCGGGTGGCTCAATGAAGAATATAAAAATGGAATAATGAATAGCATTTTCCTCTTCTCAATTACTACGGAGGAGGAAACTTCTAAGGGTATGAATATAAATCTAGACTATATCCTCTCCGGGAGATAGCCGCTTTTCTTCCTCTGTTGTCGGGACAGTAGAACATGACATTTTTGAACATCCTCATCATTTTCAATGGGTATCACTGTCCACTTTGTAGTACCATCATTCATTAACTGACCCATCCTCTGTGACACTTTCACTTTGTGGGTGTACAGGTTGATACTGAAACGACTATCAATCTGAGCAATAAGCTGCTCGTAACTGGTGTCGACACTAACTTAGAGGAGTTTCTTCCCTCTCTCGTAATCAGCTCCGTTAATACCATGCACAATGTGGCCATTAATATGACATAAACACTGGATGAATGCAGACATGTCCACCTAATTAACCATGCCATTGCATCATCACAAATTTAATCCAACACAATTCTCCATTTGACTGATTGCAGATACAATTATCCAACATAACACTGCAAATAATCAACTTCGCACTATTGTTCAACCAATTCATCAATTAATACTATTGTTCAACCATAACAAGTAGGTTGTAGTTGTAGTATCATCAAACACATGACCTAATAATAGTATAATCTAATCATATCAACTACCAATATTCAACATAATCATCCAAACAAAGCACCCAAAAAATAAACTAACAATAATATTGCAAATCACTACAAAATATCAATTAATAGAATTATTTAATCATATCAACTACCAATAGTTTCACAAAGCATTTCAAATAATAAATTAACACTACAATTACAAAAAGAATCACAATAAGTCAACAAATTTATAAAATACCAACTCCCTTAAATCCCTAATTTTCTAAGGTTAAAAATTACCTTAAAACTTAGTGTAAGTGTTGAAACTAACAGTGGATGTTGTTGCAGGTTGGCGTTGCCGGAGCTTTGGCGGCGGCGGTGGCGTTTTCCGGCACTTGAGGCGCAGGTGAGGCGGTGGAGAAATCGGCTGCCCGCAGTGGGGAGGGAGGATGGAGTTCTGTTCGACGGAGGAGAAGGGAAGAATGAGGAAGGGGAAAGAAAAATCGGCTAAGTAATGTGGAACCCGTGAAATCGTCTTTTGTAAAGATGATTTTTGGCTTTCTAAGGATATCGTTCTTTCAAAAGACGATTTCACAAGTAATAGAGAGAAGTTTTCTCGTGTCTGCCTACGACCACAGAAATCGTTTGTTAAGAAGATTTCACCTCTCCTCCGTCCCGCTGAGTCAGCACCTGACATGATGTGGGGATAAGTGAAATCGTTGTAAGTGATGAAATAGTCTCTTTAGATCAAGGTTAATATGAGTATTATTTTTGTTTTTGAAAGTTATTTTGTATATTTTTTCGAAGTTTTTTTTTTAGATAAGTGTTATTTGAGATTTTTTTCCCACCCGCCTGAGTTAAGAAAAGAAAAGAAAAAAGGTATACACTTGCCAGTGTCGAACCTCCCGCTCGCTTCACCTCGTAACCCAGCTGAAGAAGCCTCCCGCTCGATTTGAACCACACTTCACGAGCTCATTGTCATAGAAGGACCTTTGGAGTGCTCAGAGCAAGGATTCATGTACGGTGGTGGTGAGTTGTATTTCCTTACTATTCGTTTTCGTCTTCGAGCCCTAACTTATTTTCTCTCTGTTCGAAATTACCGTCATTCTGTTAGTTTCTATCATCGGATTCCTTCATTTTCTATTGACAGAAACGCATTCTGTTCCTAACTTGGATAAAACTTTCGGTGTTATTTGTTGTTGTTGTTTTTGGATGCAGATGAAGTATCAGCCATAGTCGTCGACTTGGGCTCGCACACTTGCAAGGCGGGCTACGCCGGGGAAGATGCTCCCAAGGCTGTTTTCCCTTCGGTGACTTTGAATTCCCTTTCAAGCTTCTTCCTTCTCGTTTTTGATAACTCCTGATTTGGTTGCATAAAGCATATGGTCTACTCTGAACAACAAGAGAACATTGAATCGTATAGAGGTAGCATGACTGAGGACATTTAGGAGTTGCACAGATGGATTTTAAGGGTTTCGTTTGCACTTGCTATGAGGCGGCTTTCTTCTCTACCTTTCCGGGACATTATTCTGTTCTTTCATAGAACGTTCGGATTTGGGCCCAATATTCACTGGAAGGAGGTCATAGGTTGGACTAACCGGCGTAGGTTGTGACAATCTGAAGGTGTCTGTATGTTAGTCCATGAATGATCCAGTGCTAAACGCTTGCTAGAGTGTAGAATGTGCATATGTTTCTACCCCACTAACTTCATTTATGGGCCTTTGGCTGAAATGGTTGCTGAGAATTATGCAAGTTAAAGACGACACAACAGTGTAGGTGCTTTGTGATAAAGTTGGTATGTATGATCTTAATAGGAGTTTCTGGTAGTATTGCAACATAACCTAGTTTTGAACAATGCTGTTGGGAATGTAGTGGTGAAATTTGATTTCGCATATGAGTGAACACTTCCTAATCAAGATAAGAACTGATACCGATACGAGCTTGGTATTTGACTGCTGTATAACACCTGCATGTAATTTAGTAATCGATGTTATTAGGGTTTGCACAAACATGAGCTTAAGTTTGGATCAACCACCTCGCTGAAAGTGAAATTGTTGGTCAGCTTTCATTTCCAGTTTGTATCAACTGCTTCATGTCCCGCATTGTGTGACATCTCAAATTTACATTTAAACAAGATATAAGCTCATTTTCTAGATGATTGTTGTTGATGTGTTGGACATGATCAATTCTCTTCTCTCTTTTACCCATATCATATTTATTTGTGGCTTCTTGGTGGTCTAAATTTTTGTCGTGTATGTTATGTGTTTCTGTAGGTGGTGGGCTCAATTGAGCTAATGGATGTAGAAGTCCCTGAAAACCCTGAAGTGAAGTCAGGATCTGCTCCTGATTCCAACAGTGGAGTAAAGTCATTTGATTCAGAGAAGGGGAAAGGGAAACGAAAACTATATGTTGGATCTCAAGCAATGGGGTTTCGCCGAGATCATATGGAGGTAAGTTTGATTGCATTTCATATAGCCTGGAGTCTTTCATGCTGAATGAATATGATTTGATTTCTCATTCCAATTCTTCCATTTATGCATTACACCTGAGCTACTTACTGAAGTAGAGTACAATACAATGGTCAAATTACTATTTTTAGATGACTTTTTTTTTTTGAAAATTAGTAGTATATTATTCTAATGGAGAAACTCCAAACCTTACAAACTATAGGTTGCTAAGTGCAACCTTTCTAATTACAAGGTCCGCACAAGACTGTGCTGTACAAAAGGTATTCCTAAAAATTCTGTTGTTCCTTTCTCTCCAAACAAAGTAGGTAAGGGAAGTGAAGACAAAAGAGAAAGTTCTGTGAGCATTATATTTTTTTCTCCATCTATTGCTATCCCATCTAATTAGATTGGGCCAGATGACTGGTTTTGTTGTTTGGTTATTTCTTTCTGTATTGTTAAAAATACTGAAGTGATTCATGACAATGCATTTCTCAAGGGAGGTATGCCAAGAATATAATTGTGTTGACCTGGACAGTATCAGGTGCCCTTGACTTATTATCCTTAGTTTTCATTTTGATCGTGTCAGGTATTATCACCATTCAGGGATGGAGTGATAGCGGACTGGGAAATTGTTGACAACATCTGGGATCATGCCTTTAGGTATCACATCTTTACTAACATATGCTTGGGATGCTTCTTATGCTATGAAACACTCATGTAACTGGTACATAAAGCTAATAATCAACTTTATTTGCAATTTTGATACAATGTTTTCCTTGCTTGGCTCTACAAGAGTTTTGAAATGATGAATGCATGTGTCTGTCGTGCTGACTGTGGGATTTAGGGCTGTACTGCAGCTTGATCTGGTTTGTTGATGGAAGTATGATGTCTCTGTATTAAACAAATTTGTATGTTCTATTGAATGATTCATCAGACCATGTGTCCGGGGGGGGGGGGGTGTACAACAGTAAATAACATCTGTTAGGTGCACGAAAGGAATTTTTGAGGTGTACTGCATGTGAAAGAATCTGATTTTGGGTGGAGCAGTGATGAAAGATGTTAAGTTGTTTTCCAGGGAGATAATGATTTGAGTTATGTTAACCAGTTGCTTTTGTTTGAGGAACTTTGTCGAGTTTGTTGAATTCCTAGCTATGCATGTTTATATGTTCTAATATTATTGTAAGGCTGCTGACTGTGTTTTCTCCAAGCTATTTTCTCTGATTGCCACCTTATTAATACCCTCTCTTGTGCGTTAGACATAGCTTTGGGATCATTTGAAACCTGACTGAATATGCTCCTCTTTCGATGGAAAGATACAAAATTCTGGGCCTGTTGTCGTTTTCTGATTTGACTCTTATCTATAGCTTTGAGCGGGTCACTCTTTTTTTGTTATTTTTGTTTACCTTTATGGTATCTATATCTGTCTAGGAAAGTCAGATGGAGGCCCTTCTTTGAACAGAGTGCCGATACTTTGTTAGATCAAATATTATGAAAGATAATTAGGTCATATATGTGTTTGGGACATAAGTTCACGAGCAAACAGCTATAGAACTGTAGGTTGTAAATTTTCATCGGGATGACGCTACATTATATAAGATAATATTCTTCCTGTCTCTGCTTATGTTTTTTTTCTTTTTCTTGATAGTTGGACTTATCATACATGTTAGCAGACACATGATTTTTGTTTTTATTAGGGAATGCCTTCTGATTGATCCCAAGGAGCATCCTATGCTACTAGCGGAACCATCTACAAATGCTCAACAGCAGAGAGAAAGGTAAGCTGGAACGATTGTGCTCTTTGTTGTCCAATAATATAGTAATTGATACCATCTTTCCTGCAATATCCATCCTTTCTTGCTTAAGTGACAGATCCCCCACCCCATAATTAGAAAAAACTCAAACCTTGGCTTTTGCTAAAATTGTAAGCTGTTCTGTGACTGAAGCCAGCTGCGACAACATATTTATGAGCTTATACACAGACTGCTTTGTTGCATGAATATACCTTTCATGGTTTCATATTGTTTATTTCTTGTTCACACTCATCAATTTAAAAGACTCTTCTATTTTCTGTTCTAAGTTTCGTGTATATTTATCAATTCTGGAAAACTTGTAGGTTGTTATTATGTTGTCACTGCTGGCTATTATTATGTTGTCACTACGAATAATCTGTGTGGGTTTAGCCGAATAGAGACTCAATTGTGTGGAGTCTGTTAACGTATTACACAACTTAATTGTTATAAAAAAGAGAATCAAACCCTAATCCTAGATGGAGAGACATCTTACCTATATGGGCCTACTACATGATTGGGCCTCAGCCTGTGGGACTTATAATAACTAATGTGCTGCTACTATTCTAACAGTTGACAGAGTATTCCAACAATGTGTACCAGTAGAATATAGGCTTAATTGAACATATCTTCAGAAGTTTAGAGAGAATTTTGGTAACAAATTTGAGTGCTCCTGATAGTATTCTAGCTTTCCTTGACTTATGATTTCTGTGCAGGGCAGCAGAGCTGATGTTTGAAAAATACAAAGTTCCTGCCCTATTTTTGGCCAAAAATGCAGTATGTTTCTTGTCATTATTACGCCTTCGGTCATGTTTCTGAAACTTCCTGGTAGTTTCTCTGTCAATTGATCTCTCTCTCTCTCTCTCTGATATTGTTGATATAACTGCAATGTTCTTGTACATCAGGTTCTCACATCTTTTGCGTCAGGTCGTGCAACTTCTCTGGTGGTTGATTGGTATGTATAGGGAAGCCGAGTCTGT
Source organism: Limonium bicolor (assembly GCA_023374045.1). Lineage (NCBI taxonomy): Eukaryota > Viridiplantae > Streptophyta > Magnoliopsida > Caryophyllales > Plumbaginaceae > Limonium > Limonium bicolor. The sequence continues at coordinate 114,353,065 of CM041782.1, read as the reverse complement.
GATTCTTTTATATTTTTAACGTCTTTTCATGTATTGATTTTTTCAAAGGAATTGTTATCATCTAGTTTTCTCGCAAATGACAGTAGCAGTTTAACTAATTTTTGACAGCGGGGGAGGCTCGACAACTGTTGCTCCAGTGCATGATGGTTATGTTCTTCAAAAGGTATATTTTGTAACTTTTTTGTAGAGTGCATACTGCCTAAGAGTCCCATCTCCCACTGAAGCATGTTATGATCTGGGCAGTTTCGTCAGAAATAAACAATATTAACTGTATCTTTAAGTCTGTACTATCTGTTTGACAGTTAATAGAGAATTCAAGCATTTCTAGCATCTAGGAACCTCATCAGCTTCAGTAATTCAGTTTCATGCTAAGTTTGAATTTTTTTTAACCTGAATTATATCGCCAATGTCTCAGACTTTTCAAGGTTGTGTTGATGATTGATTTGGCATTTCTGTTAACTGAGTTATCTGCCCTAATGCCATCAGTTAATATCGTTCTTATGTTTTGGTGGTTTCAGGCTGTAGTGTCATCCCCAGTTGGAGGAGACTTTCTAAGTGACTGCTTGATGAAGAGTTTGGAGAGCAAAGGCACTATTGTAAGTTCCTTCTATGACTAACATGTACTTCTACTTCTGGTCCTGTGTTTTCCAGTATCATTTAGATGGATTCTAAAGTTTGATGATCCTTGTTGCTTTCACATTTATATCACCTTTCCTGGGTTATTGAAACCGATGTCTTTCACATTCACAGATAAAACCCAGGTACTCCTTCAAAAGGAAGGAGATAAGGCAAGGGGAGTTTCAGGTAAGTGTAGAATTTAATTTCCTGGTTCCACAAGGTGAAAGATGTGTGTGTTGGCGGCTTCATAGAAGCTAGTAACTTTGTATCTAGCCCATCTGTTCCCTTAATCCAGGGATGGTAGACCTTTCTCTGTATGCATTCAGTCCTCACATATTTTGAGGCTAGTATGCCATGTTTTTGGAAGGAAATCTTTTTAATCACTTCTAACTCTGCAATATGGCTACCAACTTTAGTAGGTTGATGTTTTGAGGCTTTTATATATCCTCTCTTTTGCTTTTGGGGTTTTATTTAGATAGGCTTTGGAGGAGACAACAACCGGTCTATTTTGTAGTCTTTATTTGATTGGTCCTTTGCTTTGATTGGGAGAAGATAAGTAAGGTCTTCTTTTGCTCTGACCTTTAGACTCTTGTTTGCTTTAAGAAGCTAGAATGAGCTATAATGTAATGATTCTGTCAGTTTTTGTTTTTTAAAAATCTTGAAAATCTTTTTCATTGCTCAAGTTCTTGTTAGGCTATAATTTTGTGGGGAACCACTAGATTATTAAGTCATATTGCTACATGTTTATTAGTTTATCAGTCATGCGATTTGAATTCTGCCTATCTTTTTATATTGTCTTTTTTCTTCGGAAGTTGTTTTATTGAAATTAATTGTGACTTTTAATTTTAAACTTATCTACAGACTGTGGACCTTGACCTCCCTAATACTACGGAATCATACAAGCTTTACTGCCAGGTTCATATTTATCGCGTAGATGAGTACTATTATGTGAAAGTGGACATTTTTAACTTTTATCATGGCTTTTCAACTTCTTTGAGGCAGAGGGTGATTGCCAGTGACATTAAAGAATGTGTATGCCGAGCACCAGACACACCGTACGATGGTATGTGTGGTGATCTTAAATCCTCAAACTGGATGCAACTCTGGTTTCAGTTTTTGGTTGTTATGAACAACTTTATATGTAATACTGAAGTTTACATCAGTAAACGTTGATGTGATGATGATTTTTGAGAAGTGATACAGCCCTATATCTATAGAGATAATGTCTAAGAGAGGAGATTATTCTAGATCTATTTAAGAGAGAGGAGACTTCTAGAGATTCTGCCTAGGAACTATAATCAACTGAAGAGTTACAATTAATTACAGCTGAACAGCCACTAAGTAATTAACTACAACTGAACAACCACTCGACACTTAATAATTACAGCATTAGTCATGTAATAATTACAACAAATGTGAGGTAGCTCTTGAATCAAGAATCCAGTCTTGTAAGACATGTTCTGAAGCATTAAGACAAATGATTGTGAAGTATTACCTTGTAGTGTGAGAGAGCATTGGTCAGTGCTGGAGGGAGACTGAAGGGACTTCAGCATAGCCCGAAGTTGCTTCAGTTCTTTTTGAGAGATGTGTGAATCCGAAGGACCAGCAGCTGTAGATGTGGTTGTGTAGGCTCTTCCATTCCCTTGTCCTCGTTTCTTGCGTTCTTTCTGCAGATGGGGATAAAGTTTCCAGCACTGATCATTGTTGTCATTTGACTTTTTACAATGACTGCACCACCTTCCACTTTTACCATTATTATGTCCCCCCTTTGCAGTAAAGGCATTGCTTTCAGTTGTCTTGTTTTCCAACATCACTAAGCGGTGACTTACCTCTGATTTGATAGTAGCAATGACCTCTTCTATATTAGGCAGATCCTTGTTTCCAAGAATTAGAACCCGAACCTGGTCATATTCCGGGTTTAGACCAGCCAAAAAACAGTACACACGTTGCTGGTTTGTTGCCTTTTGATATAGAAGTGCATCTCCTGTGGTCTCCACTTGATGCTTTGGTATTGATCCAGTTCAGAACACCACTGTTGAAGATTGGTAGCATATTCTGAGACTGATAGTCCTTCTTGCTTGGTGGTCATTGACCTAAAAGCCAAAGGTCATGGATAAAGGCAGCATCCTCGGCTTTGAGTAGGATCTCTGAATATATTCTCAAATTTCCTTTGCTGTTTTCGAAAACATACATGTGATGCTGATGCTTGGATCCATTGAATTTCATAACCATTGACCTAAGCCAGAGGTCATAGATAAAGGCAACATCCTTGGCTGTTGAGTAGGATCTCTGGATATATTCCCAGATTTCCTTTGCTGTTTACAGAAACATACATGTGATGCTGATGCTTGGTTCCATTGAATCCCACAACCATGACCGTATGTTGGCATCTACATTCTTCCATTCACCTTCTTTCGTCGGCTGGTTTTGATTGAGTGAGATGATTGTCCAATTCCTTCCCTTCTCGATGAGTAAGGACAAGTTGAGACCAAATCAAGTAGTTCTTGCCATTCAGTTTATAGGCTGAATCAATAGGAGGAAGATCAGTCTTGTTTGGATTCAAAGCTGCTGTAATTGCTGCAGCAGCAGATGCAACAGTATTCGAATCAGATTTGTTCACCTCATCCATAGTGAAAAAGAGGGAAAAAAAGTGGGTGGATGAAGAGAGTAGAGACACCTTTTTAGGCAGTAGATTTAGGGCGGAGACATCCCTAGGAATAGAGTTTAGGGCGGAGACACCCTTAGGAATAGAGATTTGGGCTAAGACACCCTTTATCTATGTTTAGAGTTTTAAGAAAGTGGTGGCTATGGTTTAAACCTGCTCTGATACCATGAAGTTTACAGCAGTAATCGTTGATGTGATGATGATTTTTGAGAAGTGATACAACCCTATATTTATAGAGAAAATGTCTAAGAGAGGAGACTTCTAGAGATTCTGCCTAGGAACTATAATCAGCTGAAGAGTTGCAATGAATTATAATTGAACAACCTCTAATAATTAACTACAACTGAACAACCACTAGACACTTAATAATTACTAGTCATGTAATGATTACAACAATAGTGGCTGTTCGGATAGACCAAACAACAAATACCCTTTCAATTTTGGTGTATGCTGATTTGATGATTTTCTTTTCTCTTTTTTTTTTCCTAACTCAAAATGTTTAGTATTCATGTATGGATGAGACATTGAATTGCAAAGATGGTGTAACACTTGATTCTAACATGTAATACCTTTTATAGTGTAAAAACTTATTTTCTTGGTTTACTTTGATCTTTATTTATAATATAGTTAGTGTAATTTTGGTGCTTACTAGTTTGGCTATATATGCTCTTATTTTCTGAAATGAATCTTGGTAATTCTTTGTATGTGTTCATGTATGGATTAAGCAAGAAAATAATCAAAGATAGTACATGTAGTTTAAAGTAATAATTTCAGTCTTGTGGCGTAGAATTTGAAATTTTTGGGTTTATATGAGTTCCATTTTCCTTGAAATAGTGTGATTTTGGTTCTGACTTAATTGGTGATATATGTTCCTACATTCTGAACTGAATAATTTGGAATTTTTCATGTTAATTCATGCATGGTTAAAAAGGAAATGGTCAAAGATGGCTCATTTAATTTGAACATATAAATTCAGAGTGCTATAATGTGACATTTGCTTGTTTTTGGTTTCTTTTGTTTATATTTCTAACAAAAATTGTATGATCTGTTAATATGTCTGTTATATATATCTGTAACTGCGTATACACAATTCAGATGGGCTTACATGTTACAAAACAGATTCTAATTTATATGTTCATAGTACATGACATAACTTTAGTAACTAACCCATTAAGCTTGCAGTGTATTAATATTTCAACTGTGAGTCTGTATTCCTTCATCGCTTTACCATTCTTATTAATGGCTCGACTATTTATTTTATCATATATCGTAAAACTAAAACAGTTTTGGATGGATATATGACATGGAGCTATCTGATGTCACCATTTATTGTCATTTCTTTGTGCAGAAAGTGCATATTCAAATATACCCATGACACCGTATGAGCTTCCTGATGGACAGTAAGTTTCCTACTGCCTACGGAACTTTGTTGTTTGTTTGCACCTCTTCTGTCTTAATATTTCATGTCCGTTGTTTATTTTCTTCTCTTGCGGAGAAGGTATGACACTATATATGAGTTGCCCTTATAGTTCATTGCCTCATTGGTTTCAAGATTTTACAGCAAACCTATGTCTAAAATGGTAGAGAACTTGAGATATTTCTTTTAGAGGTGATGCACTGTAATGCGACTGCTACTAGTGAATATAAGAAATTTGTAGTTATATAAGTATGAAGGTTTAAATGTAGGGAGTTTGATTTGATGGGTACATTTAGTTTTGTCATGGAAGTTTGATCATTCTCTAGGGTAAAAACCCTATGTATGACCTGGAAGTTTGTATTACTACGGCTTTTCGCCAATATCTATCGAAAAATTTAGTTTTGTCATGACTAAAGTATACTGGCACAAAAAAGCACATAATGACTGTAAGTGTCGAGATGCTTAATAGTGTCCACGGTACAGTTGGTTTGATGTTGACGATAGTATACAGCTACTAAGAATACTACTGACACTGACTAGTGTCTATATGCTTGATTCTAGCTGTATGCAGCGTCATTGTTTTCTTAAAAAACCTTCCTTTTTAGTGATGAAGTTTACTGAGTAGCCTGGCATGATAACCACAATCAGTGTCCTTGTTCACTTCCTCATCATTTCCTAGTGTTGTAATATTGTGAACCTTCTTTAATCATGCTATTAGCTCCGTTTGAGTTGTATTTGTAAGTGGCTGTTGCTTATGAAAAGTTGTCAGTACGCCGTTTGTTTGCAGTTACAGTGTGTTGATCAGTGTGCTGTTGAAAATTGGTGTTTTCATAGAAATTAGTATTTATGGTGTTCAAAGTGAGAAATATGTAGTAAATATACGAGTTTTGTATAAATGAACAGATTTTCCAAGTTAGAATACTGTTTTTTATTATTATATGTACTTAACAGACTCCATAAAAATGATATCATTTGAAATTTTACTATGCTCATAACCTTGTACTGAAACAAGTTAATACCAATTATAAATAAAAATAAGTTGATGTGTTAATTTTTTTTTTAGTAAATTCAGTGGCAGAACTGAGCAGTAAAACCTCATAATTTGTTTTGGCAAACTAACCAATTTTTATTTATAAACTTTAAATAATAATTCTTCTTAAAATGTACAAAGTACTACATCTAAAATTAAACTTTTAATGTGTAACATTTTATTTTATTTGTATTTGAAGATTTTATTCCCAAATAGTCCCCACAATCGTAGCGTAGTGGTACTCCAGGTGGAAAAATTGACCCTTTTGAACCTCAAGCTAAGGTGTGCTTACTTGACCGACTCAAAAGAAACCTTGTGTAATGTGACTTAGCTACTTCAAAAGAAACCTTTTAAACCTCAATCCGCTCTCCTCACATTTCTAGTTTTCCGCTCCTTTGTGTTTTCCTTTTCTGTATGTCGGTGACTTTACCCAACCTCATATAGCTCACGTAAGCCAACCCCAATTGTTTTGGTATATGGTTTTGATGTTGTTGTTCTCTTATACTAAGAAATTCGCTGTTGATAGAAGTTTCCAAAGCTTTTTCTAGACATTGATAAGTAGGATGGTTAGAAGATAATTATGCTAAAATGAATAAGTAGGATAAAAAACATGCTGTGTGATCTTGTGTTACTCTGAAATAAGTAATACTCATAAGTAGGGATATATATAGTTTAAAAACAGAGCCATTATGCCGTTTTATTTGGTAGTGGTAGCTGTAGCTGTATGATTGAAATTACACATTGGTCATCATTCTACAGGACTATTGAAATTGGTGCAGACAGGTTTAAAATCCCAGATGTTCTATTCAATCCGTCATTGGCTCAGGTGGGTGGCTGTCAATGTTAGATTACTTGCTTCTTGTTTACAGTGTACTGTTGCAGTGATCGTTGTAGAAAAGTAAAGTGGGACCACAAGTAGATTAGATAAGCGTACTCCCCCCCCCCCCCCCCCCCCCCCCCCCCCCCCCCCCCAAGTAAGTTACCAACCACCCATAATTTGTCTTTTCCTGTTGTGGTGTTCTTGTTTTCTTGATGTTTCTATGCATATTTAATATTATTACCGAAAGATCTATACAATCTATCACCTACATAACATAGCTGTCTTAACTACATTATTTGCACAAAATTGAGCTGTACATAAACTGCACCTTGTTTTCTTGATGTTTCTATGCATATTTTACATTTTTTTGTAATTAGTAATCTATTAAATGATCTTAAATGATCACCAAAAACATCTGTACAATCTATCAGCTACATAGCATAGCTGTCCTAATTACATGATTTGCACATGATTGAGCTATACAAAAACCGCTCCTAAATATCTATTTCTCTCCATAAACTATAAATGAGAGAAGTGAACAAAAAAGAATTCCTCTTGTTCCTATTTCACTGTTTACCTCATCTTCTACTAATCTATCTAATTAATCTTTTCCTTTTCTTTTGAGGCATTATACCCTCCAAACTGATTCCCTACTAATCTTCAAACTTCTGCATGGAAACTACAACAAAAAACTAGTGTTGCATGGAAAAGACACACAACTCACCTGCAGTCATCCCCCACTCCATTGACCGGTTCTTTGTTAAGAGTCTTTCATTCACACCTAGCCAGGTCTCAAAGAAATCTAGTGGAAAGTTACTTTAGCTCCTAATTGACTTCATGCCACTCAATTGTTGGGTCTTTCTCATACATCTTATCATAGCATCTCTTGAGGAAGAAATTCACTCCTTTGCTCAACTAATGCCATTTGCACCGGCTAAGCTGTTGATCAATAGTTACCTTAACCTCATCAAATTCTTCCAACCCTTGGAGCTCTTTTTATTTGATAATTAGTAGTATATTAATCATCACAAGAGGACCAAAATAGCTTTACAACCTATAAGTTACAAAGTGCTGTTGCCCTAATTACATGGTTAGCACATTGTTGTGCTGTACAAAAGAGATCCCGAAAGATCCTATTGTTCCTCTCCCTCCATATACAATATATGAGAGTAGTGAACACAAAAGACTTAATTCTATTCCTATTACACTGCTTTTCCATCGTCTACTAACCCTCCTAACTATCCTATCCCAATCTCTTGGATTTCTAATCCCTCCAAAATGGTTCCATACTGTTGCCCAAACCTCCTTAGTATACCCACACTAAAAAAAACAAATGCTTTACTGATTCCCTGCCATCATGACAAAGAACACAATTTTCATCCGCTATCATCCCCTAATTTCTAAGCCTATCCTTAATTGCAAGTCTTCCATAGACTGCTAGCCAAGTAATAAAAGAATGCCGAGGTAAGTTCCCTTTGCTCCAAATCACTTTGTCCCACTCCACCAATGCATCTTTTATGAACATCTTCTCGTAACAATTGCTGATAGAGAAACATCCTTTACGATATGGCCAGTTGATTGAGCCCCCCTCTCTGAAATACTCTACCAAAGGTTGTCTGCTCCTCATAAGGTTCCTCCAGCACCAAGAGCTGTCTTTCGGGACACTTACATCCCAAAGAGTATTATGCTTTATATAGTACTCATGGACCCATTTAACCTTCAATGTATCTGCATTTGTTTCAATCTGCCAAAGCTGCTTACAAATGGCTGCCTTGTTCCAAGTTTCTAGTCATTTAACCCCAAGTTCTCCAGACAACTTTGGTTGACACACTTTCTTCCAAGCAATACTTACCTTCTTAGAGTTCGTATTACCTGTCCAAAGGAAAGCCCTACAGATAGCTATGACTTCCTTGATCACCTTCCTCAGGAGGGCAAAGATAGACATCCAATAAATCTGCATAGAAAGAAGTAATGATTTGATGCGTTGCAATCTCCCTGCATAGCTGAGGAATCTAGAAGGCCAACTCTGAACTTTCCCCATAAGTTTATCCACCAGTTCCCGACACTCCAGTGCAGAAAGTCTGGTAGGATTGGGGACACCCAAGTACTTAAAAGACAACTTATCTTCCTCCATATTGTAGTTAGCTCGTAAGTAAGTCTTAAAGTCATCTGTTGCACCTGCCATGTGCACCTTGGTTTTGTTCATATTTGCTTCCGACCCTGACACCTTAGAGAAGCAAGTAAACAAAGTCATCATCTCCCTAACAGCCCCATGCTTTGCTTTACAAAATAACATGAGATCATCAGCGAAACAAAGATGGGTCAGATTAAGCTTCTTGCACTTCGGATGAAACTGAAACTCTTTCCTTCTCAAGACTGAGAAACAACCTGCTAAGGTATTCCATACACACTACAAAAATGTAGGGCGATATGGGATCACCTTGTCTATCCTTTTTTCCATGGCTGCCTTTAAGGCTCCCATTAACCGCCACTGAGTACCTTGGTGTGGTAATACACTCCATGATCCATCCCACGAATTTGGTCGGGAAATTAAGTGAGGTAAGGATGTCCTGGACAAAACCCCAATTGATACCATCATATGCCTTCTGCAGGTCAACTTTCTGCATGCATCTAGGAGAGATAATATTTCTCTTGTGCCCCTTAATCAACTCTTGACAAAGGAGGACGTTATTGGAGATAGATCTTCCTTTGACAAAAGCATCCTGGTTTGGGCTGACAATACCCCTCAACAATCCTTGAAGTCGATTTGCTAGAATTTTACTAATAGTCTTGTAGATCATATTACAGCAAGAAATAGGCCTAAAATCACATGCACCCCTTGGCTTCTCCTTCGGGATGAGGCTTATTGCTGTACAGTTGATTTTCCATGGCAGTCTACCAGATGAGACGAACTGTTTAACAACTGCACACACTAACGACCCTCTTGCGTCCCATGTGTCTTTAAAAAAAGCACTACTATACCCATTTGGCCGGGTGCCTTTGTGTCAGGAATAGAAAATAAGGATGCCTTTATTTCATTCTCCAACACCTCTCTACACAACCCAGATTTTGCACACTTGGGGATTGTTGGTCTCTTGTTCACCACCTCTTTGTCAATTTTTAAGCAGGTTGTAGACGTCACCAGGATTTTCTCAAAGAACTTAGCCAATTCACTTGAAATCTCCTCTAGTTTGGTTTTACATTCACCATCCAGCCCATCAAGAGAAACAATAGTATTTCTAGCTTGACGTCTTTTGATAATTGCATGGAAATACTTAGTGTTTCTGTCCATGGACTTCAGCCACTCATAATGACTCTTCTGCCTAAGAAAACTGTCCTCCGCAATGGACATCTGCTTCAAATGACAAGTAGCTATTTTCTCCTTTGATCAGCGCATCATTTTGAAGATCACCCCTTAATCTATCTTGGATGTCATTCAACTTCTTTTGTGCTTCTTCCACCCTGCCACTGGTATCTGAAAATTGGCGCTGGTTGATCTCTCGAAGGCTACTTTTCAGCTCTTTAAGCTTGCTACACACTTGATCCATCATCTTACCATTATCCCTTCTACCCCAAACATTCGTAACTGCTTGCTGGAATCCTGGAAATGAGCTCCACATCTTACAATACTTAACAGGTTTCAGGCCAAAGTTTACATTCTCCAGGATCTTGACAATACTAGAGCAATGATCTGAAATGTCTGGCGCTAGAAAGCTTGCAAAAGAGTTAACAAACTCTAAGGTCCACACACCATTAGCCAATGCTCTGTCCAGCTTCAACCAGATAGTGTCCCCTTTTCTCTGTTGTTCTCCCGAGTCCCTCTCTGACGAACACAAGTGATGATGAGGAAAAAGTCCTCGAATAACAAAAATTCTGGCCACTTCCCCTTGTGCGCCTCCCCTCTTGTTTCATCCCAGGAGGGCAGTGACCATGGCAGGCCTCTCCCTAGTGAATCAGCTGGAAGATTGGGAGAAACCCTAACATTATTCCAATTCTTAAAAATTCAAATTCAGATGAAATTGACTCTGGAGATGTGGGTTGGGGGTCGATATTAGTCTCCACAGCAGCCTGGGAAGGGACGACAACCATATGGGACTCCTCAGGAGCAGGCGACACCTGGTAGTATGGCTCTTCCCAAACGGGCTGAGGTGACACCAGAGTATGCTGATCCAAGGGTCCACTCTGCTGTGAATGGATTAGATGAGAAGGTGAGGGAAAGTTTGAAGGAGAAGGAAAGCTTGCAGATGGAGATTCCTAAGAAAGACAATACGCCTAAGAGCTGGGGTAGCCTGTTTGCAAACAACAGGATCAAGCAAAATGGTGTTGAGCTTGAATTCATCAAACCAACAGAAAAGGACGAAGAAAAGACCATTACTGTTGATGAAGATGAGGTGGAGTATTGGAAAAATCCTGCGGTGTGTTTCCTGCTGGGAATTGACCTTCCTTTCACTGCAATGGATAAGTTTCTAAGAAGTATTTGGCCAGGACAAGATATTGAAGCAATCTACCGGCTTCAGCAAGGGATGTATCTTACTAGATTCAAGAGTGAGCAAGGTAAAGCTACTGCTGTTGAAGGTAGCTGGACATTCGGACGGCATCCACTCTTTGTGTAGCCATGGTCGGAAGACCTTAAGATGAACAAAGATGTAGGGGATTCCCTCTCGGTGTGGGTTAAGTTTCCAGCTCTGAAACTTTAATTCTGGAACAGCTAGACTCTGTGAGCAAGTTAGCGAGCATAATTGGTATTCCCTTGTTCATGGATCGGTGTACTAACAATCGGGAGAGATTGGCATACACAAGGGTACTTCTTGAGGTTAAAAATGAGCAGCAACTTCCAGATAAGTTGCGGATCAAGGATGCAAGAGGGGAGACCCACGAGCAACAGGTTGAGTATGAATGGAAACCCACCTGGTGCACCATCTGCAAGAAAGGGGACACCAAGAACAACTTTGCAAGGCTCTAAGAAAGAAAGTGTGGCTTCAGAAAGCAAATAATGTGGAGAAATAGAGCGTGGAAAAAGAGCCAGAGGAGGAGAAAATCCATGAGAAACAGGTTGGGGGAAAAGAATTCGAGGAGGAAAAATTTGGGGCTACCACTAGCATGACTGCCCATAAGGCTTCATATCCAGTAAGCTGTGAAAATGGGGATGGAGATGAGCATGAATGGAGGATATTCTCTAAGAATAAGAGGAAGGTATGGATCAACAACCCTTCACAAAATACCCCATCAAAAAAAGATGCTACTAGAACCCAGAAAGTATGGGCTTGCAACAAGCAAACACACGAGAACATTAAGGTGCTTCAAAGCGAACAATGCGATAGTGATACATACAGGACATCAGTTATGATGATGACTCTAGTAGTGTGAGCTGGAACATTAGAGGGCTTAACAGCCCCGACAAGCACACCGGGTGAGAAGGTGGGTAAAAAAAAATGGTATTTCTTTTGATGCTATATTGGAGACTAAGATCGCGAGAAATAATCTGGAACGATTACCAGGAAATGTTTCGGGAGCTGGAAGACACTATCTAATACTGGGCATGTAGAAAAGGCTCGTATAATTGTCTTTTGGGATGAGACCTGGAGGGATATCACTCCATTTGATTATAACTGATCAGCTGGTCCACTGTGTAGCGGTTGACAAGGTTAATGACCTCACTTTTGACGTTTCTTTTGTGTATGCTTCTAATAACTATCTGGAAAGAAGGAAGCTTGGGAGGATCTTGTGCAGGTTAACTACACTATCACCAATCCCCGGAATATCTTAGGGGATTTTAATGTTGTATTATCAAGAGATGAACGTGTGGGAGGTGTAAGTGTCCCTGGGCCTGAGATTTTGGAGTTTAAAGGCTGCTTGCATACTCTTGGAGTCGATGACCTCAAACCTAGAGCTCTTCCCATAAAGTTGACTGTTTCAGGTAGCACTTATTTTCCCACTTAATTCATAAGGTATCACCTTTCTTATAAATGATTGCAACTTTGTTCCATATTTCTAAGCATTTGATCGTAAGCCACCACAATCTGCTGGCTGACACACTTTCTTTCTAGCAATGTTTGCCCTCTTAAATTTGGAATTACTTGCACGAAGAAAAGGCCTACATATATCTTTGATTTCCTTGATGACTTTCTTAGCCCTACATATATCTTTGAGCTGCAGTCTTCCAGTATAGCCGAGGAATCTAGTTGGCCTGCTTTTGATTTTTATGGTGTGTTTATCCACTAAATCCCTGCACTCAAGTGCTGATAGCTTCACAGTGATCAGGGGAACCCCAAATACTTAATTGGGAACTTATGTTCTCTAGGTTGAAACTAGAGGTAAAACTTGAACTCATAAACCCTAGCCTTAAACATCTTGGTCATACTACTATATGCTTGGATCTCTGAAACACTTGGGGAAGTGCTAAACAATTACTTCATCTTCTTAGCTGCATTCAACTCGGCTTTATGAGATCATCCGTCAAACTGTAATTTAGGAGAAAATAGATCTTATTCATTTGTTTAAAGAATGATATATAACCTTATATATAGAGACTACCGCTATACTAGGAGGTCAATAAACCCTAATATAATATACATATGTGTTAGGCTCCATAACAATAAATAGGTCCAATAACTTTGAATAGGCCCAACAACCCTCCTCATCAAGCTGGATTATACAGGGCTAGTGGCTTACTAAAGACTACATCTTGATGTTTGAAACAAAATAGGTAAGATTGATCAATTTTCCTGTAAATATTTTATGTGATGAATTGTCAGTCACTCCCACTGTGCTTAGTCCAGTCATGCTGGAATATGAGCTATGTTGATAGTTGGCTTGTTATCACATCTCAACTCCATAACATCTATTTTGTAGATTAATTTGAACCCAAAGAAAATCACACAAACCCCAATGGCAAAAGCTCTGAATCCAGACTCTGCTAAGGACTGAGTTACCACACATTGGTTTGTACTTCAGGTGAATAAGATTACCACACAGAAATATGTAATAACTTGTGGTCGATCGCCTATCAACAAGAGAACCACCCTAATCAGCTTCAGTAAAGGCTTGAACTGTTAGCTTGTTTCCATTCTCTAAAAGAATTCCATGTTCTCCTTAATCCCACTCTTTAGCTTTTTGTAGCACTCCCTTTTGTTTCGTATAGCTTGTTTCATGTCCTCATTCGACCATAATGTGTCCTTTGGTGGCATGCTACCTACATGTACCTCTTTTGCCGCTTTGTGGATGGCTTGCTCCATCGATGACCACGCAGAGTCTTCACCTTCATCCTCTTTCTCAAATTCCCTAACATCTTCAACTATCATCTTATGCACAAAGGATTGTTGGTTATCCCCTTGGAGCCTTCACCACTTTATCATTGGATCCACATGTTGTCTAACTTGCCCTGTACGCCTTTTTCCTTGATGCTCAAGCACCAACACCCTATGCTGAGTGGTTACACTCTCACCTGGGATAACCTTGCAGTTTGTGTATCTAGTCCTCCAGGTAGTTCTTTTTTTTTTGATAAGTAGTAGTGTATTAATTATCACAAGAACCAAAGGAGCTGTACAACCTATAGGTTAGAAGATGCTGCTGCCTTCATTACATAGTTAGCACATTGTTGTGCTGTACAAAAAAGGTCCCGAAAGATCCTATTGTTCCTCTCCTCCCATATACAATATATGAGAGCGGTGAACAGAAAGGAGTTCATTCTATTCCTATTACACCATTTTTTTCCATCTTCTCCTAACCCACCTAGCTATTCTATCCCAGTTTCTTGGACTTCTAATTCATCCATACTGTTTCCAGACTGTTTTCCAAACCTCATTAGTATACCCACACTAAAAAAACAAGTGTTTTACTGATTCCTTACCATCATGACAAAATACACAATTTTCATCAGCTATCATCCCCCAATTTGTAAGCCTATCCTTAGTTGCAAGTCTTCCGTAGACTGCTAACCAAGTGATGAATGAGTGTCGAGGGAAGTTCCCTTTGCTCCAAATCACTCTGTGCTACTCCACCAATGGTTCTTTCCTGAACATCTTCTCATAGCACTTGCTGATAGAGAAGTATCCTCTCTGACATGGCTAGTTAATTGAGCTGCCTTCACCAAAGTGCTCTACCAAACGCTGCCTGCTCCTCTTAAGGTTCCTCCAACACCAAGAGCTGTCTGTCGAGACTCGTGCATCCCAGAGAGTATTATGCTTTATCCTCCAGGTAGTTCTTACTAAAAGGTAGTCAATCTTATTGAACAAGTGGTCATTATGGCCAACTCATACACCAGTGCAAAGTCCATGATGTCCTTTCGAGAGTCATGTGGCTACCATAAGTAAATTAGCAATTAAGGGCTAACTAAAGCAGAGTAGCTTCAGATCTATATTTTCAGCGGTGAAATAAACTTGAGCCCTATTAAAGCTATGAAGAAATCATCTTGATGAATTGAAGCTGCTGCGGCCGAAGAACATCGACAATGCCTTTTTCCATGTTACACTGGATGATAAAGTTTATATCAGTCAGCCTAGCGGTTTTGTGGATAAAAAATTTGCAAATCATGTTTGTTGCCTAAGAAAAGCTCTTTATGGCTTCAAGCAATCCCCCAGGGCTTGGTTTTCCCGACTAAGTTCTGGCCTAATTCAAATTGGTTTCACTCCATCTCTCTCTGACTCCTCCCTCTTTGTAACGACCCCGAAACCGGGCTAGTTCTAAGGTCATTACATGCCGCGCACTATACTAGTTAAGATACGCAAGACTCTAACTCATATTGCTCAGAAACCCGATGAAAAGCTAGTGGCATTAAATGTACCAAACATTTACAAAGGTTTAATGTAATATCGTAAATATAATAGAGTCACCACCCCAAAGGCTACAAAATACTGAAATACTCATAGTCAAATACAACCCAAAGTAAAGATGTCCAAGCCCTAAATCAAATGCATAGGACAATAAAAGTAAAGTCTATCAAAGCTCCAAGCTCAGTGACCACCAGCACCTGATCAATCTGCAATATTAATTATTGTGGAAGGGGGGGGGGGGGGGTGAACAATAACACCTCAGCAGGCAGCAACCGTCATCAATGAGGTTGCTCAAAATAGTGAAACAGAAGAAGACAGGGACATATCCAGAAGTAAATAAATATAACAGAGTTCATATCCAGATGTAAATAAACAGAGGGGAAGAGAAAAGTCTCATCAAATAGCTTGAAACTCAGAGTTCCCAAATCAGAACATACTCAGAAGTTTCACAAACTGAGCGGGACACTAGCACCAAGCACACGCATATACAGAATGGGTTGGAGACTCATGGATCTATCAGATCCCTTGAACGCAGAAATGGTTCGAAAACCAAAGGGCCTGTCGACCCCCATAGTAGAAATGGGAATGACCCAACACATACAGAAATGATGTCTGCGTAGCATGCCACGGGATAGCTTGATCCAGCCATCCACAGCTTAGAAGCGAAGTGACTAGGTCCCAAAATAGAGATTTGCATTTCCTGCAAACATATGCGTTTAAACACGCCCAAAACACAGTGAAACAGCTTGTACAGCCTTAAGGGAACACAACTCCGCAAACAGAGCTCAAATCATCTTCAAAATCAGCAGCGTTTCCAGAATTTGAAAGACAACATACCATGGGGTTTAAGCAGCCAAAACACACTTCAAATCCGTGCCAAACAGTACCCAAATCCACACACTAACCAGAATCAGAACCTTGCAATTCAACTCCCCATGGGTGAACTTCCACACCGAATCAAATCACCACCTACCTCAATTGATGCACAGACAATTCCCCAATTCAACAGCAGAAGCGATGCTCAACAGCCGGTAGAAGAACGCAGCCAGAATGACTATTGAACGCAGCAATTTGCAACTCAAAATCATAAAATGGACGAGAACACAACCAGAACGAAACCACACCGGAATCTACAATACGAACCTGGAATCGAAGAGGAAGAACACACAGCAGAGGAGGGAGCAACCGATCACACAATCCAGAGCAGAAATTCACCAACAAAACAAGAGGGAGATATCTAGAGGAAGGAGGAAAACCACTACGCTCTACAGAAAACATGATAACTAGCGACTGAAAAACTGATCGGGAGGGAAATGAAAAGGGAATTTTAATTTCCTTATTATAATTCTATTTACCTTACTTAAAGACTGGAAAGGACCTCCTTGTCCCGGTCTTCCTTTCAAATCGCGCACACATTCCAACTGTAATCCAACTAAATAATATAAGATTGTAAATCGACTTAAAGATAACGAAAATAAAATCCAGGTTATAACACTCTTTGTCTACAAAGAAAAGGACCAAGCTGTTTTGTACCGGTTCTACATCTACTCTCCTGGACCAACTAATACAGTGCATCTCTACAGAATTTCCCATCAAAGATCCGGGAAATCTCACTCACGTCCTTGGTGTTGCTGTGTCCCGTCCATCAAAGGGTCTTACTCTCCCCCAAACTCACTACATCCACCATCTCCTAGCCTGAGCCCACCTCACTGATTGCAAACCTACCACTATCCCGATCACTGTGTGCCATGCTTTTGACAAACCAAAATCCCCAAATTTTCATAACGTATAGCAATACAGAAGCATCATAGGGGGTTTAGACTATCTTGCATTTACAAGACCAGACATTCACTTTGCAGTTAATAATCTCAGCCAATATATGCATGCTCTGAAAGAGATACGCTGGAAAGGGGTTAAGTGAGTTCTTCGTTACCTCAAATCCATAGCAGAACAGGGCTTATTTTTCGCAGCGTAGCCCCTTGGTGACCTCCACATCATTTCTGATGCCGATTGGGCTGGCTTCATTCCAAATCGCCATTCTACTACTGGTTTCTGCATTTTTCTGGGCTCCCATCTCATCTCCTGGCAGTTCTACAAGCAGAAGACAGTGGCGAAGTCCTCTACTGAAGCAGAGTGCAAAGCCCTAGCTGTCGCCGCCTTTGAAACTCTCTGGCTGCAACAAGTGTTGTCAGAACTCAGAAATTTTCTTCCCTCGCCACCATTACTTCACTGTGATAATCTTGGGGCACTGTATTAAACCTCAAATCTGGTTTTGCATAGTAGGGCTAAGCATATCAATATAGATTTTCATATTGTGAGGGAAAGGGTAAAGAATGGTTCTTTACAACTTGACTTCCTGCCTTCTCACTGTCAACTCGCCGATATATTCACAAAAAGTTTGGAAAAACCAAATTGGGTAAATTCAAGTCCAAATTGCCACTCACGTAACCAAGTTGGACTTGCGGGGGAATACCAACCCACTTCACTCAGGCCCATTATGATGAGACCGTGGGTTTGGGGGCCTTTGGGTAAAAAGCAATTTGGGTCATTAGACAAGTAAGGAGTTATTTATGTCAAGGGTAGAGTGGGAATTAGCTAGGGTTACCCTTTATGCAAGGCATGTGCCTCTGCTGCTGTCTATTTAAGGAAAGTATGGACTAGGGTTGTGAGCATCGATGATTGTATTCCTCATTTAGCCACGCAAGTGGATAGACGGGTTACCCAATTTATGCTGAGCCTAGCTCTGATTTTGGCAGGAATAGTTCCTGATTCTATCTTCATTCCCCCATCCGTCTCCTCCTCTATTCATTCCTAAACTCTGTTAGTAAGCTGATGAGCTTTATAGCTCTCTGTTTTCCTAATATAAAGGTAGTCTTAGAAGATGAATTACTTGTTGTTTGAGTTACAAATATCTGGGTTTCATCACATTACTTATCAGCCCAGTCTGTATTGACAAACCCTAGTTGTGTCTATATATACTTATGTACTGTTCCATTACTGCTCTGTAATTCACCCGATATATAAAACAATTACAGTGAATACATATACAATACATTAACATGGTTTACATAGTGTTCTCCAAGGTGGCTCTTTTGTCTTTTTTTTTTGGTTCTTACAACATCTGTCCAGTGGTTCGATTGGCATTTTTAACTTCTTTCATTTTCACCACTTTTTGTTTATCTACCTCTTTCGCTCTTTGAACCCCAAACTGCTTTCCAGCAGCCTTCATTGGCTTACATGATGCCCCTTGTTATTGCATATCTTGCTCATAGTAGAGTTCCACTCATACTCTAGCCGATTCAATCCTTCTCTTGCTTCCTTAATCCATAATTTTTCTGGAAGATTGTGTACTTTGGAACTTCAGTTAGGTCTCTAGCGTAAGCAAACCTTTCTCTTTTGATGGTATGAAAGAGGCTGACCAACACTGCTAGCAAGTATGCTCAGAGTTTGGTTGTTCCAAAACTAGAGCTCGAGTTTTGGGAGTTTCTCCCAGATTGGGAAGGAGTTTCCTATCTCGTTATTAGTCATAACTCTTCCACCATGGCTGACAAACAGAGGTCTGCCTCCAAACGTCCAACTCCTTTGAATGCACTCTCTTTCCCTTGCTCAGATCTAAATCTCATTGGAGCATCTACACTCATCAATATCCACACCTGACCAAATACTCCTTAGGATTCTCTCTGCAGTAAAGGGACATTTATTCCTAGCAGAAAACAGACTATTGAGTTCCATTGCCCTTCTTTGGTTTGATATACTCTAAGTCAGGTCCACTGTACTTCAATCTGTTATCAGTGTAGAGGTTGGACCAACATTTCCCATATTCCACCCTTGATGCTGTTTTTGGACTGCCGGTTATGTTTGCTTTCCTCAGTCCACTCCCCCTAGCTTTATCACTTGTTAGGTCTGGATGCCCGGCTTCCATCTGGTTTTGTGTTTGCTTCTCAGAAGCCGAAGGCACAGTGCTTCCACAAGGGGTCCACCCAGATTGGTCTTCAGAAGGCTAAGCAAACAACGTAGGACACCCCTACTGGGTATTTGTGGATGAAGCTAGGGATTTTGATACATTTCCATCAGGACTCAAAGAGATCGCTGGACGCCTCCCTGAGGACAACGCAGCAGCAGTGGTTGCTCAGAAATTATGCATATTGTACATTTGAAAGTAAATGACTGTAGTTTTTTTATCCCTGCTAGGCGACACATGTTCTTTAAGACTCTTTTGAGCTCTGCAATTGAGTTGTTTCAGTGTATATTATCCCATTGGTGACTGCAGTGCATATCTAAGCTGCTTGTTACTTCAGTTGTAGTCATCTTCACAAGTTTATGCAATGTGCTTATTATTAGCTGACGTTTTCTAAACCATTCAATGAAGTCAGTACATATCGATTTAGTTTCTAGTTTCAATGCTGTTTGGATTGGTTCTTTTCTTCACGCAGACAATACCAGGCATGGAAAAATCTGCTGAGATTGCAACATCTGTTCGTGGCCTGCCCCAGATGGTAAATCTTCGTGTTTTAACTCTGTGTTAGATTGCAGCAGCTGTCTGACATGGGTTTTCAATGCTAATGCAGGTTGTGGAGAGCATAAACAAGTGTGATGTGGATATTCGTAGAGAACTTTTTAGTAGCATACTGGTAATTATCAGTGTCTGTGTGACCAAATTTTTATTTCATTCTGTAGGTCTGCTATCTCCCATGATTATGCAGACAGCTTTTGTGCTTTGGCTATGTTAGATTAATCATCATAAAGTTAGTCATCAGGCATTGATCAACGTTTTACTCATCAATATTATTAACTCCTCCGGAACTCAAGCAGCATGAGTTTCTATATTCAATCTTTAATGTTTCTGAATTTATATATGACTGAAGTGAATTTGCTGTTTAGGTGCCAGTGGAAAAGATTCTTATGACCTCCAAATTAGAACAGATTCATATGTTCTACCAGTATAACCAAACCTCCTAACAACTTCATTTCATACTATTAAACTACCTGACTGAGACATGTGAACTCAAGCTGTAAACCCGAGTGATCTATGGTGAGCTTTATTTTATCCTGGAGTTGCGATGATGATGGCTCTAGATAGGCCATATCAAGGTGAAGCTCTAGGTTGGTCAAAAGCTCCATGACAATGTGACTTCAAGATCAAATCTAATATGCACCGCTGTTATTATTGTAACATGTTTGTATGATTGTGACCAATTCCTTGTCTTTCTCTTTATGTTTGACGCAAAATACTAGTTTCTCAGTGCATCTTGTGGTGAATTTGCCTCATCTTTTTAATACTCGGGTAAGCTTATTATTATTATGAAACCCATTATGGTTCTCTTAATGCAGCTTGCTGGGGCTACTGCTTCAATGCAACAACTGAAAGAACGTCTCGAGAAGGACTTGTTAGAGGTAGGTGTTTCTGTAACAATTCATTCCTCCAACCAATAAAAAGAGACGGAAACTGCACATATCACCCTCTCTAAACCAACTTGCAATCACCCACTACAACATCCATGGCACACATGCAAAGTAGTTGTAGTTTTGTTGTGCTTCGCTCCACGTTATTGCAAATTTTGTTGTCAAGGAAATACCATCGTGTTTGAGAACTCTTACGTTCACTGGTTGGTCGTCTACAGGAGTCTCCTCAAACTGCTAGAGTTAAGGTCTTGGCCAGTGGGAATGCCACAGAGAGAAGATTCAGGTGGGATGATCTTCTAGCATCACATTCTCAAATTCTCACACATCTGATAAATGATTTTTTGGAAAATGCACAAGATACCATTTATATTTTGCTAATTTATAAAATATTCGGTTTTTAAATTTGTTTTCGTGATACCACCGAGATAAAACTTTAGTTCACAAGATGTCATCACGGACAGACGGACATTAAGTTGACTATTAACTGGACATTTGTAAAGACAAATATACACTGGTTTTTAACAATTACCAATTTTGCTCACAATGCGCCGCGATAATATGCTTAGTTCTTAAAATGCTACGTAAATTAATCTATTATATAAAATAGCAAAATAAACAAAAAAAAATAAAGAATATATTGTCTAAAAATTGTAGAAAATATGCATGTGTATAAATTATAAATAACTAGAATCATACGAAAATCTGAAAAAATACTCCCTCCTATAAGTCGTTTTAGGCTTTAGCATTATGTTCAAATTATAAGTCGTTTTAGACTTTTTGTATTTATCTTTCTACTTTTATCCTTTCTACTTTTTTAATTATTATTGTCATTGTACACTACTTTTTATCTTATCAATAAAGTATACTTACTTTTTTATTCTTCAAATACAAAAAGTAAGGGTATATTAGTCTTTTTAAACTCTTTCTTAAATATTATGAAAAAGTCTAAAATGACTTATAATTAAAATAGAGGGAGTAATATTTTTTTGATGTAAGATATATGTAAAAACGATAATATTATTGAAACAAATAATTTTTTATTTTAGTTTTTTTTATCTGTGACTTTTTATCCCAATTAGATCAATGTGCGATCGCTTAGCATGATCTCTTTACTTTTGATGATGATTGCTACCTACCCTAAACCCTATATCCCGGTCATGGGATAGGAACCACCCATTCTCGACAACCAAAAAGATTATCTAAGACAGTCGTTCTTTGATTTATTTGTGATGAAAAAGAGAGTAAACAATGCGATTCTTTTCGCTTTCCCAATGGTTTCCAACTAACGCTCATACTCGCATGCTATTTTTTTGCCACTTATAGTGTGTGGATAGGAGGAAGTATATTGGCATCTCTCGGTTCGTTCCAACAGATGTGGTTCTCCAAGCAAGAGTAAGTTATCATACACACAGATTTTCTTTTTTGTACCTTAACTGCCCTTGAGCTTGTGGCCGATGAAGAATGGCTGTTTGTTTGATATATAAGATAAGGAAACGGATAGATAACTGTGTATCCTCTTGCGGTTTAATGTGCAGATACGAAGAGCATGGCGCTGCTTATATTCAAAGAAAGTGTCCCTAAAAGAAAATGACACTCGGGGAAAAAATCAAGTAGGTCAATTTAGTCTGGCGAATTGATGTAATTTATAATGGACTTTTGGAGCTGTTGATTATTCACTTGATCATAAAAGTTGCCAAACATTTGATGTTTTGTGTTGATCATTCTAGATAATGATATATATTGTTGAAGTTGATTATATGTACTTGTAGTTTATCTGCCAAATCATGGCGGTTTGGTTGTAAGTGTGCCATAGTAACCAATAGGTAATGATGGACACACCACCTCTAATATCTATATAGATAATGTGCTTTGTAGTTGATCTATTATTAGTCTCTTAGAGCAGTTGATGATTTTCTGGGTTTTTGCGGAAATAGCTGATGTATCAAGCAAATGAACAGTTAAGCTTCATGTTTATCTTTCTGCTTAAGCATCACTTCAGTTAGATTAAATCGAAGAAGACAGTATCTAATGAGGTTTTGTTCCTAGCTGAATATGACTCATTATATTGCAAGTGAGAATATTCCTATGGGGAACTTACTATGTCAAGTTTGGTTTTAAAAGTCAATCGTCATGCTTCTAGAGTGACGAAGACAGTTTCTATTTGCAATTTTGTGCTGTGTTGTCACGATATGATACTTTTCCATTTTCTTTTATGGATGGAAAAGTGGTGAACGGTGGTTTTGGACGAAGGTATTAAAACCAAAGGTCGTGTTGCCTTATAAAGGATAATTCAGGCTGTGATATCTAGTCTTACGCACCCATATATGATGGCAGGAGTCGTTTCTTCAATCAGTGATTCAGAACAACTAAAATCACATTGCTTATTCAAGGCTCTCTACACATTGGGAGCTGGGATATGTTATTGGGAACTTGGATTAGGGGCTAGTAGCCGTGATTTTTTCTTGTTTGAAGTAATCCTTGAAACTCATCATTGAAGATAACATGACAATTATGTTTCCATGTCTAATGCGCATGCTGTTTGAATTCAAAAAGGATTGTGAGTTCCTTCCTGAATTTGAACTATTGTACATCTTAGCAACTAGTAAAGCTGGGTAACTAAATGGTTCATAGGACCTTTTACGGGCAAAAATATCTAGAGAGTAGTAAAGATTTTAGAAAGCAATTTAAACCTTCCTCCTCTCTTCATCATTAACAAACAAGTTCACAATTTTTTCCCTTCATTTCTTCTCGGATGTCGTCAAAACAGATGCAATAGTTGCTTGCACAGTGGAAGTTTGAAGTGCTTCAAGTTGCCTTGATCACCGCCATTTGCACATTGGAAATGCTTCCAATTTATTGTTGTAAGCGAGAATAGGAATATACCAGATGAATCCCTCTTAAGACCACCAATTTAGATGGTTTTGATTTCATGGTGAAGACTTTGAGAGTTATTGAAATGCAATTGTAAGGAGGCTGCCAAGGTGACATGTTTCCTTCAACCTGTCTCTTGTTAGAAGCAGAAGAGATGTAAGCTTTGCTTTCATTATGTTCAATGACAGTTTATCAAGAAAGATCAGGGTCATGTCAACATTTGTTTCTTGCCTCATATATTACCCACATCAAATTAGCCAAAAAGAGTGCTTGATTCTATCCCGCTTTGTTGCTTTATGAGTAAACCAATCAATAATAACCTCATTTTCAGTAGTAGGAATATCCTAAGAATTAAGGACTTGAGACCAAATAGATGTAACAACACTAACACTTAAAGAAAAAATGAGCTGAAGTATATTAAGAACCATAAAAGAAACAATATGTGGACCACCGATTTGATTCCCAATGTTGCCTTGACAACCATTGAGGAATTTTCGACGAACCAGTCTAGCTCTTCGGGACAAATGTTGTGGATGATGTTTTTACTGATATTGGAGCAAGCATTGGTAGAAGAATATTGACCATTGTCTTGAGACTATGGAAGTAAAGAAAACCCATAATTTAATAGTGTAAGAGTTATCTTTAGTGTAGTGCCAGACCCAACAATCATTTTGGGTAGAACAGATGGGAATTATATAATCGCTCTCCCAATGAAGAAGCATTTGTTGGAGCTTAGGAGTATACCAGGTGGTCTGATCTAAATTGATGAAATCCGAAACAATCGCAAAACAAGATTACATCCCCATCCCACAACTGTTTTCTAATGCCCAGCTTGAGAAGAGCAATAATACAGACCAAAGATTTCCTATAAGGCTAGCTTTATAAGAGAGATCACTTTGTGATACACGACAGTTTAGAAAGTACAAGCTTTTGATGGATTTAGTCAAAAGTGTATAAGGCTGAGGGAATAGATTGTAAACCAATCGAGACCATAATAGTACGGGTAGCTTGAGACATGGGCTTGATCCAAGAAAAGATTGTTTTTGGGCAGCTGTGATGATACACTCAAGTATGAGATTTGTTTCTTCCAATCTTCAAAGGAAGACCCAGATATTTAGAGAATTGAGGAATTTCATTCACACCTAGAATATTGGAAGTGTGTGACTTAAGAATGTAGTTCAGTTTCTTACTGAACAAGATCTTTGATTTCTTCTAACTTACTTGATGACCAGATGTTGGGAGAAACTTGTGCAAACTATCATTGAGGAAATTGACTTTGTCCACCGAAGCCACCCTGAAGAAAATGATATTGTCAGCAAAAGTCAAATGAGAGATGGAAGGACACCCATAATTCATCTTAATCCCTTTGAAACAACCTGTACTGTCTGAATAGTTGATAAAGCTAGGAAGTGCCTCTTGGACCAAAATAAACAGGAATGAAGATAAGGGGTCTCCCTGTCTAATGCCCATAGATTGTTGAAAGAATTGATTTGGAGAACCATTAAGGATAGCACAAATGACAAAAGTGATGCAGTTCATAACAAGAGAGAACCAGCTGTTTTCAAAGCAAATAATTAAGCCTTTGTTGTGGCTTGGTGCCTACCCATTAAGGATAGCACAAATGACAAAAGTGATGCAGTTCATAACAAAAGAGAGCCAGCTATTTTCAAAGCAAATAATTAAGCCTTTGTTGTGGCTTGGTGCCTACCCATAAAGTGTGTAATTCCCCAGCCAGGAAAATATTGTTGGAGATCAGCCGACCCTTAACAAAACTAGATTGGTTCTCAGAGATGAACAAGGGTAAATTATTGTGGATTCTTCTAGTTAGAACTTTGGAGACAATTTTGTAAGTGAAATTGTGGAGAATAGTAGGCCTGAACTTTCCCATCTCCATAGCTCCTTTAGTTTTTGGAATTTCTTATTTAACGATATCGACATGTCTTATCCTCTGAGAATAGATAAAAATGTATCTGAAATTGAGATCCCACTATGTGCCAATAAGTTTTAAAGTACTGACCGTTGAAACCATATATGCTAGGAGCTTTATCTCAGCCAAGAAGCTTGGAAGCCTCCACTACTTCTGTTACAGAGTAAGGAACATTAAGTTCTCGAATGAAATTGTGTGGAAGTCTACCCACAACTGCTTTCTCAAAGCTAGAGTCGCCAATAGTTGAAGTAGAAGTAAGGAGATTCTGAAAATATTCTCGGTAAATTCTTTCAATCTCTAGCCATCTCTAAACATAGCTTGATTATAATCTTTGAGCCCAAAAATCTCACTTGATCTTTTAGAGAAGGAAGCCTTATAGTGGAAATAGTTAGTGTATTTATCGTTGTATTAACCTAAGTATTTAGAAACTTCCTATGCCACAAAATCTCCTCTTTAACTGCCAAAAGTTCAACTTCCATCAGAAGCCGCTTTCTGTTTTGAGTCAGAGCCAAAAGAAGGATTCTTTCTCGTGAGATCCCGAAGTTCGGACTTCTTTTTATGAATCTTCCATTTAATATTCTTCAAGGACCAACCCTTCCAAGAGGATAATTTTAAGCACATTCAAAGAGCTTTTGAACCGGAATGAGAGAGCGATTGCCCCAGATTTCTAAAATAATATCTCTACATTTCTCCTCCAAACATCACCCATTTTCAAATTTGAATATTTTCCTGATTCTATGAAAGCCAAATAACGGAATAAGGATTGGGCAATGATTTGGATGCTCACGAGGAAGATTTCCACTAAGATATTAGGGAAAAAACCAAGTTATTTGTCATGATTGGATAGCTCTTCTAAACGGGTCCATATGAGATTCTTGTCTTCTTAGACTTCAAGTTTCTTACCTTGAATTGTGGCAGGAGGGGAAAATTAATCTTCTTCACATCAGTACCAACTCTCTACATCAAAGCCAAACCACCACTCCTTCCTCTACTACTCACAACCGCGCCAGAATAACGGGGAAACTTGCCAAAAAAAAAAACAGCTCCATGTCTTCCAAAAGATCTATGAGTTTCCATTAGGAAAACAAATTCTGGTTTATAGTTTAAGATCAAACTTTTGACCTAGAAACCTGCATTGGAATGGCCCAATCCCCTACAATCCAAGGAAATGCAAGACATAAAGAGAAAGAACCTAAAAACTGCTGAAACAAGGGGAAGCAACCCACAATAGAACGGATCAGAAGCACCGAAGAGCCAAGTAATATGAAATAATTGATAGTACGAATGAAATAAATTTCACTAGTAAAATTTATGAACACGAATCCAGTTTTACACATACAAAGATATACAATAGAATAAAAGATACACATAAAAAGAAAGTAAGAAAGTGGACAAGCACATATAAGTACGTACGAACAATAACGATGTTGAAAAGAATGGGAACATAGAAAAAAGAAATAGGAGAAAAGAATCTAGAAAATGAAATAACCTGAAATACCCCTAAATTTTAAAATACATTTATTTTCTAGTTTACAAGTATATTATGTAGTTTACGGGTACATTATATATTTTATCAGCCTATATTACGAGTATATATTATAGTTTGCAAGTATACTAAATAGGTTACGTTGTTGTCTGCAAGTATAGTAGTATTTTATGAGTATATATAATGAAGGTTACACGTTTATTATTTACTAATGAGAATT
Organism: Limonium bicolor; assembly: GCA_023374045.1. NCBI lineage: Eukaryota > Viridiplantae > Streptophyta > Magnoliopsida > Caryophyllales > Plumbaginaceae > Limonium > Limonium bicolor. The sequence goes on along the minus strand of CM041782.1, from coordinate 114,325,837 downwards.
CATTCTAACAAATAACGTGTTTTAAATTAGGCCAATTGTAATTTTCCTCGTATATCTCTTAACTTGGTATATTTTAGTTTTTAAAAAATGGGGTTATAATAATGATGCTATGATTCAAATAATACTGTTTATTCAAAGTACATCTATTATATAGTTTAGTAGTATATTAGTTCGCAAGTATAATAAGTAGTTTTGAGGATTATACTATAATTTACGAGAATGTTATATAGTATTTAATAAAAATGATTCGTTTTAATAAATAACCCGATTCAAAATACTTCGGTTATGATTTTTGATGTAATAATATGATCCATGTGTATTTTGTAATATTTTAGTGTATTTATTTGTTTATAACTTATTATAATAATGATAGTTTTGATTTAATTACACACACTAAATAAGTTAGTTTTAGTATATGTCGGTTACACCTTTTGGTATTTTCTGGTTTTATTTAGTTAATCAATTTAAACTTTCCATATTTCCAACTCTATTTATTAAATCATCTTAAACTTTCCACATTTCTTAACTTTTAATTTTCTATTCATTAAAAAGTTTAAGTTTCTTTATTGATTAAATAATTACTTCATGTATTAATTAAATAGTTTATATTTCTCGCTCTTCAGTTACCCTCGGCCTCCTATATATACGCTCATTTGATGTTCCATTTTATCCGCCCATCCTCTATATTCGAAACCTCTCTTCTTCATCTAGACTAGAAAAAATAAATTCCTTCTATGTTGCGTCTCCTTTCTCTATATCATAGATTCAAAAAGAAAAAAAAATCTCTCTCCTCACACACACAGAAAAGGAAAAGATGAAAAAAGGATCAATTAGTTTTCTTTTTCTATCTTGGGCGGCCACAATATGAAGTAACGGTAGCATGTAGCAGCTAGAGTTGTTCTTTCATTGATGATGTCAGCAAATCGGTGCCAAAATGTGTAGTCGAAGAGTAGTGGCTAATTATATGTTTGGTGTGTGCAAATGATAATGTTCCTTTTGAGGTAAGTTACTACGTTCACTAATTTTTATTATATTTATAATAATGAATTTTCACGTGGATGTGAATTTTGTGTGTGATCATTGTTTGAGATTGAAGTGTTAAGTGTTAGTGATAATTTCATTTTCTTATGTGAGTGATTTATTTTGTAATGGATATCAGTGGTTATTTAAATATTTCTTTTAAAAAAGAGATTGATGGAAAATTGTCATGAGTTTATTTATGAGATCAACTGATATTGTTGTGAAATCTTTAACGAAATAATTTTGTGAAAATTGAATTATTTATTCAATAAGGATGATATCATAATTTATTTATGGTGAAATATGTGGATTTTGATGAGATTATATGGTAAAGAATAATAACGAATAAAATAATTTTTAAGAGGAGAAAACCATGGTGCATGTGGGCCGCATTAGGACACATGGATAAGATGATATATGCGGGCCGCACTAGGACGCATAAGTTGAGATACTGTGGGCCGCACTAGGACACAGTTAGCCCTAGATCTACTCCTTAGTCCTTTGAACTATTGGGGGGTGTGCACACTTAAGGATTTAGTGGCTTGGTTGGATTCCCGGCTGCGTGTTGGGGTCCGGGTTACAGCTGCGTGTTGTACCCAAAGAGAAAGTAAAGTTGTTTTGTCCTGGCTGCGCGTTGGGACAAGGAAGATAATTAAAATAATCTGACTAACATTTTTTTTGGGTTACTAAAGAAATCCAATGTGAAGTATTTTACAGTTATGATAATTTGTTGTTGTGTGTTAATATTGTTGAGATGTGTTGTATGTTGTGTGGTTATATTGTTAAAAATGATTTCTAGAGAGAAAATGATTTTTACGTAGTGAAGTGGTAGCTTACTCAGTTTCTGACTTTATCGTGGCCCTTTCTATGTTTGTTTGGATTTCTGCCACAGGTACTGATGAAGTCCTTGGGGTTTGGGAAGACAACTCCACATAGTCTGATTAGTTAAAGTTGGATTTTATTTTTGGCTTGATAATTTACATTTGTAAGAAATTATTTTAATAGGCGTTGTATTTATTTATTAATAATAATAGGTCGTTAGTGAGTTAATTATTTAGGCCTTAGCACTCGTTTAGTTGCGAGTGTGGCAATAATACCCGGGTTTAGGTTTCGATTCCGCTGCTTTACTAATATTAAACTTGAATTGCAAAAAAATATTGACCAAATAAAAGGTTACAAAATCCGGGGTGTTACAAAGTGGTATCAGAGCAAAACGGCTAGAAAATAGGTTAAGAAAGATATAAAAATTGAATAATTGTTTTAGGATTAAAATTTGGACAAGCCGTCTTCTAGGGGGAATTACTTTCTAATGCTTTCTTTGTTTTTAATGCATTTTGAGATATTTGTGTGATTATGATTGAATGTTTTTTTTATGCTTGATATGTCGAAATATTGATTGCGGTATATGTTGACACAAAGGCATAAATGAAGATTTTAGATATGAGTCAAGTTTGATGGAATTTATGAAATGTTAAAACCCTATGATGCTCAAGTGATAATGTTATGAATTTTGTGATTTGCAGTAATTCCTTTTATAGAAGGATCGATATATCGAATGAATGTTTGTTGATTGAAATTCCATATTGAGTTGTATCTTATTGACAATGATTGGAATTTTATTTGAATGAATTATAGTCTTGTGGTTGTGAACTTAGGCGTGATTTCTTGTAGCTCAAAATCTTATCTAATTGACCGTCATTCTTTGATTAAAGTATGAATTATTTGCTAAATTAATTACGAGGACGTAATATTCTTTTAAGGGAGGTAGACTGCAATAACCAAATTTATCATGGTTAGAGATATGATATAAACCTTAGTGTAAAGTAGCTACAATTGATAATTTCTTAGTGGGACCATTGGTTAGTGGAGTGGGATCGAGCTTCGGGGACGAAGCTTTATTTTAAGGGGGGAATAATGAAATACCTCTAAATTTTAAAATACATTTATTTTCTAGTTTACAAGTATATTATGTAGTTTACGGGTACATATATATTTTATCAGCCTATATTACGAGTATATATTATAGTTTGCAAGTATACTAAATAGGTTACGTGTTGTTGTCTGCAAGTATAGTAGTATTTTATGAGTATATATATAATGAAGGTTACACGTTTATTATTTACTAATGAGAATTCATTCTAACAAATAACGTGTTTAAATTAGGCCAATTGTAATTCCTCGTATATCTCTAGTTAACTTGGTATATTTTAGTTTTTAAAAAATGGGGTTATAATAATGATGCTATGATTCAAATAATACTGTTTATTCAAAGTACATCTATTATATAGTTTAGTAGTATATTAGTTCGCAAGTATAATAAGTAGTTTTGAGGATTATACTATAATTTACGAGAATGTTATATAGTATTTAATAAAAATGATCGTTTAATAAATAACCCGATTCAAAATACTTCGGTTATGATTTTGATGAATAATATGATCCATGTGTATTTTGTAATATTTTAGTGTATTTATTTGTTTATAACTTATTATAATAATGATAGTTTTGATTTAATTACACACACTAAAAAGTTAGTTTTAGTATATGTCGGTTACACCTTTTGGTATTTTTGGTTTTATTTAGTTAATCAATTTAAACTTTCCATATTTCCAACTCTTATTAAATCATCTTAAACTTTCCACATTTCTTAACTTTTAATTTTCTATTCATTAAAAAGTTTAAGTTTCTTTATTGATTAAATAATTACTTCATGTATTAATTAAATAGTTTTATTTCTCGCTCTTCAGTTACCCTCGGCCTCCTATATATACGCTCATTTGATGTTCCATTTTATCCGCCCATCCTCTATATTCGAATACCTCTCTTCTTCATCTAGACTAGAAAAAATAAATTCCTTCTATGTTTGCGTCTCCTTTCTCTATATCATAGATTCAAAAAGAAAAAAAAATCTCTCTCCTCACACACACAGAAAAGGAAAAGATGAAAAAGGATCAATTAGTTTTTCTTTTCTATCTGGGCGGCCACAATATGAAGTAACGGTAGCATGTAGCAGCTAGAGTTGTTTCTTTCATTGATGATGTCAGCAATCGGTGCCAAAATGTGTAGTCGAAGAGTAGTGGCTAATTATATGTTTGGTGTGTGCAAAGATAATGTTCCTTTTGAGGTAAGTTACTACGTTCACTATTTTTATATATTTATAATAATGAATTTTCACGTGGATGTGAATTTTGTGTGTTCATGTTTGAGATTGAAGTGTTAAGTTTAGTGATAATTTCATTTCTTATGTGAGTGATTTATTTTGTAATGGATATCAGTGGTTATTTAATATTTTCTTTTAAAAAAGAGATTGATGGAAAATTGTCATGAGTTTATTTATGAGATCAACTGATATTGTTGTGAATCTTTAACGAAATAATTTTGTGAAATTGAATTATTTTATCAATAAGGATGATATCATAATTTATTTATGGTGAAATATGTGGATTTTGATGAGATTATATGGTAAAGAATAATAACGAATAAAATAATTTTTTAAGAGGAGAAAACCATGGTGCATGTGGGCCGCATTAGGACACATGGATAAGATATATGCGGGCCGCACTAGGACGCATAAGTTTGAGATACTGTGGGCCGCACTAGGACACAGTTAGCCCTAGATCTACTCTTAGTCCTTTGAACTATTGGGGGGTGTGCACACTTAAGGATTTAGTGGCTTGGTTGGATTCCCCGGCTGCGTGTTGGGGTCCGGGTTACAGCTGCGTGTTGTACCCAAAGAGAAAGTAAGTTGTTTTGTCCTGGCTGCGCGTTGGACAAGGAAGATAATTAAAATAATCTGACTAACATATTTTTTTTGGGTTACTAAAGAAATCCAATGTGAAGTATTTTACAGTTATGATAATTTTGTTGTTGTGTTTAATATTGTTGAGATGTGTTGTATGTTGTGTGGTTATATGTTAAAAATGATTTCTAAAGAGAAAATGATTTTTACGTAGTGAAGTGGTATCTTACTCAGTTTTTCTGACTTTATCGTGGCCCTTTCTATGTTTGTTTGGATTTCTGCCACAGGTACTGATGAAGTCCTTGGGGTTTGGGAAGACGACTCCACATAGTCTGATTAGTTAAAGTTGGATTTTATTTTTGGCTTGATAATTCTACATTTGTAAGAAATTATTTTAATAGGCGTTGTATTTACTTTATTAATAATAATAGGTCGTTAGTGAGTTAATTATTTAGGCCTTAGCACTCGTTTAGTTGCGAGTGTGGCAATAATACCCCGGGTTTAGGTTTCGATTCCGGCTTTACTAATATTAAACTTGAATTGCAAAAAAAAATATTGACCAAATAAAAGGTTACAAAATCCGGGGTGTTACATAACCTGAGTCGATGTAACACCCTGGATTTTTTAATCTTTTATTATGTCAATGATTCAACAATTGTAATTTATTATTAGATAGCGGAAACAAATCCTAATCCGGAGTATTACTGCCACACTCGCAACTAAACGAGTGCTAAGGCCTAAACAATGATCTCACTAACAAACCTTTATTATTAATAAAAGAAATACAACATACATAATAACAATTTTTTAAAAAATTGCAAAAATCTCAAAGCCATTAATAAAATTCTATTATAATTAACCAGCCTATGTGGAGTCGGCTTCGCAAACCCAAAGTTCTCAGCACCTGTGGCAGAAATCCAAACAAACACACAAAGAGCCACGATTGTAACACCCCATATGGCAACTGTCCAACAACCTAGCTCACAAGCCATTCCGACTTGAAATCTAGCCACTTTAAGCCCTTTGTCCTCACTTAGTCTTAAAGTGGAAGGCCTTGTTGTTGTAGTCAACCCATATGTATCCAAATAAACCAATCACTTTACAACTCATATCCTGATGTGGGATGGGGTATTACATACTCCCCCACTCAAAGAACGCGACATCCTCGTCGCAAGCCTAACATCCAAGTCCCATGGACCTCCTCGGTAGGTGTCGGGTAGCCCATCCCGACACGGTCCCGAGTCCGCTCTGATACCATTTTGTAACACCCCATATGGCAACTGTCCAACAACCTAGCTCCCAAGCCATTCCGACTTGAAAACTAGCCACTTTAAACCCTTTGTCCTCACTTGGTCTTAAAAGTGGAAGGCCTTGTTGTTGTAGTCAACCCATATGTATTTATATAAACCAATCACTTTACTACTCATATCCTGATGTGATGTGGGATGTGGGTATTACATACTCCCCCACTCAAAGAAAGCGACGTCCTCGTCGTAAATCTAACATCCAAGTCCCTAAGGACCTCATCGGTAAGTTTCGGGTATTCCATCCCGACACGGTCCAACAACCTAGCTCTCAAACCATTCAGGCTTGAAAAATAGCCACTAGAGCCTCAATCCTCACTTGGGCTTAAAAGTGAAAGACCTTCTAAACCCATATATATCCATATAAACCATTCACATTACTATCCATATCCCGATGTGAGATGGGGGTATTACAACAATAAAGTCAGAGAAACTGAGTAAGCTACCACATCACCACGTAAAAATCATTTTCTCTTTGAAAACAATTTAATATTACAGCAATGCATCCACATACAAGTCATCTTAACAATGTTATCACATAATCATAAAGCAAACTTTGTATAATACTTCATTTGTTTCCTTAATAAACTTAAGAATAAATATCCATATTAATTAAATTATCTTTCTTGTAAGTTACCACTTCACTACGTAAAAATCATTTTCTCTTTGAAAACAATTTAATACTATAGCAATGTATCAACATACAAGTCATCTTAACAATATTATCACATAATCATAAAGCAAACTTTGTATAATACTATGGCAATGCATCAACATACAAGTCATCTTAACAATGTTATCACGTAATCATAAAGCAAACTTTGTATAATACTTCACGTTTGTTTCCTTAATAAACTCAAGAATAAATATCCATATTAATTAAATTATCTTCCTTGTTCCAACGCGCAGCCAGGACAAAACAACATTTCTCACTTTTGGGTACAACACACAGCTGTAACCTGGACCCCAACATGCAGCTGGGAATCCAACATCGTCACTAAATCCTTAAGTGTGCACACCCCCATTAGTTCAAAAGACTAAGGAGTAGATCTAGGGCTAACTGTGTCCTAATACGGCCCACAATATCTCAAACTTATGCGTCCTAATGCGGCCCACATCTATCACCTTATCCATGTGTCCTAATACGGCCCACATGTACCTTGGTATAATCTTACTTATAATTTTTTTATTCATTGTTATCATCCAATTTATAATCTCATTAAAATCCACATATACCACCAAAATTCAATCATGCCACAATAATCATGACTAAATAATTACAACTTCACATAATCATATCATTAACATTTTCTTATTAATCTTTCCTCTAAAAATAATATCCGATTATTCACCATATAATAAGCCGCGCACTTAAATATTTCCAGTGACCATTATCATAAACAATTCATTCCCAAAATATTAGTCACTCACAGATAAAAATCACAATCACTACAAAAGGATTTATTTTATGCATTTAATACAAAGTTAGTGAACGCAGTAACTTACCTGAAATTTAGAAACGATTTGCACAATAAAAAACGAACTCAATTACTGCTCATCGCTCTCAAATTCAGAGCCTATATTTGCCTCTTCGGTCTGGTTGGAGAGAAGCAAGCACATAAAAGAGAATTTTTGTCTAGTTGTGAGAGGAGAAAGAGAGATTGGCGAGAGAGCAGATTGAGAGAGATGATGCATTAGAAGGGATGGATGACTGGTATTTAAAGAAAGCTGGAGGGAAAACCAAGAGAGAAAGAATACTAACCAATTGATCAGTGAATTAAATTGTTTAGTTAAATTAAAGAAAATCAAGGGTTAGGAAATATGAGAAGGTAAAATTAATTCATTAGTAAAGTAGGAAATATCAAAGGATAAATATGGTTTACTGATTAAAGTAGGAAATATGAATAGTTAAAACTAGTTCATTAATACAATCAGGAAAACCCAAAGGACGAAACTCATGGATTAAAGCTGACTTATTTAGTATAGTTAAATCATAGCAGTATTTAAATCGTAAGATGATTATTATTATAACTTCATTTTTAATAAACAATTATAGCAAACTAACTAGGTCAATATGATGATTACAACATGCTTATTTTCAAAACAGGTTATTCATTAAAACGAATCATCTTTACGAGATACTATACATTATGCTTGTAAATATTATAATATACTCATAAGGTACATAATATACTTGCAATCTATATATTATATTCGTAAACTTTATAATATATGTATTCTAAAATTTTAGGGGTATTTCATCATTCCCCCCTTAAAATAAAGCTTCGTCCTCGAAGCTCAAACTCATACTATTGACCAATGGTTCTAATAATCAACTAATCAATTGTAGTTACTTTACAACAAGGTTTATAACATATAATTATCCATAATTAATTTGGGTATTGTAGTCTACCTCCCTTAAAAAGAATATTACGTCCTCGTAACTAATTCAAACTAGACTCGAAATGATGAGGGACAATTAGATAAGATTTTGAGCTGCAAGAAATCTCATCAAAGTTCTTACCCAAAGGACTATAATTTATTCAGATAAAATTTCTATCATTTTCAAGTAGACATAATTTGCTACAAAGTTTCAATCATCTAACATTCATTCGATATGTACTTCAATATAAGGTATGACAAAATTCATAACTATATGACTTGAATATCGTAGTATCTCAACATATTCATCAATTAACTTTTTCTCATATCCATAATCATCATTCATACCTTTGTGACAATCTCAATCAATACTTCAACATTTCATTCATAAATAAGATTCAATCCTCAACACATATAATATCACAACATGTATTACATTACACAACAAAAAGCATCACACAAAAGAAAATAGTTTCCCCAGAACACGGCTTGTCCAATTTTTAATCCTAAAACCAATTATTCTTTTTTTTTAATCTTTCTTAACCTATTTTCTATCCGGTTTTACTCTGATACCACTTTGTAACACCCCGGATTTTCTAATCTTTTATTATGTCAATTATTCAACAATTTTAATTTATTATTAGATAGCGGAAACAAATCCTAATCCGGAGTATTACTGCCACACCCGCAACTAAACGAGTGCTAAGGCCTAAACAATTATCTCACTAACAAACCTTTATTATTAATAAAAGAAATACAACATACATAATAACAATTTTGTAAAAAATTTCTCAAAGCCATTAATAAAATTCTATTATAATTAACCAGTCTATGTGAAGTCGACTTCTCAAACCCAAAGGACTCACACCTGTGGCAGAAATCCAAACAAACACACAAAGAGCCACGATAAAGTCAGAGAAACTGAGTAAGCTATCACTTCACTATGTAAAAATCATTTTCTCTTTGAAAACAGTTTAATACTATAGCAATGCATCAACATACAAGTCATCTTAACAATGTTATCACATAATCATAAAGTAAGCTTTGTATAATACTTCACGTTTGTTTCCTTAATAAACTCAAGAATAAATATCCATATTAATTAAATTATCTTCCTTGTCCCAACGGGCAGCCAGGACAAAACAACATTTCTCACTTTTGGGTACAACACGCAACTGTAACCCGGACCCTAACACGCAGCCGGGAATCCAACCTCGCCACTAAATCCTTAAGTGAGCACCCCCCCCCCATTAGTTCAAAAGACTAAGGAGTAGATCTATGGCTAACTGTGTCCTAATGCGGCCCACAGTATCTCAAACTTATGCGGCCCGCATCTATCACCTTATCTATGTGTCCTAATACGACCCACATGTATCATGGTATAATCTTCCTTATAATTTCTTTATTCATTGTTATCATCCAACTTATAATCTCATTAAAATCCACATATACCACCAAAATTCAATCATGCCACAATAATCATGGCTAAATAATTACAACTTCACATAATCATATCATTAACATTTTCTTATTAATCTTTCCTATAAAAATAATATCCAATTATTCACCATATTATAAACCACGCACTTAAATATTTCCAGTAACCATTATCATAAACAATTCATTCCCAAAATATTAGTCACTCACAGATAAAAATCACAATCCCAACAAAAGGATTTATTTTATGCATTTAATACAAAGTTAGTGAACGCAGTAACTTATCTGGAATTTAGAAACAATTAGCACAATAAAAAACGAACTCAATTACCGCTCATCGCTCTCAAATTCAGAGCCTATATTTGCCTCTTCGGTCTGGTTGGAGAGAAGCAAGCACAGAAAAGAGAATTTTTGTCTAGTTGTGAGAGGAGAAAGAGAGATTGGCGAGAGAGCAGATTGAGAGAGATGATGCATTAGAAGGGATGGATGACTGGTATTTAAAGAAAGCCGGAGGGAAAATCAAGAGAGAAAGAATGCTAACCAATTGATCAGTGAATTAAATTGTTTAGTTAAATTAAAGAAAATCAAGGGTTACGAAATAAGAGAAGGTAAAATTAATTCATTAGTAAAGTAGGAAATATAAAAGGATAAATATGATTTACTGATTAAAGTAAAAAATATGAATAGTTAGAACTAGTCCATTAATACAATCAGGAAAACCCAAAGGACGAAACTCATGGATTAAAGCTGACTTATTTAGTATAGTTAAATCATAGCAGTATTTAAATCGTAAGATGATTATTATTATAACTTCATTTTTAATAAACAATTATAGCAAACTAACTAGGTAAATATGATGATTACAACATGCTTATTTTCAAAACAAGTTATTCATTAAAACGAATCATCTTTATTAGATACTATACATTATGCTTGTAAATATTATAATATACTCATAAGGTACATAATATACTTGCAATCTATATATTATATTCGTAAACTTTATAATATATGTATTCTAAAATTTTAAAGGTATTTCAGTCGATACCATGGTTGGAAAAAACGGTATGGTTTGACCGATTATACGGTGTATCACCCATTTTTGCTATGAAACGTATTGACACGGCCGTATAAAATTTGTTTCACTAAACACCCTTGTCCCGCAGAGGTGTACGGTACTACGGTCGTATAATCATCCATGTTTCCGTGTTTACTATATTTTTAAAGAATACAGTATAAATATTTGAAGACGACCATTTAGACGCAAGTATAAAGAAGACTAATTTTTTCTATTAAACCTCTAAATGAAAATAATGTTGTCCTTATGTAAGGTTTTATGTTAAAAAAAATTATGATATAATTGAGCACCACACCATTACCTATAAGTTGAATTTTTGTGAGGATAAAATTACAAATATACCAATCTCTTTATCTTACTATTTCTTGTTATTTTCGTTTCTTCTTTTTTTCTTTATAACAGTATGACTTTCACTTCTATAACTTATTTCATATTACTCAACAAAACTTCTATAAAATAATTATAGTTTAAGAAGATGATAAATTTATAATATATCAAAATATTATTTTAGAAGAATTTGGGAAAATATAAATATTATATACAAGGTGAAACATTATATATTTTTAATTATTTAAATATTAATATTCCATCCATACTAGTTCCCTATTACTCAATATTCCATATTGAATACCATACCACATTTTAAGACCTTGTCGACACATGTCACGGGAATATAATTTTCTACTCATTGCCCATCCGACTCTATCTCTCGCGATTGATGAAAATTGGGTATATCATGGGAGCAGCATCCTCTGAATCCCGCCAAAATGAATTTAAGTCGGACACAGATTTGTTCAGATTTGAGTCAAATTTTGAGAGCTGCGCATAATCGGTTGACAAAGTGAGATGTCCCCGTACTTGGTAGAAGTTGGGATCCCAATGGCAGCTCTCCTGAAGCAGCGGATCGTTGCTTCCTAAAACAATTCATACGAAATAATACAGCTGTAGACATGCGGTGGAGGCTTTGGTTATTTAACAAATCGAAGAAATACAACTAATCACAAGACACGTAGCCTTTTGAGAGTACAATATCCACTGGCATTGACTATATATGACGAAACCATATTTTTTAGTAAAATCTGTTCTTTAGTTTCCTTTTCACTAATAGACCAACACTGTAAAACAAGTTTCTGTCAGCAATTTCATATCAACACCTCCACTCGCAGAACCTCATTCAGATTCAACTGAGAACCATCAAATCCCACCCGCCCCCAACCACATACTACACAACACCCTGTTTAAAAAATTACACAAACTTATAACCAGCAAACTTTTCTCGAATCCAGAATCCCACCCACCCCTAACCACAACCGTTGAAGAGACAAAGTTACCACCAAAGTACGACCACAATTTAACCTCCCCTTTCTCCCTTCAGTTGAAATCCAGTTCAACATTAACTCCCAGTGGTCAGGGTCAAGGCACCTCTGAATGGTGCTGGGTTCATTCCCTAGAAAGCGAGAGGCCAAACATAAAATAGATTGTAAAATGAGTCCTAATGGGGAACCCTCTTCCGACTTAGTATCTCTTGCTCTTTCAGCCGGTGCTGGAACCGAGCTAGACGAGCTTGTAGGCTGACTAGCCCAGCAGCTTTCCGAGACAGAACGAAACTTAGCTGGGTTACATAGTTGTCTATGAGGCTACCAGGTTGGTCCACTTCTGCCAACAGCTTCATCTCCTACATGAGAAAACAATTTACTCTTTTCCTGAGCACAGCTAAAAGTAACGGGTTACAAATTTGGTAACAATACAGTGCCCAATAACTGAGAACCAAGACAGATAAAACTTACTTCACGGACAATTTCCATTGTATCTTCAATTTCCTTCCTGTGTGCAGCCATTAAAGCTTCTTCCTCCTGTCAAATGTCCAAGAAGAGTAGTTGCTTTATGATAAGACAGATTGATGTTGCTGCTACGAACAAGAATTTGTATGCAAGACACAAAAAGAAAACTTTGAACAGATGTGGCACGCAATAAGAAATTAAGATCTAAAGCTACCTCCAATAGTTCATCTATATTTTCATCATTAACAGAGGTTTCCGATTTAGAGTTTCGGGATGATGCATTATTCACAGTTGAACTGTTTGCCCGTTTAGACCTGTATGCAGCTGTGGATGGGTCAGACCCACCACCGCCTTCATTTTTCAGCCAATTCCCAAGCTTTTCAGTGGTCTCATCCCTGCTAGAGACTTTCCTTCTGGGTGGAGACAACTTTGGCACTCTCTCTTCTTTATTCTGACTTGTAGAAGCACAGTTGCCAGCAGTTTTGGTCTCCTTACTCACAGAGCTACAAGCATTTACACTTGCCTCCCTTCCATTCAAGCTGAGAGCTGAAGGAATACTTGAGGGGTGCTTCTCATAATCTGCACCAGGCTTATGAGAAAAACCCTCCCTCTCCCCATTCCTCCTATTGTTCTCAACACCCTTGACATCCTGGTATACTTCTTGAACATCTTCCACATCAGAGGACATGGGCATCAATGGGGCTGCAGAAGATTCTTTGCTGCTCATAGGAAGAGGTATTGAACTAGATACTTGATCTTTTTTGGTATTACCAGACTTGGATAAACTTTTTACCCTGTGAGTTCAAAAGCAATGTTGTCATTGAAAAAATGTTTACTTCCGAATAAAGCAGTAACACATTTCACTCAAAATTCAACATGAGCAGATACCTATCAGCATATCTCAAAGTGTTGAGAGTGTGTTCACATGAACCCGCATTTGGAGATATGCAGGATATCATAACAGTCCTTGAGTTGCCCACAAAAGAGTCACGAAGCACCTCAGTGAGTTTGCTCCCGCGAAATGGAATATGAATTTGATCATTATCAAGGGCCCGAATGCACTCCTTCAGTGCCAGAAGACTCTTATTGATTTCAGCCCCCTCGATTCTGTGCAGTAACAAAGACAATACTTGTCACCCAAGCAGAAACTCGGGACAACCTTCATACAGAGAAGAGGGGGCATCTACCAATCAATCATATAAAGCAACTGAAAATTATGTGGAAGTCAATTCTTCATTACCATTTACTCTCATTTTCTTTACACGAATCAAAAGGTACTACTCCAACCCAAGAGTTACCAGTGATTGTTACTACTTCACAAGTTTCCTAACTCTTTCCAGAGGAAATTATTCAGAAACTTGACTGAGAATTAGTGCTGATAATGAACTTGACAGAAAGAAAATTTTTATTTGGAAGTTCACCAAACCATCTGTTTAACCACATGCAAAAAACAATACACACCTTTTTAAAATAAAACATTTCAAATTGTATTGGTTTGCCTTATTAAATCTACAATTTTGTCCAATCTAAAATTTATTCTTATTATTTTGAAAGAAAAATATTTCAAGAAGCATGAGCTGGAAAAATCTCATTATCACAATAACCAGTTAGTAGAACTTGACAGAAATAACTTTGCAGGTTTGGAGCACAGAATAAGACAATCAACTCATTTCTTCCTTTTGGACGAAAATCATGTTTTCTAGTTGATTAAGTATTATAATTCCACCAGTGTTCCACAATGATGGAGACCAAAACACACCTAGTTTGTCGATCGTTATCAGTAGTGTCTGCACCTCTCTCACTTCCAGCAAGATCAATGAATGAAATTTTTCCCACAAGCTTCCCATTCTTCGCATCATTAACATCAACATTTCGCCTGCTGTCTTTCACCTCATTGTGTTTCTTAACAACAAGTTGCAAAATAGCATGTGACCTCGAAGATTCCTCATTGGCACCAGTAGATCCAGTACTTCTAGCAGCATTTCCCTTCTCAATATACTCCCTAACAATTTGTACATCTAACACCTCAAACTCTTGCAAACCAACAATACAAACTTGTTGCCTCCCATCTTCCCTCATACAGAGTTTCCTGTTTTAAAGCAAAATAGGACAATACATTAGTATGGGACTCACACAAATGTGTGTTTATACATACCCAAATTGAATGAGAATTACTTTCTATCAGAGAGAAGGTCAAACAATTTTCCGCCATAAATCTCAAAGTAGCTGAGCCACAACTTGAATTTCTGGTCACGGTAGATAGGTTGATGCAACAACTTCACAAGGTCTTCAGCAGCTCTAAGAGGTAAGGGTTTCATCGTGAATGTCTTTCCACTGCCTGAAACCAAGAGATTCATGGGCATTTTCATTTGATTTTAAAAAGGGATCAAGTGTATTGTCAAGCATGATATCACCATAAACAGATTATGTCATCTTTGTATTATTTCATATCCTGCAGCCCTTGGGAGAAGTACAATACAGCCAGCTCAGTCAAGATGCTAGCCCAAGAAGATAAGGGGAGAAAAATCTCCTATGTGACAATGCTATCTATCAGACATAAACATTCCACATTAAGTAAAGACCATTAAATATTTCATAAGATTATTCAGCAATGACACTAAACACAAGTACAAAACAAAAAGTACTAGGCATCAGATTTATAGAAACTCATTTGATTCCTTTGAGTTTTCAGAACATTTACATGATACAAGAGCCACAAGTCAAGCAACAGATTAAAAGCAACTAGTAGAATTTCTTTAAAGACAACTAGCATAAATATCCACCAACCTGTTTGACCATAAGCAAAGCAGGTCGCCTTTGTTCGCTGAAATATGATTGGAATGATGGGCTCAACTGTACTTTTGTATACCTACCCATAGAAATGAGTATCTAAAATGTTTACCTCGACAAAACTAGGTATGTATCATTGCTTCAAGAGTTAGTTTTCATAACAGAAGTTCTACTAGTGGTAAGAGATTATTACCTCATCATTGTTCACATACTCACCCAGCACAGCATCGAAAAAAAAATCATGTTTCTCAACATAAGCTGTCAAGTCCACCTTGATTATCGTAAACTCAAGTCAATAGTTTGGTCGACCCATACCAAATAAGGGAAAAGAAAAAAAAGCAAATTAAATATCAACTGTTGAAAAAAATTCATATACAGGTTAGACCATGAAGATATAGTTCCACCAAGAATAAATCATACCTTCAGCTTAGGCTCATGAACGGTTAATGAGTTTCCTGATACAGAAACTATGTCCTCCTCCTTTCGTGCAGTTTCCTTCTTGTTCAAAGGTCTTTTTCGTACCTAGTATGCATGAACATTCAAGATCTTACTTGTATACAGAAAATTCATAACCATCTTAATTTCAGTAACCAAATCCAACTATGAGAAGCACAAAAGTGAGTTACACCAACAAGAACATATGAACCAAAAGAATAAATGAACGCCACCAAGGGTAAAATTACTAGATCAACCATAGAGTAGCAGCTTTGAGTTCTTAATCAAGCCTTTCAGAATCCAGAGATATTCATATCTTCTCAAAGTAGAAGGGCCAAACGAGTACACACAAGGGAAAAACCAAGTAGGAGATCGATATTTCAATAAACAAAATAGTAGTCACTTCTGGACTTGGCAGTGCAACACTTACCACAACTTTGATCTTAGCGACATTAGTTTCCTTAGAAGGTACCACTACATTCCCACAAATAGGCTGCGAAGATGAGGTATCTGCATCAGTTGTACCAAGCTCTTTCTGAGAGATAGCACTAAAGTCATCATCATAGGGCTTAAGAGGACCAGGCATGAAAGGTGATGGCTCAAATGGTCCAGACATGACATGCTGAGAACAGTTTGGTGAGAAACAAAAGAACTATGAGAAACAAAAGAACAGTGAGAAAAAAAACAAATACTCACTTTTTAGCAATAATCACTAAGCAACTATATTTCTAACTACATTATTTAGAGATATCAATCTAGATCTGAATCCCAAACCCACGTAAAACTGACCTGTAAAAACTGGTTCAGGTTGAATTTTGACACAAAGATTTTCCAGTCAGATACTGGTTGGAGAATGAAATTTGTCTCCGGTTCGTTGAACCCACCAACCCGTAATTTGAAAAAAAATACATGTTATAGTTACTGACTCACCACAGACTTAGTTGTTAATTTTTGAATAAAACATTATCTTATAATTAAATGTTGAGTTTAGTAATTAAACTATGTATAAATGTTACCATTAGAAACAAGATAACCCGAAAATAAAAAAATAATAAAACCTACTACAGTTGGGCCAGTTTCAGATCAACCGGTTCCGGATTCGGTTGAAGAAATACAACGATCAACAGGTTCGAGTCAGATTCAGATTGACCCAAAATTTTTTCAGGTCAGGTTTAGGCCAGGTTTGTACTGACCCATAACACTATCAAGCCCGATACGAAACCCAGTTTCAACACCACTATCATTATTTCGGCCAAACATGATGTAAGGGGACATAATTCACATGCTTCATAAAATACAGCAAATTTGAATCTTGATTCTAGAAAGATTGGGAAGGGTGAGGAGAAGAGCACAAAGAGTTCAGATCCACTGTAAAAGATAGTCGTAAAATTAATTCAATACCATGAATATTTAAAGCTAGCCGGCTAACCAGTCAAACTAGGAGCAAAACTTACATCAGAAAGAAGTTCGGTGTCATCCATGGAATGCAAGTCCAAAAGTCCAGCTCCGAATTCACCTCTAAAATCAGGAGAATAAAGCCCATCCATCATTGTACCCTGTGCACTCAGAGTATGCGGGTCCGAACCTGATTCTCCGTTAAAATTCAGATTCCTCATTAACTTGTAAAGTCTCTGCTTTTCCTCAGCAGATTGTGCTCCATACCCCTTCAGGAAAACCAAATTAAACGTCATTCCCTCGGAAAATAAAAGGAATGGATCATGCATGATAGTGAAATGCATAAACCAGATAAATGAAAACCTTTTAAAGCCAGCATAATTCAAAAGCAAGAATCAATCAAATATTGACGACAATTGACGCCCTCAAATCCCATGACAGCAGTGCCCAGGTCCAATCTAAATCAGTTAGACTATATTGATCAAAAGGAATCAAAGATACAACAATTCCTTCCAACGACACATAGCGATCGATAAGCAGATAGGGAGGAGAGACAGATGAGAGGCTTAGCTCGTTGATACCTGCATGAGATTAGGCATATTGTTGCTGGAAGCCGTAGGAGAAGCCAGATGCTGCAACCCTGTGGACTGGAGCCAACGAGCCATGACGGCATCGCCGGCGTCATTGGCGGGGCCTGCATTGTACAGAGACCCACCGGAGGGGTTATCGTACAGAGCAGTGGCGGCTGCATTGCTCTGTTGCATCTGGCCACCCATGTGGCGCTGGGACCGGCGTTGGGGAGCCAACTTGCCCGAATCTAAGCGATCAATGCTAGTAGGAAGGAAGAAAACCGAGATATCAATAATCCATCAATAACAGAAGTAGGTAAACCCGATATACGTCTCCGCGAAAACCCTAATTACAAAGATTGGGGATCGGAAAGTACTGACCCGGAGGCAAGATTCGTCAACGTAGCAGAACATCAACGACGGCGCTACAAGTGGGATAGGGCCAGACCGAATCGAGCGTCTAAAATGGGAATTTGATCAATTCGAGCAAAGAAAACCTATCGGGCAGACAATGTCAACAGGTTTTTAAGAAATGATTCAGAGGCACCACTAAAGAAAATATGGTTAATCGGAATCTTAGGAGGAACGATTTCGAGACAATGAGAGAAATGTACCGTTTATCTACGATCAAAAGAGAGCAAAGAAGAGGAGATAGTCGACGAGATCTGTAGCAGATTGAGGAACCTAGAGAATGTGCCAGATCTGGGAACAAAATATCAGGCTCGCATATGAGAATCTAATATCGATTCAACAGGAACGAGACTCGACTCTGACTGGGTTTCGCCCCTCTTGATCTCTCAAAAGTACGCTCCTCCTCTTCTTTCTCTTTCTCTGTGCCCGCTCTTTCTTTATCCATGCGATGGGACGGTATTGCTTCGCACATACTACTGTTAACTCTGGGGTTAATAAAATAATACTAATTAATTTGTTTTAATAAACTAATTATAATGAACATTCAATCCAAATAATAGACCTGGCAAATGGGTTATCCGTTCGGGTTTTTGATTATATCTTTTCGGGTCAATATCCGTTCGGGTCATTTTAGGTTCGGGTCATTCGGATTCGGGTTTTAATAGTATCAGATAAAATCGGGTTTCGGTTATTTTGAGTCATGGTTAATATTCTTTTAAAAAATTATTAAATAAATATATACCTGATTTCTATAAGAATATACTACATATAGATTACAGAAAAGTCAATACAATGCCTATTCTGAATTTCATTAATATGTATTAAGTTTGAATCAAGTTTTTTGTCATATTTATTTGGGTCGGTTCAGGTTCGGGACAATTTATGGTCACTATCATCACATGTTATTCTAGTTTGGTTAATTTTTAATTACTATTATTTGGGTCATTTCGGGTTCGGATCAGTTTCGGGTTATAAACATTTAGGGTCATTTCGAGTTCAGGTCATTTTGGGTTTTACCCAATCGGATTTCAGGTTTATTATATTTAAATATTTTCGGGTTCGATCAGGTTTTGTGCTCAGATAAAACGTGCGGGTTTTTGGGTTGGGTCAAATGTTGACAGCTCTAAAAATAACACAACCAAGCACGGTCGGCGTCTTAATTATCGTTTTTTGTTCAATTTTTTACACAATTTAGAAAATATCAGAATGACACTTTTTATGTAGGGGTGTTCATAACCGGTAAATCAAACTGGAAATCGGTTAACCGGATATTCGGTTAGTCAAATTTGATAACCGTAATTGGTTCATTTAGAAGCGCTACGGTTAACCGTCAGTTTCGGTGTGGTTTTACCAGTTTAACAATTAACCAAAATGTTGTAGATTTATGTGTTTTTTCTTATAATTAGTAAACAACGTACGGTTTTACCGGTTTTGGTGCGGTATTAAACCGGTTAACCTCGATTTTGGTAAGATATTATTGGTTTTACTCTAATTCTAACCATTAACTATATAATTGTACACTTATTTGTAGTAAATCTAATAATTAACCATATAGTTTTATACTTATATTAAAAAAATTAAAAAAAATTGAAATACGTAAACGGTTTTTCCGGGTAACCGGATTTCTTAAAATCAATAACCGGAACTAGAACCGGGAAATTAAACGGTTCAATTAACTGAACCGACAAACCACTTCAGTTAACCGGGTTTCCAGTTCCGGTTTCGGTGTGACGGTTCCGGTTTTCATGAACACCTACACCCCTACTTTTATGAACCTGAGCATTTGAGTGTTGCCTTGTTTTGTTTTCTAAAAACGAATCTGAATATGAACTGTGAAGCCAATTGACCGTTATCATCATATTTTTGTAGGAACTACCGGCAAATTCATCAACCGAATCGAAGTTGCAAATAAGTTCGAGTCCAAATCATGGACATTAACCACACTAGATGGAATTTGCAATTTGCTGGTGAAGTATAAGGCTAGTAATGGGTCGGATTCAGGTTGGGTAAAGCTTTACCCGCACCTGTTACTCGTTTTTATCTTCTCCGTCCAACCTGTCTCGTCACCCTCGTCACCCACTAAGGATCATTTGAACCGGAATCCGCAGGTGAAACGGGCCCTACCAGGTGAAATGATATTTTTAAGTAAATTTACAAAAGCATAAAAATCTATAAATGGTAATGACAATGAAACACAAGAATATTTTTTTCTATTATAAATCTAAAGGCTAAGGTCTTGTTTGGTCATAAAAATATATATATGGGTCGGGTTCTACACGGGTGATGGGCTGGGTGGTGGGTGAAAAATGTCACCCGAACCCGATCCGCTCCCATCATCCGCTTCACCCGTCACCCGGTTTTCAATATCAAGTGTTTACCAGTTTCTCACCAATGGGTAAAGCGGGTTTTGATATCCGTTGGATATTACCACCCCTAGTGAAGTGTTCACAAAATTGGTTAAGGGACTGAGGAGAGTGAATTTGTACTTTAGATACAATGAAAAAAATGTCAGCAATATTTGGAAGGTTGATTTTGAATAGTACCTATAAAAAAAACATGAAATGTCCCTATTTAAATTAAATACAGCAGAATAAAAATCTCTACTGGCGATTACAGATCATCGGGTTCCAAACACCTGGCACCAAATCTCACAAATTACAACTTATAAAATTACAACGCTACGGTCTGAACTCGAGAAAACACAACATAAACATAATGAGAGCAAAATACAATAACTCTCCACAATTTCTAATTCCCATCCCAATCACTCATACACTTTGTGGCCACCTGTATAAACATTTCGTACCTGCAAGATAAAACCAAGCAGCCCACCCGGGGAGGGGTGAGTCAGTTCCCTGGAATAGAACTGGTACAATTCTCCAAAACAATAATTTAAAACATAACTCTTAAAATAAACAGTAACTTGAAATCAAACCCTTAAAAGCAAAATAGAGGAACAAGGCACTTCAAAACAATTTTTTAAAAAGCCACACCATGATTCAGTGAACATCCATTGCTTATGTTAGATTCAATTCCAGTTAGGAGTAGAAAGACTCAAGTAGTCACAAGGACTATGAATGAAAAGAGAGATCCAAGAACCAACAACTTAAGAGTGGAATAAACCCATTGGGAGAGATGGCCCCCACCGCCAGTCAAATGTCCACGTGGATAAGAGATATACAGCCCTCCGCTGTCATACACATCCTTGTTGGATGAGGGATATACAACCCTCCGCTGTTACCGACCCGTTCTCAGTCATCGGCGAAGACGCGTGCACGTCACAATAAAAAAACTCAGCTCATGGATGAAATGATATCCATACTCAAAGGAATAATTTACCAAGATTTGACATTTTCCCATATTCCTAGCTATCCCACTAGATCATTAACTGCACAAGTGCAATACCAAAACACTCAGTCCTATAGAGTGCAGAGGCGTAAGCCCTTTGCAGTCAATATATAATGAAACAACTAGATAGGAAGAAACAGTAACCATGTAAGTTGTACAATCAAGGCTCAGTTAGTCACATCAAGCTGAGTTAGTCACACAAACAATTTTCCCTTTTGAAATTCATTGAAGCTCAGTTAGCGTTTTCAAAAACGTCTCCTTAAGTCCGTTAGCAAAAGTATCTGAATACTAGAAATCGTACCTGATTAATGTTGTAGGAGTTCCAGAAGACTTGTGCAAATACTCAACAATACTCTAAGGAATAATAAAGGTAGTCTATTATCAATAACTTATATCCTAAGTTAAACTTAAGTAAATTCCTCACTCTTATTTCTAAATCTCAATTATCTTGTAAGCCATCGCTTAAATGTTATGTATAACCTTTGACTTATTTTAGAATGTTATATGGCCCAAGGTTGTAAGATCAAGAAATGTATTTTATTAACACTTGTTAATGGTTCCACTCTCATCCACTTCACTAATACTTAACCGTAATTCTCACATTTAAGACTTTTGAGACCTTTATATCATAATTCTTTTAATGATTTAATCTTAAAACATTAAGTTATTGTTCAATACTATAAATGTTATGAAATGATTAAATCTAGACTTATTAACCCACTTCACATTTAGATGTAAAAGTATTTCATTTATTTTATTATTGATTATATAATAAGATCTATTTGTGTAACATTTTATGTAATCTAATTACAAATTTTCCTAAGTCTTAACTTATTAATTACTTAACCCAATTATAGATTTACATTCTGGTCATTGACTGATAATATACATGTATTTTAATACGGTTTATATAAATCTTAGAAATTCAAAGGTAACTCTTTAAGCTTAATTTCATAACCATAATTTAATACCACTCATATAATATTCTTTTAATAGTATTATCTTAAGATGTTGAACTATCATTTAGTACTGTGAATATCATGTAAGGATTACATTTAAAATTACTAATATTCCCACATTTTATTAGTAAAAAGTATTTCTCTCATTTTATTATTAATCATGTATATATATTTAAGTAACCCTTCATGTAACCCATTTAATTATCCTAATATCTTGTAATCAAATCTTAATCGGTATACAACTTATAAAGTTAAGTATTTCCCTTATTCTAAACTTCCTATATTAATTCCCATAACTTAAAGTTAATAATATAAATGAGTTGATTATATTTCTCTATTTACCCTAAAGTAACATTTTAATCCTTTTATTTCTTCATAAAAGTTTATAACCTAATGTAATTATCAACATACTGTATTAAATGTTATTGTAACCTCCTAATATATATTTTCAATCTATAAAGTTTATTATCCAACTATACTTTAATTTTTATTACATTAAAACCATAGATTATAAGATATCTTATGAAAATTCAGAAATACAATTATTAAATTTATCCCCTCTTTCCTAAAAAGTCTCAAATTAAATATATAGTAACTATGATATTTTAGACATATTATAAAAGTTTTATTTCATAAAAATCTCTTTGTTAATTATCTAAATAAATCCAAAATACTCAGAACTTACAAAAATTATAACGTACGTTTAAAAAACTCAAAATTTATATTAATTTATAGCAAAACGAAATTACTTATAATTTCACACGTGTATAAATTTCATGTCAAAATTCATCGGGAAGATCATAAATTAGTCAAACAAGATTCAACCTACCAAGATCATTTTCATGTGCAGTCAAGATGCCAACTCTCAGATCAGGTTCTCATAACTAAAGCGATTCAATACAAGGTATTTATCAAGTTTAAAGAGAATTGTAGCTCTACACAGGGTGGAAAGAATCATTGAAAACGGAGCACTGTGGAGAAAGTTATAGACTCTTCAAGATTCGAGTTACCAATGAAATTATGGGTGCAATTGCGTCTTGACCGTGTTGATACTTGGCGTAACGCTCCCAAATGAGGACGATTCACTTTTGGTTGCCTTAAGGAAGTTGAGAGGCGTTAAATAGCTTTCCAACAGATATGGTGCATGAATTTTCGTACAAGGATGAGAAAGTTATGATAGTGACAAAAATCGGGTTTACCATTGTTTATGGAAATTCGAGGCAGAAAGTTCACGAACTGAATCAGGTGACGAACTTTAGACGACTTTCTGTACTAATTGGTAGTGATTAAGCCTTAGATGTCTAAAAAGAAGTTGAGGAGGAATCAAAGAGCTTTAAAATGAGCTATGGAAAAATGAATTTGGCTCTAGAACGAGAGAGTTATAGATCTCACAAGATCCGAGTTTACCAGGTCATTTCTGGAAAAATTCTGGGCAAGAATCTGACGTGATCGAGGTGGGGACTTTAGAGCTTAATCCTTTCAAACGATTGGGAACTAGCTTGGGGTTCCTTCAGAAGAGTTGTAGAGCAGTTAAAGATCTTGAAAACGAGTTATGGTTCGTGAATTTTCATTCACGAACGAAGGAGATATGGTCGAGCAAAGTTTACCGTATCTAATGGATTTCTGGAAATTCTGGGTTGCAGATTCTCGGGGAGGCAACTTTGAGACGGCATAACTTTTTGTGTGAGGCGAATTAGGTTTAGCTAGATAGATAGTTAGAAACTAGGTTAAAAGGATAAGAGAATGGTGAATGTTTGACGACAATTGGATGAATAGAACGAGAGTTATGGTCGTCTAAAGATTGACCAACGTAACATGCTAATCTGTTGAGATACTTGGGTGATTTTGGCTGACCGGCTGGAGCACGGAAACCGAGGCACGCGACTGAGTCAAGAAACCCTAGCCACGTTAGCAAACTTTAAAATTTTGGCTCTAAACTTCCCTAGATCATATCTTGAGCTAGGATGATGCGTTTTTCACATTCTTATTATCAATCTTCTTGGTTTTCCAAAACCTTTTTATTGGTATAGGTTTCATGGGCTGGTTTGACCATTCTAAAAAAGTCAACCCTAGCAAGGCTTAAGAAGCTTTAAGGTTTCTATGATTTTATATTGACTTTTATGATTCAAATCAATGTTCCAAATATTTATTAAATCTTTATAATATAATTGGAGTGTCTCAAAAAAATTTCAAGATTTATTGACTTATAAATCTTATTATTAATTCATATCCATATAATATTTAGTTTTAATTGTATTATTTAGGATTTAATAAAAGAAATCCCTAAATTAATTTTCATAATACCATATAATAATTTAATGTTTAATATAAATTAATTTAGGGGTATTTCAACTAGTCTTGCAAACTTAATTTATATATGGTTCTGAATTAATTACAGTGTGCAAGAAAATGTGCAACTAGAAGTCCTTTATACTAGAAGGAGAATATGTAATGATGATGTGAAGGACAATGATTAAAAATTAAATAGATTTTTTTACTAAGTTTCTGAAAAATAGTAACAATAAAAATAAAGTAGAGGAGAAACAATAAAATAATAAAAACAAAGAGCTAATTTTACGTATTCTTATAAGTTATTCAAGTTTAATTGATTGGTCAATGCTTTATCCTTCTAGAGTTATTAGGGATCTTATTTGTTTTGACTTTGTTGCGATTGATATTAAAGAGAACTTCACTGTTTATTTTACTTTGGAAAATTATTCTTAGAGACAATAAAGCTCATATTACCATAATACAAGGGAGGATTATCGTTAGAGCTGATACAGAGCCGCTCAACTTCAAAGTTGGCAAGGGTTTTACTTGTTAGATCAAGTTCCTTAAAGTTTTTATGATAACAAACATTCCTTGTGGGTTTTATTTTAATGAAGTGTTTCAGAAAGTAGGATTATCATAATCGCTTGACACGCAAGGTTGCAAGCGAGTTATTTTTGTTTGGTCGGTGCCCAACACGTCGGGCACATGTTCTAAACCACTCTGGGCAAAGCTCCAAGACAACTCAAACTCAATACAAAGACAGTAGTGACATAGCTGATCAAGTGGACCACTTGGAATATGTAATCATCACTTGGAAACTTCTTAGGAAGTGACATGAAGACATAAGCATCTACAAAGACAAGGGGCAAAAGCAATTGGTGCGACTTGTACCAAGCATGCCTTTCGGTAACCATTAAGACACATCCATGTGTATTGCCTGCAAGTCTACATCATCAAGTCATCACTGATAAAAGCATTAGCTGAGGCCCTAGAGAAGTTACTTGAGTTGCCAACCTGCGAAAGCTGCTTGAGCAACAGCTTGCAACCAGCAGCAAATGAGAAGCCTCCATGTGTTGGTATATCTTCAGGTGATCATTGTTGGAAGACATCAGCTTAAGCCAGAAGAAGAAAACAAGTTGATCTACCAACTTGCAAATATCAGCTACTAGCCACTTGTGGTCGGCGCCCACAATCACCACCCACATAGACCAATGGCTATCTTAAGGCTATTGATTACGGGTTTAAACTGTAATTAAAACCTTCATGGAATAGATGACACATGCGTTAATTACGATTTTGGATCGTAATTAACGGGGTTATTTAACCGTCATATTTAACTTCTATTCCACTAGTGAACTTATAGATGTGTTTACCAAGCCTCTTGACAAAGAGAGATTCAACAAGATCCTCAATGATCTTGGCATGATTATTGTAGCTTAAGAATTCTGATTACGTCCCTCGGTGATACTTTGATTGTAAATATGCATATTAGTGATAGCTATATCTTTGAGCAATAGGTGAAGGCTTATAAAGAGGTTGACAATCACTAAATATGTGTTAGAGTGTTAGAATCGTCAGAATTACCACTTGTTGAAGCTTGCTTGTAGAAGTAGAGAATTTTTACCAAAAAAATGGTAAAAGTATAGCTATTTGAAAAATTACAGTTGGAGGTAGAGTATGACAGTAACCTTGTCAGTGAGCGCTATAAGAAGTGAACGTGAGAAACAAAAAATTCATTGTACTTCATTGCTTCTTGCGTTTCATACTCTCGTTCTCTCTCTCTCTCTCTCTCTCTCTCTCTCTCTCTATCTCTATCTCTCTCTCTCTCTCTATCTCTCTCTCTTTATCACCTCACTCTCTCTCTCTCTCTCTCTCTCTCTCTCTCTCTCTCACACACACACACACACATAAAACTATCTTAAGATTGGGTGAATTCCTGAACTCCACAAAAACTCCCAAAGACATCAATTGCGGTAGTTAAGTGACTAGCACTAGTTAATTGTTCTCTCTTTAAAGAAATCTTCTTCAATAATGGCTCCAAGAAGGTAAGTAAAGGGTGGTAAAGGATCCAAGAAGTTGGCATTATGAGAAGGGACTTCTGCTCAGCCAGTTGAAAAACAACAACCAGGAGTGGAAGAAACCCAGAAGATGTCACCTACTGCAAAGAATGCTCTCAAGGTGAAGATCCTCGACGAGGAAGAAATTTCTCAAGCTGAGATGACGTATGTAGCAATGTATCTTCCAAATCATGCCACCTAAGCCAAAGGGTTTACATCCCCTGTAAGTGGTTCTAGACAAACAATTTCTTAATTACCTACCCAGTCAATGCCACCCTTATCTCTTCAGTGAAAGCTAAAAGACAAATTTCTTCGTCTACTGCCCTTGTCTCAAAATTAAAAAGAAAAATCACCCATTCACAAAAACAAGCTGCTACCTCTTCAACCTTCCAATAACAAGCCAATGCCACAAAAATCCAAAAGGGCCAAAAAACCCAAGCTCCACAAACCAAAGGTCAAGAATCACGAAGGATGAGTCCCTGTGGTGAGAAGGGTGATGAGGAGATCACATTATTAAGGATCTAACCTCTAGAGAGAAGCTGAAGAAAAAGTTTTCGGCTGTGGGTATGGATCTCAATCACTCAGCAGATGAGTCATAGGGGGAGGTTGAGGAACATGTCAGTGACAAGGAAGAGGAGCAGGTACAAGAGAAACAAAATGAATAAGAAGAATAATAGTCAAACAAATAAATGGATGAAGAAAAAGAAGCAGAAAATGAGGGAAAAGAAAAAGGTGAGAATTAAGAGTACCAAGAAGTTGGCTCTGAAGAAGAAATGGATGAAGAGAATAGTAGTCAGGGAAAGCCCCCTACTACTGAAGAAAAGAAGAGTAAGGAGCTATATGAAAGTGAACCTAGTCCTGAAGTCTACACCGATGAGCATATTAAAGAAGAAACCATGGAGAGGGTACTTTTGAAAATCCCCTAGGATATCAAACCCGTTAATATGAGAAGCCCCATTATCCTTTCAGAGAAACTCGGTGCATAATGTATAAAATCTCATGGTCTAGAATAGATTGTGGAGATGTTTGAGGCTTAACGATGAATGTTCTTCTTCTTATAACATACATGGTCTACCCTGACCATATGAGAGAGTTTACAAAGATACCTCTCGGGGACACCTTAAGATGAGTAGTACTATCGAAGGCAAGATGATAAGCATCAAGAAGGTTGATTTGGCCGAAATATTCAACATACCCAATAGAGGCATATCCTTGGATAAGGAAGTCTCCTGGAGTAATCTCGGTGAAGAAGGGGTTGAGGTTGTTCAAAGGTTTGAGGTTGTTGGTTTGAAGAATTACAGTTCTGCCCTGCTATTTTCGGTTGATAGAACGCTGCACAATATCGTCATCCACAACATCACTCCTCACTCTAAAAGATGAAATATAGTAGCTGCAATGGATTGGGTGATTATGCAAGCCCTCAAGCTTAGAAAGAGTATCAACCTTCCTATCGATATTCTCATATTTATCAGTGAGAGCAGTTTCATTAATTAGGGACTCATTCATGGACATGTTCTGGCAGAGTTGTTCATTCAAAAGAGAATCTTCACTGAAGGAAAGGTAGTTGAGTAGAGAGGCGTTTATGATAAAGTAGGGCTATAGCTGCTGAACAAGATGCAACTTCATTTTGTAGATAGAACACTGAAGGTGAAGGACCCTAAGAAGATGAAGGAAGAAAAGCGCACTGTCACTGTCAGTAAGCATAAAATGTCACTCAAGGAGGTTATTAGTGAAGAGACATGTGAGATTGCTGCTACACCAAAGAATATAGGGATACCTATTGATGCTAGTCACTTCATACTTCCCGTGATTCTCTTGACTCTAGAGGCCATTAGGGCTAGCACTAGGGAACCAGCTACAAAATCCCTTGTTGATGGTGTTATTGCCTTAAGCAAAGCCCATATCCTATGAGTGTTCTTCACCTTTTAGAGGCATCACTAACCCCCTTAAGGACGCTTAGAATTTTTACCAATCTTTTGCATAAAGCTTTATGTTATCTATTGCTCTAATATCTCTTTATCATTAATATATATTATTTCAATTACCATCTCTAGTTTTTGTGATCACTCCCTCTATTTTGTTGATGCCAAAAGGGGGAAGTTAGTATACGATTAAGTTTCGAACTTCTTATCTTTTGAATCACTTTTCTTATGTCAACATTTAGTAACTGCAGATTGTTTTTAAGTGTTTAACATAAGTTTAAAACCAATACTTAACTTAGGGGGAACTCTCGAAGTTAAGAAAAGCTTGCACATAGTTGTCATCATCAAAAAGGGTGAATTTATTGGAGTACAGTCCCTAAGTGTTTTGATGATAACAACTATGATCTTTGACGACTAACAAGATTTTATGAAAGTGCGCAGGAATTTTGAAAGATGGGGAAACTTTTAAAGTTTATTTATGGTTTTCTCTGATCTCATCACTGAACGGTCACATGGACATCACTAAAACATAGGACAAAGGCAACCGTGAAACTCAAAAATATTTGACTTGAAAACTTAATTGCTCTTAACCATAGATGACTTCTCCAATCATGGGGTGATCCAAGGCTCTTGTCTAGAAAGCACCGGAATTCGAGGTAATCAGTTTAAACAAACGGGTAGAAAAAGAAAAAAAGTGACATGTCGCTTTCAACATGTACTGTCACTTTCTTCCTTGAAAGAATGCCACTCTAAGAAGAGTTCTACCTGGAGAAATGAGTCCCAATGCACAAGATAGACTGAATCCGACGGTTTCTCATAAAGCCAATGAGGAACATATATCGAGGTGAGGCAAAGTCACTTTCAGCAAGTGATGTCGCTTTTTGTCTTGGGGTATGACTCTATAGGAAGAAATCTACTTTGAATAATGAGCAGCTAAGAGATCCCAATGTACCATCGCATTATCTTCATCAGCCAATGAGGTTTACAGACTCAAATGAAGATTTAATTCCAACACAAATGATCTACGTCCATGGCACAAGGAGAGCCACTAAATACTAAGTGAGACGGACATTCTCCTGTGCATTGATGGGACAATAAATTCTATAGTTGGAGTTTGAGAGCATAGTGTTATCATTATTATGCGTGAGTTGTTGTATGGTTGCTAGAGTGTCCCTGATTCTATATAACACATTAGTGAGGTGATCACTAAAGTGTTCTCCGATACCGAAAGAGTTCTGTGAGGTCTCTAGCAGTGGTCTAGAGTTGAGTAGGGGGTCTCTAGCGGTGGTCTAGAGAGTGGGTGACTATAGCGGTGGTCTATAGGGTGATGCAGCCGAGTGTGTCTTGACTTGTGTACATCAACCAAGGGTGTGTTGTGTGTGATGTACTCCCAAGTTCTTGTGTAGAACATGTGAGTGAGGGGGGCTTCCAGTGAGAAAGAAAAACATATCAATACAACAAAAATCCTAAAAATTGTCTTCTCTCTATTCTTAATTTCATCGGTAAAAACTCATACCAATCAACATTGTGCAGAAAAATAGAAAAATATATCACCACCCATTCAAATCTCTTTTTCTGGGCGAAAGCAATCAGTGATCCTTTCACTGATTTCAGCATCAGCTCTAGTGTTTACTCCGCCTTTCCGAACCAAGGGATTTGAAGTTTATAGTGATGCTTCTAACTATAGTTTGGGTTATATATTAGTGTAAAACATTCAGATGATAAGCTATGCCTCAAGACAGTTGAAGGAGTATAAGACTCGATACCCTACCCACGATTTGGAATCAACTGCTATAGTATTTTCTCTCAAAAATATGGAGACACTATCCACATGGCACTTCGTGCAAGGTTTTCACTGGTCATAAAATTCTCAAGTATACTTTTACTCAGAAAGAATAGAACATGAGATAGAAGATGGTTGGATATCATTAAAGATTATGATTAATAGATCTTGTATCATGAAGAAAAAGCCAATGTTGTGGCTAATGCTTTAAGCAGAAACTCGGTGTGGGTTCTTCCGGATGAGTTGGTTTGTGATTTTCAAAAGTTGAATTTGAATTTAGAGGTCACTGAATCAATAGAAGTTAATAAAGAAATTCAGCTATTAAAGGACAACGTGCAGATGTGAAATTGGAGAGAATCAAGGGTATGATGAAGAAAGATAAAGCAAGTGACTATGCAATTTATGAGGATGGAAGTATAAGATATAAAGGCAGGTGGTGTGTACCTCAAAATGTGTGGACTCATGTGGCCGGTTGAAAGTTCCCTCATCATTTTGTGTATTAGTGATTGTGTGATTAAGAATTAATCTATCCTTTTACTTGCTATGGACGCATGTGGTCGGTTGGTAGATATACATAGATATATATATATATATGTTCAAGCATTTTAAAGGTAAAATAAAGTTCATAGGGAGAAGCAGTGGTTACCTTAGTTTAATTAATTTTAGGTGGTCTCTTTGTGTGTTCTTTATGTTTTTTTTTTACCACATGTATTGATAGCCAAGTCCGTGGGGTTGGGAACGACAAGATAGAGACAAATATGTACGGATCTACAAACATGGGGGTAACACAACCGGGAATATCACCACCATTTGGTAAGTTTTAATATTAGTTACAACTTATTTTATACAAACTTTAATTTTAATTACATTCTTATCTTAATTATAGTCTAAATCAATTTTTTTTACAATTAAAGTTACATCCTCTACCCCATCCGATGCTCACAATCTTGGTCAAGATGATGATCAAGAAGATGATGATGCCCACAACACCACCGCTCCAACAAAATCGAGACAAGCTTCTTGGGTGTGGGCATACTTCACAAAGAAAGAAGATCCGCAGATGCCCGGGACATACAAGCAACATTGCAATATTTGCCACAAAGGACTTGCATGGGCGTTGGGCACCGGAACCGGAACCTTTGCAAAACATATGAAGACGCACAAGATCTACAAGGATACGACGGCAATGACGAGCGGTACGAGTGGTCAAACTAGGCTCACTGGGTTTAACCAACGATAACCCAATCCAGGTTTTTTTCATTATGATAGAGAAAGAATGATAGATGACATGACTAGGTTTATGATTGCTGAACAGTTACCTTTTAATTTTGGTGAAAGTCCTTACTTTGAAAACTTTGTTTGCACCACATTACAACCACAACATAGTAGAGTGCCTAGGAATACACTTAAACGTAGATCTTTTGCACAACATAGTAAAACTAGAAACCAACTTATGGAAATGATGAAAGCATTTGATGGTCGTGTTTCATTAACTAGTGATATGTGGACATCTACTGTAACACCCCAGTTTCCAGGATCTAAAACCACCACCTTAATTATTATTCATATATATAAATACCCTTTTTTACATCAACATACCTGTATTCATATATCATAGAAAGAGTTTACATCAGCGGAAGTTTTACAAAAGACAACCGGGAGTTACCGCCACACCTGCTACCCACTGCAGGCGCACAGGCTAATCCCCACCAATACTCCTGCTGTCAAAATTTCCATCGCCAAGTTCCTTTCCATACACCATACAACCAACCCCTTCCATTGCTAACCCTATGTTAGCTCTAAGTACCTATTTTACAGCCAAAAGATGAAGGGGTGACAAAAAGAGTTAACTACATCCCTCTCCCTAGTTTTCACCAACATACTCCACGAAACTATCAACCCAGTGTGTTATGGTTGAGTTACTCCCATACTCTGCATGTCTAAAGCCCTCGGTGGTCTGGATCCACTCCTCGTAGATAATCCTAGTGACTCCTGGTGACAGCTCCTTGCAACAAGTATAGTAAGCACACACATAAAGGGTATCGTACATGGTATCTTCATACCATGTGATCTCCCCGAAGAAGTCCGCCTGCAACCATAAATACATATATACGCCCAAAAGGGGTTGCAAGTAAAATCAGCGAAACTGAGTAACAAATACCACACCCTGTAAAATTCGTTTTCTCTTGGAAACTCATTTAACGATTATTATAAACACACACCCAATTACAAAGGAGTAAAATTATTAAAATGCTTCACGCCCATTTTACCTACTTTGCATTAATGACAAACCTGTAGGTCACTTATTTCAGAATAATAATATGGGATGATTCCCAATATGAAAGTTCCACTACCACCACCTCACCTTATAATCCTTAAGTGTGCACACCCCCTAAGGTTAACATAACACTTAGAGTACTATTGGTCATTCCTTTTCATGGGACATAAATGTAAAGAACCCGACTGATAAATCATGAAAGACTTAATTTTAAGGAAGGGCTAACCATAGCCCAGGCTAACCATAGCCTTAAATAATTATTCGCAATATCAATCCACCACCACAGGCAACATCAGTCAACTATACGGAATGGTAACGTATTGATAAAATACAATTTAACACCAAGAAATCCTTAAAAACCATACATACATTCCAAGTGCAAATATAAAAGTTCCACATTACAGTTTTAGCCAAAATTATGATAAAATGAAGGAATATGAGTGCATAAAAGTTACCTGGTTTCTTCGTGCCATTTTTTTTAAACTCTATAAGGTTTCTATAGCTTTGATGACCCTTAATCCTCCTCCTAAATTTCCCCACCACCAGGCGTAAATCTTCCTTCTTGCTCCAGCAACAATTCCCTTCGCCCTGTTCTCGGTTTTGAAATGTACTAATCCAACTTACCATGTTCTCGGTTTTGAAATGTACTAATCCAACTTACTATGTTCTCGGTTTTGAAATGTACTAATCCAACTTACTATGTTCTCGGTTTTGAAATGTACTAATCCAACCTGCTCTCGGCTTTTATACTAATCTAACTTGCTACGTTTTTACATTCTCGGTTTTATTCAACCTCCTAGGATATTAATAAATAAAGGGAGAGTGAGGATGTTTATCTTATCTGTGGAAGAAATGACTGTCGACAAGAATTTCCAACAACAAAGTGAATATATAACATAATGACACCTCTCATACATGCCTTGGTGTTCACTTCCTATTGATTTAATTTGTTGGCTGCTTCAAATTCAAGACAGCAAGGAAATTGGCAATCATTGCTGGGATAAGTACAAGTACGAGGTATTTGTTGGCTGCTCAAATCCAAGACAGCAAAGAGATCGGCAATTATGCTGGGATAAGTATGAGATTTAAATGAGTAGATAGGATAAGATTACTTATGATATTAATAATTACAAGAAGACAAAATAACTAATTATAAGTAGTATATAAGACTAGGTTGGTAATTTTATCAAATATATGCTAACTGAGAAATTGTTAGGATAATTATATACATAAAAAGAATAAAATACTAAACTAATCCTACAACTCTACTACGGGTAGCAAAATAAAACCCGGTCGGAGTATAGTGTAAATATATTACGACCGAGAGTATCGTACCCAAGGGACTTATAGAAAATTAGTCCTAATCCGGGCAAAAGCCTATTCTATAATAATAAGGGGGGAAATGTAAATGACCAATAATTAACTAAAACCTATCTAAATGCGAGGTTTAGGACTAAACCACCCTAAGTAACAACATGATCACGCAATGCAACTTCAAGACACGAACTTAACCAACCAACATGATTGTGCCGGATGTCCTGCCGGACATCAGATGCACGGCATATTCAAAGTCTTGAATGTGCCGGACAGGAAGCACCCGCAGTGCATCCGGCACGTTCATTGGTGAAAACCACTCTCTTGCTTCGAACAAGAAACTCAAAACCCATTAACAAATCGAGCATATGTCATGCCACGAAATGAACAAGGAGATGGGGGAAGATGGATTAACTCGCAATCTTTAATGCTAACCCTAAATTATAGATGAAAACATCAAAGACCACTAAGATTTGTCTAACCTATCCTACTCTTGGGAAATTCCCCCTCAAGTAGAATTTGCATAAAGAGAACGAGTGATCAACTAATTCACTTGCACTAAGAACCAGAATCTTAATGAACGCTTGAATTTGTATTGAAATAATCATATTGTTTACATAGAAGGAATTCATCCCTAGCCAAAGCCTAACAAGGATTTCTACTTCACCATCCACTAAAATAAGGAAGAAAGACATAAGGGATAAGGAGATTGAACATAGCCTCAACCCGAAAAAGGAAATCTTCTCTTCTTCTTGTGGATGGATCCGTAGAAACGCCTTGGACACCAACAGATGGAATGTGGCGGAAATTAGGACGTGGATGGAGTGTATATGTATGTTGGAATGTGTTCAATTGTAGCCTTCCTCGGCCTATTTATAGGCATTAATTGTGTCGTTGCCGGACGTCGTGCCGGATCACCAGTAGCCGGCACACGTGATAAATGCGCCCAACTGTTAACGGTCGAAACCGTCAATTCCGCGCGAAACAGTGCATATGCCGGGTAGAAGATACCCGGCATCACACCCGGCATCATCCTTTTCACCAACGGTCAATAACTGCTATCGCTTGGTCAACCGTGGCGACTCTTCACTTATGCCGGATGGAATCTACCCGGCATTAGGTCCGGCAAGGCCTCTTTCCTGTTCTGTGCTTATGCCGTGCAGAAACTACCCGGCATGGAGTCCGGCTTCAACTGAACTTTTGCCTAGAAAATCATTCCTTGCACAGAAAACACATAAAAACATAAATCTGCACAAATTTTATACTTTAACATATAATAAGCATAAATAACATATATTTAACCTTATTTAGATAAATATAATACTAAATTTAATGCATAAAATATGATAAGTCTGCGACTTATCAATATATAAATCGGTAACATTGATAATAAACTAGCTAGGTATATACATTTACAATCGGTAATATAAACTTAGCTTGTCATTGTAACAATGATGCATTTTAACATTACAGTCGGTAATATAAATTTAACATGTCACTGTAACAATGACA
This sequence comes from Limonium bicolor, assembly GCA_023374045.1. Classification (NCBI taxonomy): domain Eukaryota; kingdom Viridiplantae; phylum Streptophyta; class Magnoliopsida; order Caryophyllales; family Plumbaginaceae; genus Limonium; species Limonium bicolor. The sequence continues at coordinate 114,290,052 of CM041782.1, read as the reverse complement.
CATTTTAACATTACAGTCGGTAATATAGATTTAACATGTCACTGTAACAATGACACGTTTTAACATTACAGTCGGTAATATAGATTTAACATGTCACTGTAACAATGACACGTTTTAACATTACAGTCGGTAATATAGATTTAACATGTCACTGTAACAATGACACGTTTTAACATTACAGTCGGCCACTTTTACCAATAAACTAGGATATAATAATAATGGATAAGACTAAAATAACTAAGCAAGCTATGATCGATTTAACAGTAGTAATAGTGGATAAGACCAAAATAACTAAGAAAGGTATATATATACATAACCGATTTAATAGTGTACTGTACTAGCAAGTTTAGTTGCGATAATGATGGGCTGATAACATAAATGGATGCCGATAATTTTAAGGCTATGTTTGGCCTGATTTTAGCTGGAAAATAATGATTATATTAAGGTATAAACTAGGTAAAGATAACAAGAGAATAAACTAGCTAACTATGTACATTTACAGCCGGTAATATTAACTTAACATGTCACTATAATAATTACAGTCGGTAACTATAGCTAAAAACTTGTTACTTGGTCGGTTAATACATGGCTATAATACAAGGCTGAATATATATATATATATATATATATATATATATATATATATATATATCACGTCTAACTCCTAATTGAAATATCAATATAAATGATCACATGATAATTTAATCTCTTGCTAAGGTATGATAACTAAATAACTAAGGGAAAATTCACGAGATACCTCTGTTTTCTTTCGTAATTCATAATATACCCCTGTGGTTTTAGTAATTCAACTTTAAACATGCTTAAATGTTGTCCAAAATTGATGAAACTTTACATGGATGATGCTAAAGTGTTATATTTTGGTCCAATATCAAATTTGAAGTTTTTAAGCTAACATGTGACCTGTGGGACCCAATGAACAGTCACATGTTCATTGGGTCCCACAGGTCACATGGAAGCTTAAAAAACTTCAAATTTGATATTGGACCAAAATATAACACTTTAGCATCGTCCATATAAAGTTTCATCAATTTTGGACAACATTTAAGCATGTTTAAAGTTGAATTACGAAAATCACAAGGGTATACTGTGAATTACGAAAGAAAACAGGGGTATATCGTGAATTTTCCCAATAACTAAAGGTACGGCGTATTTCTAAATCTATCAAATTCATGTATATAAGCACGTACGACTTATATATTCCAAACATTTGAGTTTATCCAAGACTATTCTAAAATTGATTGTAATGTATTTGCTTCCTAAAATCTGTAGCTATTATAATACATGTGTACATGTCTACAATTTTCATTTGTATTTACTTATATCAATTTCAAGTAAACACACACACACACATAAAATAACAAGGAAGGTATATTTTGTAGTTAGGATTTTCCAGGGTGTTTCATTCTCCCCTCCTTAAATAAAGCTTCGTCCCCGAAGCTATTCAATCACAAATGATTCAGCAACATCACAAAATGATCTCAAGCGAGTTAATACTTACTACATTCTACCCGTAATTGTTTAAGAAATTTCATACCACATAATTGTTTAAGAAATTTCACATAAAATAATGGTTCTCGTAGAGCAATAACTTATTTTAAAACACACATCCAATTTATAAGTATAACAAACACATATCATCAAGCAATCATATAACAATCCCAATGACTTTCCCAGTTTTGCCTCAAGCTCTTCCCTACTTCAAAAAAAGTTTCTCCTAAAACTTTACCTACTAACCTTAACCAAAGAGTTCTGGGTGCTGAGTTCTTATCTTGCTTTCGAGCTCCCATGTAGCTTCTTGTATTCCATAATGAGTCCACAGAACCTTGACTAAAGCCACAGACTTGCCTCTGGTTTCTCTTGTTTTATGATCCAAAATCTTAATTGGTCGCTCTTCATAAATAAGATTTGGTTCAATTCCCACCTCTTCTGGTTGCAACACATGTGTTTCATCTAGAACATACTTTTTCAGTTGTGATACATGAAAAACGTTATGTACTTTATCCAGCTCCATTGGTAGGGCTAGTCGGTATGCCAATTTCTCCACTCGTTCCAGAATATCATAGGGACCAATGAATTTAGGTGCAAGTTTCCCTTTCCTTCCAAATCGCACCACACCTTTAATTGGTGTTACCTTTAAAAACACCTTATCTCCCACACTAAACTCAAGTGGTCTTCTATGCGAATCTGCATACGACTTTTGTCTGTCTTGAGCAGTTTTCAACCTCTGTTGAATATTTTTAACTTGTTGTGCCATTTCTTCTGTTAATTCTGGTCCTATCATAATTGCCTCTCTTGAATCATCCCAGCATAACGGAGTTCGACACTTCTTTCCGTATAGTGCTTCATATGGTGCCATGTGAATACTTGAATGATAACTGTTATTGTAAGAAAATTCAATTAAGTGTAACTTATCAAGCCAAGATCCCTGATAATCCATCGCACATGCACTTAACATGTCTTCTAAAGTTTGTATAGTCCGCTCAGTCTGCCCATCCGTTTGAGGATGATAAGCAGTACTAAGATTTAACTTCGTTCCCATAACATTCTGAAACTGGGGCCAAAATCGTGAAGTAAATCTTGGATCTCTATCAGAAATAATCTCCATAGGAACACCATGATATTTAACCACAAATTTGACATAAGCATCAACAAGTTGTTCCATCGACCACGTGCTTTTCATAGGAATTAATCTAGTAGTCTTGGTCAGTCGGTCTACTATCACCCAAATTTGGTCTATCCCTCCTTTAGTGGGTGGTAACCTAACTATAAAATCCATGGATACTGAATCCCATTTCCACCTGGGTATATCCAAAGGTTGCATCATACCTCCCACTTTATGACGTTCAAATTTAACCTTTTGACATGTTAAACACTTGGATACATGCTCTGCTACCTCCTTCTTCATATTTGGCCACCAAAAGTATTTCTTCATGTCCTTATATAATTTATCTCCTCCAGGATGCATCGAATAGTTGGAGTTGTGAGCATCCTTCATTAATCTTTCCTTGAGATCCCCACAAGTACCTGGTACACACCATCTTCCCCGAAACCTTAAACTTCCATCTTCATGAATTTTAAAGTCTGGAGCTTCTCCATTTTCTACCTTTTCCTTTATTTTCTTTAACTTTTCATCTTCCTGTTGACAATCCAAAATCTTTGCGTATACATCAAGGAATGCCTGCATACTTGCACATATTTCCTTCTTAACTTCTCCAAGTGTCACTACCTCAAGATTTAATTTCCTAAAATCTTTCACTAGCTGGTCCTGTAGTCTCCAATTTGCTTCACCTTCATGATTCCTTTTCTGACTTAAGGCATCTGCCACCACATTGGCTTTGCCTTCGTGATACAAAATTTCCAGATCATAATCCTTAATAAGTTCTAACCACCTCCTTTGCCTCATATTAAGCTCCTTCTGAGTGAAAATATATTTCAAGCTCTTGTGATCTGTATAGATCTTACATGAGGTGCCGTATAGGTAATGTCTTCAAATCTTCAATGCAAATACCACTGCAGCAAGTTCTAAATCATGCGCCGGATATCTCGTCTCATATTCCTTTAGTTGTCTTGATGCATAGGCTATTACTTAACCATCTTGCATTAAGACACATCCTAAGCCATACTTGGATGCATCGCTGTAAACCTCAAAACCTTCTGTACCACAAGGTAATGCAAGAACCGGAGCTGTAGTTAGTTTTTACTTCAAAATTTGGAAAGCTTCCTCGCACTTATCATCCCACTTGTATGGTACTTCTTTCTTCATCAAGTTCGTAAGTGGTTTCGCAATCTTGGCAAAATCTTGAACAAATTTCTTGTAGTATCCTGCTAATCCAAGGAAACTTCGAACTTCTCTAACATTCGTTGGTCTAGGCCAATCTTTAACTGCCCAAATTTTTACAGGATCTACGGAGATCCCATCTCCTGTTACCACATGACCAAGAAACGATACTTCCTTAAGCCAAAATTCACACTTTGATAACTTGGCATACAATTTATTTTCTCTCAGAAGCTGAAGAACTTAACGTAGATGATCCGCATGCTCCTCTTCACTCTTTGAGTATACCAATATATCATCAATAAATACTATGACAAATTTGTCGAGAAATGGATTAAAAACTCGATTCATCAAATCCATAAAGATTGCTGAAGCGTTGTTAATCCAAATGGCATGACTACAAATTCTTAATGCCCATACCTTGTACGAAAAGCTGTCTTGGATATGTCTTACTCTGCTACCTTCAATTGATGATAGCCTGATCTCAAATCAATCTTTGAGAATACCTTAGCTCCTTGAAGTTGATCAAATAAATAATCAATTCTAGGCAAGGGATACTTATTCTTAATAGTAACATTATTTAATTCCCGGTAGTCAATGCATAATCGCATGCTTCCATCCTTTTTCCTGACAAACAAAACAGGAGCTCCCAAAGGTGATGCGCTTGGACGGATATAACCTTTCATTAACAATTCTTCTAACTGCTTCTTTAATTCTTCCATCTCGGTTGGTGTCATCCTATAAGGATGCTTAGATATTGGAGTTGTCCCTGGTACCAAATCTATAGTAAATTCAATCTCACGGTCTGGTGGTAAACTTGGAATCTCATCCGAGAATACATCTGGGAACTCTCGTACAACAACCACATCCTCAATTGCTGGGTTTGCCTCTTTATCTTGCCCGGAATTCTCTTCTTGGATGTAATATATAAAAACTTGATCTTCAGGCTAGAGATCTTTCCACAACTTCAAAGCAGATACTACCTTCTTGTTTTGGGTTCCATTCCTAATGTATGACACCCTTTTTCCTTTATTTCCTTGTAAACTTATTTTTTGTTTCACACAGTCTATACGTCCTTTATTCCTACTCAACCAATCCATCCCTAGGATTATGCCAAAATCTCCTAGGTCGAATTCTATTAGTTCCATCTCGAACTCATTGCCTTCAATACATATCTTTACATGAAATACCCCAAACCTTAATATATTAATGAAATATCTAACTAGGATATACTAAGGCTAGAACGTGCCTTAGAAACATTAGAAGAAGTGTTAAATAACAATTTACACCAAAACATGCTTTAGGAACAATTAGAGCAAAAGGTGTTTTAAAGAGCACAAATAAATTAGGGAACTACAAATAAGTTCCCAAGAGATTTAAAATGGGAAATACCTCTAAGAGTAGTAATACGCATTAAGCGGAATTAGCGTTTAAACCGAAAACGCACCTTAGAGCACAAAAATGTGCTTTAAAGGAAAAAATGTGCTTTAAGCATGTATACATGGAACGAAAAGGCTAATGAGCCTAAATACCATAAATAAATAAGGGAACAACAATTAAATGGTCATAGGAGCCATTGCATATACACACAAATTAAGTATACAAAGTCCACAGTAAACAGGTACTAAACTGACGAAAGTCAAGAAAAAACCACTAAACGACTTGGTTTAAATTGGAATGAGCAACATGCTATTTCATGAAAAAAGTTTCTAAAGGTTGTAAATATACTAAGGACACATTTAAACTAGCCAAAACAAATTGTATAATCAATGTGAACTCAGAAGCATATAAAATGGTGTTTTAAGGCCTTTTTGGCTATGTAACATACCTAACACATGGTATAAGTCCTTATGAACGAGTTTAATGCATCTAATATTACATAAATATAAGGAAGAAACAAAAAAATCAGACAAAATCATGACTAAGGCTTCCTACTTCATGATGAGTCATTAAAGGTGTTAAAATTCAATTTTGCTTACTTTACACCTACCATGACTTTCCTTGATTTCCTTATCACCTTGTCCCTTTAATAATTCATTAATCAGACACTTACCTGTCATTATGAGAGCTCCCAAACTCGTATCTCCTCCTCTCTTTGAAGAAACTCCATGAAGAACACCATTTACCTAGATTAGAACATTAAAGAACACCTTGTCTTGCACAGATCATAACTTTCTCATCTTAAGTCCAAAAAACAAGCTTGATATCTCGTTGGAATCCTATTTCGAAGAGCTTTACAACCATATCTCATGAGCCCCCAGATTATCAGGAAAAACCACGAAGAAGTGCCTTTGATTCTCGAGGTAAAACATTTCCTTTTTTAAAACTCTTCCTTCTTTGATTTTCATCAAGGCCGAGTGCCTAGGGTTACTAACCCTTCTTATTCTTCATCTTATCCTATGATTTTGGAGCCAATTTCTCTAGCAAATTGCTGTCAAAATTTCTAAGGAAATCAAGCTTAAATATTAAGCTAATGGTTAATATACAAGGTAAATCCTACAACTACCTATTTCAAGGTTCTAATTGTTGATCTATATATGATCTAACATATTGTTCATCTTATTATTTATTGCCGAAATTTTGGTGATTAATATTCAATTTTTTAGCTTATTAAAAGTTCATGTTTATTAAATCTAAGAATAGATTTATACTCCTTATGATATAAGCTTCAATATAAACTATCATAATATACAAGAAAAATTCATATACTATGAATTTCAATATGGCTGAAAATTAAGGGCTTATTAATGAGTTAGAAAAATTATATATCTTAGTTAAATTAAAGGAATTAGAGTACTTAAGAGTAATATGTAAAATTTAGGAAGTTTTGGTACCTAAAGGTGAATACCGAAAATTAATGGGGTCAATAGGGAATTTTTGAGAGTTTAGATGATGAGAAAATAATTGTAGAATTAAGTTTACAATTTATAAAGAGTTTATAAGTGTTATAAGGAATTTATAAGGTTTTCGGTATATTTAAGGTTAATAAAAGATGGTATTTATATACTATAACATTAGATAATTAAATCTGGTGATTTAGAGATGTTAAAAATGATTTTTGATGTTCAAAAATCTGTAGGAAAATTAGTTACGAAAACTAGAAATTAATTGGAGTTAAATTGGTTAATAAATGAGTTAGGATAAAAGAAAAGACCACAAGGGTAAAATGGTAATTTCCCTGGTCATACGTGGTCAAACTTGTTCAATTACAGTTTATAAAATGTTTAGAGGAGCTAGAATAAAATTTGTAGCAAAAGATTAGATATTAAAAGGATAAAGGAATAAAAAGTTAAGTTAAATTAACTTTAGGGGTAATATTGTAAATTATGGAAAGTTAGGGGGTTTGACCATAAAAGACTGGTCAAACTTGGGTATATTTTGGTTATTGACCAAAAGTATAAAAGAAATTAATTAAGTAAGACTTTGGAAGAAATTAGAAATAAAAATAACAAGTTTAGAACTTATTATGAGTAAAATAGAGATTAAGAGAAAACTATGGGTAAGTAATGTAAATAACACATTTTTATGTGCTTAGAAGGTTAAGGAAATTAAATAAAGAATTGAGAAACAAGTTGTAAAAGAAACAAAGTTAAGACGGGGTTAAACGAGACCCGAATATAACTTAAGGTATACGAGGGGTATACCCGTAATTTAATAAGTATAGGAGAAATCAATACTTAATGTATTTTAAAGAAAATACAAGTTATATTGGAAAAAGAAATAAATACTTATTGATACGGAGTATCATACGGACGTATACGTAAATTTTGGTATATATGGAAAATACCCGTATACGTGAATAGTACCCGTATACATGAATAGTAAATACATATACACGAATAGTAAATACGTATACATGAATAGTAAATACGTATACATGAATAGTAAATACGTATACATGAACAGTAAAATGCAAGACATATACGTGAACAGTAAAATACGAGATGTATACGTGAATAGTGAAATACGACGAATAGTAAAATACGAGGCCGTATAAATGAATAGTAGAATACGAGACCGTATAAATGAATAGTAGAATACGAGACCGTATAAATGAATAGTGAAATAAGGATGAATAGTGAAAATACAAAAACCTAATACAAGGTCCGTATAAGTCTAAAGTTGCTAACTGTGCAACTAAATAACTGCTAACGATTAGTATTAATGAATTAGAATTGAGTTTAAAAACGCTCCTAAATGAACAAACCGTTTAACGGTATACTATTATACCCGGGTTAACCTAGGAAGAGGTTTAAGTTGAAAAGAGAACCCAATTAGTTCTAAGACACAGGATACTAATACTAGTTCTGGTTACAGATCTAGATAGTCGGAGGCGTTCGGCGGATTAGGCGAACGTGGGATTAAGAGCTAGCCAATCTCCGGTGTACGGTATGGGATTCTTGTAGCTTGTTTGCTAACGGGGTCTACCTCGGTTTGTGTGCTATGTTATTGTGATACGACCAAACAAGATTAAGCATGAAACGATTACTGTATTGTTATTGTGTGTCCATTGCACACTAACACGACTTGATTCAGAGCTTGTTCATTAACTATGTTTAGTAACAATTGTATAAGGTTATAAATACCCCTATTGTTAGTTGGTTAATACCGAGAGAGGTTTAACTAACAATTGTCAATGAGACTTCAACTAACTGGAACTTGAGAGGAATCCGGGACTGACTCCGGTCATGCATGTTTAGGTTAGGAGGTCGGCATCTGTATCAGATCTGTCTTCCGCATATGGCTCGTCTACGACTTGTCGCCTAGGGTCGACAAACAGACCCGACCATCTCGAGTGAACAGTTCGAGGTGGGAGGCAAATTCAGGAGGCGGGGAGGGTCAAGCCACCCCTCATAACTTAAGAATTAATGTTTATTAACCCAATGGAGCTAATAACTCATTGGCTAGGGTTACCTTGACCCGACAAAAATAAACAATTCAGTTAGAGAACAACCAGTTCTTTAAGAGAACGGTTGACACTTATAAGGTATGGTCAAACACGAGAACTAAACAATTCTCAGGCCTCAGGAGTTAGGAATCTAACTTACTCATTAATGGGCGTCCATTACGACGTTCGATTTATTGACTGTGAATGTTTCACATGTGTTGTTTGTTATCGTACTTCTTATTATTATTTGTATGAATAAACTGCATGTACGAAAGTAGTCGTGTGAGCCCTGTTAGCTTGTGGGCTGCACGTTTTCTGTACCAGCATGTGCTGAGCCCCTTGGGGCCTGTGATTTAAACTTTGCAGGTAGGTAGACGAGGACTCAACCTGAGAGTAGGAGCGGGTAGAGTACTTCGGGTTGCTTTTACATTTGTTACACGAGTTGTGCATGTACACTCGTTTAGTTAGTAATTGATGAGATGTTAGTATGATGTATTAGGATATGAGATACTCGGTATAAGTTGTGGTTTATGATTGTATGTATAGATGCTCGAGTAATTATCCGGTTAGTCAGACCGTGACTTGTAAGAGAATAGGCCTAGTTAGTCACGTGGGTGACTAACGGCGGTAACACCAATTTAGTAGAACTTTTCCGCTGCGTTGTTAATGAACGAGATGGACTTAGGGCGACGATCTGTATTTGGAGATGGGGTGTTACAAAAAGTGGTATCAGAGCGTAGTTACGCTCTGATGACTGGAAATTACCGAGCTTAGGAATTACCGAGTTAGGAACTTTAGACTTTGGGATAAGGGTTGAGTTAGTGCGAGAGGTGCGTTAGTTAGGATTCCCGATGTGTATCGGATATCTATAATACCTGACCCGCCCTCCGCCCCCTGGTTCTAAGATACCGGAAATGAACGCCAGAGAGATGACAAGCTTTCTCTTACTCGGGAAAACCCGATCTGGCAATTACTTAGCATTATGCAATACGAGAAGCACCTCGTTATGCAATAGTCTTTCAAGACTTGAAGGTCCTAATTGGAGCGCAACGTTGAAACAGGCGCTACCACGGAATCCTACCAATGAGAGAATAATAATTACCGGCAACATGGGTCGACATGCTACGCAGTCGATATAACCCCGCCATACCAGTAAGAAGGAAAGTACTACAAGTGCAATGAGAGGACAAGAGAAGTGACAGAAACACCGAACAACAGTCCAAAAGCGCAATAACAGCGGGATAATACCGCACAAGAGCATAGGGACTACCTAAAAGTCAATTATGAAGCGGGTAACTCCAAACTTATACAAAAAAGGGGTTGCAAAGACCTAACTGCAATAGCTCAACGACTACGAATGCATATGCAAGTCATACTCCAAGATAGGACTATAACGTAGTGCCTAAGGAGAGTCAATACTCGATAACCTCGACGAAGGTGTGGAAATGAGAGTGAGAACCAAGGCGAAAGCAAAAGAAAAAGGGTTCCCCTCATAAAGAGGAATACCCTGATAAGTAACTATACTAACAACAGCAGTCAGGAAGCTGCCCAGATAATCAATTAACCAAAGCCAAAAAGGGCAAAGAAGGAGTCCCATGGACTACCACCTACATGGAGTTTAGGAGAATGTACCACCGACGTACACAGTACCGATAGCCCATCTTGCATGGCGCACTTGCCTTGGCAAGTGCCCACAATGAAGCTTACAGGAAGCCGTGAAGACCAAATGGTAAAAACCACGGATATAATACATATTAACACCGGATTACAAATCCTTAAGACTGAAGAGCGAAATTGGAGGGCCTGACGGCCTGACCATGACAACTAAATCAATACACCAGTCAGCAGGGAGCTGGACTTGGTCAGGAAACTAAACGACGTGAGCATCAGCAACAGACAACCGACACTACAGGTAAGAACATCAACCCAAAACCAAGCCTAACCTTGAATGGAAGAACCGTAAAGAGATTACTCAACAATGTGAGAAGACCAGATGTAAGTAATAACCTACAAGGAAGGTATTACGACATACAATGAAGATGGAGGACATAACAACTTTCAATAAAAACGGGATGAATTCCCAGAATAATACCATTAACAGCACTCTTCATTGAAGATGTTGATAAACCCCAGAAACAGAATCAGAGAAAACAAATTTAAGTAGTGACCTACCTAGGATCAAAAACGTGCAACGGAAGAGAGAATCTTAAATGGACTACACCATAGAGTTGGTATAGTTGAGCAGAAAAAGACCCATAAACGATGGTTAGTATTGCTTGCCTAACTCATTAACACCCAAGTATGATTAGTCATTAACGGGTGGCGTAGTCAACGAAAGTTGAACAAAGTATTGACATGGCAGCACATGATAGCCAGGGTAAATATCCGACTTAGACACCTAAAGGCAGAGGCCTAATGAAAACTAATCCTTAATTGCTAAAAGACGCAAGTCTATGAGAGCGAAGGTATTGTCACAGACACTGATTAACATCGGATTACCTAAGCGAACTTCCACAGCAGGAAGCGAGTTACAACAACTTATTGTTAAACCCAATGGTACATCCAATGATGAGGCCAACATTGGCAGAGTTCAGAGAACTAGAGAATTACGTGGATAACCTACAGATGATTAAGAATACAACAGTGAACCGAACACCGGCTATCACTTGAGACTAATCAAGCATTAAGGGCCTACGAGCCAAGGATGTTAAATACATCAGAGCTCGAGGCGCAGGAAAACATAAAAGGCTTATCTAGGCCATGAATGAACTACAACTCGTACATACGAGTGGTTATGAAAACCTATACTAAATTGAGGAAGAATTGCCAGGAAAGGGCACCAATGAGAATGTTGAGATAGTGCTATTGACAGGGGTGGAGAACGAACCATTCCTTTTAGGGTGGGGATACCTCTCCTTGTTGTGTGGCCACGAGTGGGAATAAACCCCTCAAAAAGGGCTTTCACTTCTTAGAGATTGAATACTCTCTATTGGAGAATGGGAACCGTAGACCTTGAAATTACCTTAGAACATTCCAGTTACACATAAATAATATGGAAGGCTGCAGAGACAGACCTCATATCCAACACCCAGGATTTAAGAATCAGCAATCGTCAGAGATAAACATTGTGAGTGTGCAGTATGGCACGTCAAGTGACCAACGCTCAAAAGAGCTTGTGATTCAACGGATGACTTCTTCAGTAACCGGTTAAATTACATGGTAAATAACATCATAAAGGATGAAAGAATGTGAAAGAAATTAGCCTACTTACGAACCTGAGATTGAAGCAGACACCTTCATATTAAAAGATAACCATTTTACAACACGATACAGCAACCGCCAAACACCGAAATTAGAGAACTCCGAGTGTGTTTACACCATGAAAGGGATTGAAAATAAGACAAGACGTTGAAGTCAACAATTGAAGAATTGTGCCATCAATGGGCAATATGAGAAAGCTAAAGCTACTTCGATAGTGGAGGCCATGAGAATAATACCTATCAGGTAGATTAAGTTACAGTGCGCAGCAAAGCAACCACTATATATAAGCCATCAAATATTGACACGAAAGCAATCAGATTTATGAATTAAAAACCGATGTAAGTAAGGTGATGAAATGGGAGATAGACTGTGCAGTAACGCTGGTAGCCTGGACCATGTGATGAAAGGTTTCACAGGAAGCACACTGTCCATTCCATAAGAAGCTGGAAGTACATTCCTAGTAGATCGACATGAGAAATAAGATAAGAGGCTCTAAGGAAAGAGACCTCAAATTACTAAGGGATCGAGTTCGTACCAAATACAGAAGGTATAATGTAGTTATGAACCCAGTAGATGGATATTCCTTGATTAAGTACAAGAAGAACGACATGTGCATTATTATGGAATGATGAAAGAGGAGATCGACAATAGAATACTTCACAAATTAGCTATAACCAAGCGTGTGACGAGCACTACGAGTATACTTAAACAAGATGTGGGACGACCGCACTCCAAAGGAGCTTGTGGGCCTGAAGGACTTATTTATAAGTTAGTCGGGTAAGTAGAAATGTATCATTAAGGTACCCCATATATGTAAGCGAGTAGTGTAAGAAACACGAGAAGTAGTCGACTCCGTACGACAGTCAGCGATGCAAACTCACACCAGAACAGCATTTTACCGCGGACAATTGAGGGGGAAGAACTCAGTTAAACCAATGAGATTAAAAGAGTCAGAGAACTCATTCTATGAGGAAACAATTAAGGGTTATGGAGTGCGAGAAGCACTAATTAGTAAGTATGGACAATTTATATGTCTCAAGATTTTCAAGGAAACTGTGAAGAGCAATAAGCACTAAATAGTGAGTCTAGATTACACAGGAATCTCAGACTGAGGGTCAGTTAGTAGGAAACAAATCAGACGCTGGAAGGCGTAATAAGAGTATGAACATCAGATCTCCAGAGAACTGGATAGACAAGCTATAACTCATGGAGACCGTGTATAGATGAAGATACCACGCGTCCATTAAGAGACCTTTATTCCTAAATTCTAAGGATACAAACGAGCTGTAAAACATATTGAAGATGATAAGAAGGGCAAACTAAGCCCCAAGATTATCAGAGTCGTGCAGCAGAAGCTAGTGGACCGTATCTTAAAAGGTTTGATAGACCTAACAAATGAGAAGAAGGAATGATGTGTCTCACATCTTCCAGTCGAATAAAATATACGACTTATCTACCAAATACTTTGGAGCCTTAGAGGCTACACTGGAACACAGTTGTAAGATTGGTATGAACACCAATAAGAATCCTTGATATAGAGACTAAGCCATTACCATGGTGAAGACCCTCTGACCCAATCATAATGTGAGATAGACTACGTGGAAGCTAGGATGCTCCATGACACCTAAACATCTTGAACCTATGTTCAAGGATGATATAATGTTGATTATATGGGCGTAATCCATTTTAAGGGGGGTAGAGCGCACAATCGCTTAGCCTATATTTCACGTATTGAGTACGTAACCTACAGTGTGCATAGCACAATACAATTAGTTGTGATGTTTGATATGTATGCTATATAAACACATGTATTCATTCTTATGTGGTTGTGGTTATTACGCACAATTAGATGCGGATACCAGATGTATTAGAGGCTTACCTCGTTAACTTCGGTGCGAGAATTCAGGAAAAGAGGAGTAGAAACTCCAGGGGAATTAAAATCCCTACGATATGTATTGATATGAGACCAAATATGGTAATGTTATGAGGTATGAATCGGTATGAGACCGATGTAGGACCTAGTAGGAATTAAATTCCCTAAGTAATTGCTGAGAGGTGAATTAAGAATGACTGATGGATTGAGTTCCATAATTTGGAGATGTATTGATTTATGATTATGACTAGAAGGACTAAAAGATAAAAAATGCTACATGAATAATTATTTGGTTGTTTGAAGTTGACGTGGGAGGTAGAACTTGATCTTGGCCAGATCAAGGAAAACTTAACACAAATTGGGGTGAAAGGATAGTTCAACACTGATGCTGATCACATCAGGGTCAGATGATTCCTGAAACTCCCTACAAGTGGTCACAATTAGCCAAGTTAAGAGTAGATGCAGTAGCATAAAGTGGAATTGGAGTTGACATGTATTTTCTTTACTAAGACTCGCTCACGAACTCGAGGACATGAAAACCTTTGTCTCCGGACCGGTTACATGAGGAGTATACAGTAAAGAATATACAAAGAGTATTTTGATTACTAAAACATACAAAAGATATGTTGTGTGGCAAGTGTGGTAAATGTATATATATGGCAGACCTTATGAGTCAGAATGCCTATACAGATACTGAGTGATCTATATGACCTTTTAGTGTGAAGTTACCTGTGTATTCTAAGAGATGTAGATACATAGGAACTTTGGGGACAAAGTTCTTTTAAGAGGGGTAGATTGAAATACCCAAAACCTTAATATATTAATGAACTATCTAACTAGGATATACTAAGGCTAGAACGTGCCTTAGAAACATTAGAAGAAGTGTTAAACAACAATTTACACCAAAACATGCCTTAGGAACAATTAGAGCAAAAGGTGTTTTAAAGAGCACAAATAAATTAGGGAACTACCAATAAGTTCCCAATAGATTTCAAATGGGAAATACCTCTAAGAGTAGTAATACGCATTAAGCGGAATTAGCGTTGAAACCGAAAACGCACCTTAGAGCACAAAAATGTGCTTTAAAGAAAAAAATGTACTTTAAGCATGTATACATGGAACGAAAAGGCTAATGAGCCTAAATAACATAAATAAATAAGGGAACAACAATTAAATGGTCATAGGAGCCATTGCGTATACACACAAATTAAGTATACAAAGCCCACAGTAAACAGGTACTAAACTAACGAAAGTCAAGGAGAAACCACTAAACGACTTGGTTTAAATTGGAATGAGCAACATGCTATTTCATGAACAAAGTTTCTAAAGGTTGTAAATATATTAAGGACACATTTAAACTAGCCAAAACAAATTGCATAATCAATGTGAACCCGGAAGCACATAAAATGGTGTTTTAAGGCATTTTTGGCTATGTAACATACCTAACACATGGTATAAGTCCTTATGAACGAGTTTAATGCATCTAATATTACATAAATATAAGGAAGAAACAAAAAAAATCAGACAAAATCGTGACTAAGGCTGCCTACTTCATGATGAGTCATTAAAGGTGTTAAAATTCAATTTTGCTTACTTTACACCTACCATGACTTTCCTTGATAGCCTTATCACCTTGTCCCCTTAATAATTCATTAATCGGACACTTAACTGTCATTATGAGAGCTCCCAAACTCGTAGATCCTCCTCTCTTTGAAGAAAATTCACAAAAACTTCAATGTTCTTAGATTAGTACCTTAAAGAACACCTTGTCTTGCACAGATCATAACTTTCTCATCTTAAGTCCAAATAACAAGCTTGATAGCTCGTTGGAATCCTATTTCGACGAGATTTACAACCATAGCTCATGAGCCCCCAGATTCTCAGGAAAAACCACGAAGAAGTGCCTTTGATTCTTGAGGTAAAACATTGCCTTTTTCGAAACTCTTCCTTCTTTGATTTTCATCAAGGCCGAGTGTAACACCCCTCTCAGTAATCATGATATAATCTCTCACGTAGCAATAATAAAACGTCTCGCAGCGGAAAAACAAATAACCATTACAAAACTCACTCGGGTGTCACCGCCGTTACTCACTCGCCCATGCGAGCAACGCAGCCAAACTACATCCAACTTCCAATACAAATAAACTGCTAACCGCAGTGATAACGAGAAACTCCTATACATCATACTAAATCCATAAACCATAAACGTCGACAAGTGAGCGTCTACCCAATCCTGAAAAATACATAACCTTACCATAAGACCATACACCATCTTCATTACTATACAACATCTCCAATTACCCTGTTCCTGCTCTTCAGCTCCGACAATGATCAACAACCTGAAATGGTGTAGTATCAGCGATAGACGCTGAGTATGCCGAGCCTGGACCCTAATGGTCACTTGTCATTTTAACCATCTTATTATTAGATTGGTTTCATGCTTTTCCTTTTTACAGTTATAATCAAAACTGAAGCATAAATGTATAATATACATAAACAACCATCCAAATATCCATAAACATTAGTCATCCATCCAAACCAAACATTCATAGAATATTTCAAATAACATTTGTATATTGAACGTATCGAGCAATAACAATTTAATGTACCATGTACATTCGCCGTAGCGTACAGTTTTCATATTTAATTTTCCTTAGCCTTGTAGGCTCCACCATCAACAACACACACAAAATAACCACAAGTATAACCAATGAACAACAAAGCGAAACAACGAGAATAATAAACAAGTATTAAGTCTCGTCCATGGTATTGTTCGCCACTGTATAAGTCTCAATTGTTTTAGTTGTTCAGTTATACCTAGTGACAATGTCTCGTTAAAACGACATGTCTCTAGTTACCCATATATTATGGCGGGTCACCCACGGCAGTAGCCACTCCAACGGTAGAGTCTCCGACCAACGAGCCATTCTAGCTCACGGGAAATTTTCTTGATACTTACGGACCCGTACGCGGACATCCTGGTATCGTTTTTGTGATCACAGCGCGCGCGCACCAAGAGCCACATCCTCTTGGCTTTACTTCCATTCCATTAATTTGTTAATTATACCATCGCATCGCATTACCAAATTTTCTAACACAGCAGACTAAGGTCATTAGTCCAATCCGGAGTCTGTAAACTCGGGATCCAGTGCTAGATACGAGAGCGACGTATAGAAAAGGCCAATGCTCCATACAAAAGTCTCAGATAATATGTATATGTTATTATCATAGTGCTACAACGTTTTACTTATGTTCCTTATATTTCATATAAGATAGCACCATAGCCGCTAGTTCGTTTTATATATATAGGTTCATATATACGAACCAATACTGTTAACTCAACAACAGTAAATAATAAGCAGCTATAAATATACAGTTCATGCATATTAATTATCACATTTAGACAAACAATCTTATCACAGATCACACAGATGTCTGAACTGAGGAAGCCCTCAGGGACAATCAGAGACACATAACAACATACAAGTTATATCAACCAAATCCGAGCCCAAGGAGCAACCTTAGGAGAACTCGGATCAAACCCCTTACATACCGTTCACCCTGATTGTATTACGGTGGAGTATGAATCAGCAAGATCCTATGCTCCGTGTAGTCCGCTAGCTCGTCGAGCGTCTTGTCAGAGGTACAATCTAAACGGTAATAAACTATAAGTCAGTCTCCATGACTAACTACATCCGGTATCTCCGAATAATAAGTAACCCCGACAGTTCACCCCTGTTTTCTACATTGTGTTCGTTACGGGTTTCTCTAAAACAGTCGGTTTTGTTACTTAAAACGCGTACGTCAAAACTATTTCAACTGTTAAGTTTAATTCCTTATATTTCTTTTAATCTTATCCACATCTAGTTTAAGTACGTAACCTATGGTTGCATGTATTCATGCATGATGTAGTATATTATTATTTTTTTTGTATTGTATCCAAAACTCATAACTTATAGTTCATGACTATATACATTTTTTAAATAATCACCACCATTAAATCATATGGTTTCCAACCAAAAGATATACCCACCTTATATACATTATCCTTGTGTATGTATATATTTACCACGTAGGTAATTCCCATGAGTTTCATAAACTCTTGTATTTTATGTTACATTTTATCATCTTTTATTGGATGATTATTCTCATTAGTTGTATTATATTATACAACTTATATTAAGATTATTATCCTAATATCATGTAACATCTTATGTGTATAATTACAACTCCTAAGGTTTATTCCATAAACACCTTAGTTTATAAATCTCATTTATTTATAGTTTGTCACATTATTTTATGTGAGTACCCTTCCTTATATTAATTCCATCTAAACCATATCATTGTCATAACATTTATAACATTATAGACCTTAGT
This sequence comes from Limonium bicolor, assembly GCA_023374045.1. Taxonomy (NCBI): domain Eukaryota; kingdom Viridiplantae; phylum Streptophyta; class Magnoliopsida; order Caryophyllales; family Plumbaginaceae; genus Limonium; species Limonium bicolor. Next base: position 114,271,857 of record CM041782.1, on the reverse strand, counting down.
CTAAAATTCATCTCTCAACTCTTATTAACTCAGTATAGCCCTTAACTTAATTTAAATTCCGTTTTGACCACATAACATTATGTAATGTTATACCATATACTAATACCATACTATGTGATATTTTTATTCCCTTTAACTTATAACCTATAGTCTTTATACAAAACTATTTATTATTGCCTCTTAGGCACCATAAGAAAATCTTATTCTTTTCCATAAACCATTTTTTCCTTTATTTACAAAATCACCCCTTCTTTTTACCATGTTATATATATCATTTAATATAACATTTCTAACTTTTAAAAGAGTATAACCTATGGTTATTTTTTTGTAAATTCCGAACAGCCCTTGTACTATTCTATAATTGCCATTTGGCCCTATTTATAACATATAGTTCTTCCATATCATTAAAACCATATTTCATACACATATCTTAATAAATTCTCTTAATAATTCTAAAAATCACCAAATTCCACCAAAGGGTTATAAATATCCTTATTAACCCATATACTTTTGGTATTTACCATTCCACCATCTATTTTTCTCCAAAGTGTCATAATGACATAATAACTATATATTATACATATATAGTTCATTTTAATTCCAAAATCCACCAAATAAATTCCTAAAAATTCCTAATAGCCCATGGGTGTTTAAAATACCATTTTACACCCTTAATTTTCGGTAATAACATATTCACCACATATGTTATAAAAATATTACCATAAGATTCTTATCTTATTATACAACCTTAAATAAGTTATTTAACTTATCTAATTTGGTCAAAACCTAGCATATGGTCACAGTTGACCACCTTAATATTTCCTTGACCACCAATTCCTTATAATTACGGTTTAGTACCCAAACTTTCTAAAATTCACCATTTAACCCCAAAACTTTATAAAATCTTATAAGCTTTATTTTAACTCCTTTTTAACTCTAATTTTCGGCTTTATTTTTCTAAAGTCCCTAAATTTAATTAATTACACCTAATACCCCATTTATTTTCGGTAATGCATTTATATATACTACTTAAACTTAATTAAAAGCTTGTAAATGCATAAATAAAATGGCCTAAAATACATGGCCTTATTACAAACATTGGCTTGCAAAATAATTACACATAAATGTCCCAAAATACATATAAAATTTCGGCCTCACCACACACTTTCCATTTAATTACCAAACTTCCACATAATGTCTTAAATTTGACAATTATGCTTGTTTAATTAGTTATAAAATTTATTAAACCATTCCTAAAACATTTTAAGGTCAAACAAGACCTTGTTTTTCTCCTTCACTCACGGCAATTAATATACACACACTTGAACTTGTGTTAATGTATCAAGTTAAGGTTTTAAGTGATTTATACCTTGATTTAGCTTAGGTAAAGCCTTGTTTGAGTTCGCCACCTTAAGGAAAAATTCTCCACAGCTTGTTTTACATGTTTTCAACAGAAACCAAGGCCTAGTTAGTCTCCAAGAAAGATCTAACCATAAGAGGTGATTTAATGTAAGATTTAAGGCAAAAATCACCTTAAGAATGCAAGGAGAGTTCAAGATGGTTTCGACCTGAATCAAACACACCACAAGGTGTTAGATCTACCATATTGACATAGGAAATAGCTAGATCTCGAAATGCTACCTTGTTATTAGGTTTTACCTTGGAAAATGCCTTAAAAGAGGGTATTTCCTTTGGATCTCGGCCACCTTGCTCCAAATGGCTAACTAACAGATTCCACATGAAAAGGAGAAGAAGAGGAGGCTATGACCAAAGTTTCACAGCCGAACTTGAAGGGAATCAAAAGTTATGAGCTTAAAGCACATTTTTACCTTAAAATGAGATTTTGAGCAACCTTGGTCTCTAAACTTGTTTCATTCGAATTTGATTGATGTTTATAACCTTATAACACTGAGAATAAGCCATATGAAGTGATTAGTCACGAGATCTAAGCATAGGTGGTGAGGAGATGAAGAAAAAGAGCCAAAATAAGCCTTAAACCATTACCTTAGGAGCTTAGAGGTTAGATCTACCTTCCCAACTCAAAAACCACGGTTGAGAGAGCTTGGAGAGTGAATGAGCTCAGTTGTAATGGAGCTAGCTCGTTGGAATGGAGCTAGGAGTCAAGGAAATAATTGAAATGGGCATTATTGAATGAAAAAGCACTTTTGGACTATATTATTGATTTGGAAATGGGTAATGACTCATCCAAGGGATAAGCATGGGCTGGCAACGATTATTGGAGGGGGGAGACAGGCTCACACGTTTTTGGAGGCTGGTGGAGTCAAATAATGGAGCCAAGGTGTATTATTAAGTCATAATAATGGAAAGGTAAAAGGTGGTCCCTATTTTAGGAAATAATGTTGGAGTTTGATTATTGTATATGCAAGTGACGAATTGGAGCCTCCTTGGCTTGTAAATGTCGAACTTATATGGTATAAGGGGTCAACTTTGACCTCTTGACCAATCTTAGTCAACATTGACTCCTGCGGGCCCCCTTTTAGGGTTTTATTAATATTTTAATATTAAATTTGTAAAAATTCGAAATTTCTGGAATTAAATTCCTAATATCATATAATATGATATTTTATTATATTTAAAGGTATTTATAACCTTTTAGCCCATTTAAAACTATTTTAGAAGGCGATTACACAAAAACGTGCTTTAAGGAGTTTTAGTGCACATTTTGTGTCGCAAGGTGTTTCTGAGCTTGGTTTTCTTTGACAACGGTTTTTTTGTGTCCCTTACATGATATTTGATCATGGTATTCAATTTTATCATTTAGAGGTCATTAGATTTTTAAGGTTTCTTAGAGCACCTTTTTGCTCTATTTGACCTTGAAGCATGAAAGTGCTTGTTCTTTGTGTTGGAGTGTTGTCCAACAATTATAATATGTTTAATATTATGTTAATATACTTAGGACAAATTGTTAGGTCCTAAGAAGTTCATTTGGGTATTTATTTACCTTAACAGTCAAAGGGTGCAACTTCTTGTTTTGTGTTGACCGCTATTGTTCTCAGTTGACTTTTAAGGCATGCTTAGGCCTTAATTAATGTGATTAAATATTTAATCCATGTTTAATAAGTTGGGGTATTTCACCGAGTGCCTAAGGTTACTAACCCTTCTTATTCTTCATCTTATTCTATGATTTTGGAGCCAATTTCCCTAGCAAATTGCTGTCAAAATTTCTAAGGAAATCAAGCTTAAATATTAAGCTAATGGTTAATATACAAGGTAAATCCTATAACTACCTATTTCAAGGTTCTAATTGTTGATCTATATATGATCTAACATATTGTTCATCTTATTATTTATTGCCGAAATTTTGGTGATTAATATTCAATTTTTTAGCTTATTAAAAGTTCATGTTTATTAAATCTAAGAATAGATTTATACTCCTTATGATATAAGCTTCAATATAAACTATCATAATATACAAGAAAAATTCATATACTATGAATTTCAATATGGCTGAAAATTAAGGGCTTATTAATGAGTTAGAAAAATTATCTAACTTAGTTAAATTAAAGGAATTAGAGTAATTAAGAGTAATATGTAAAATTTAGGAAGTTTTGGTACCTAAAGGTGAATACCGAAAATTAATGGGGTCAATAGGGAATTTTTGAGAGTTTAGATGATGAGAAAATAATTGTAGAATTAAGTTTACAATTTTAAAGAGTTTATAAGTGTTATAAGGAATTTATAAGGTTTTTGGTATATTTAAGGTTAATAAAATATGGTATTTATATACTATAACATTAGATAATTTCTGGTGATTTAGAGATGTTAAAATGATTTTTGATGCTCAAAAATCTGTAGGAAAATTAGTTACGAAAATTAGAAATTAATTGGAGTTAAATTGGTTAATAAATGAGTTAGGATAAAAGAAAAGACCACAAGGGTAAAATGGTAATTTCCCTGGTCATACGTGGTCAAACTTGGTCAATGACAGTTTATAAAATGTTTAGAGGAGCTAGAATAAAATTTGTAGCAAAAAATTAGATATTAAAAGGATAAGGAATATAAAGTTAAGTTAAATTAACTTTAGGGGTAATATTGTAAATTATGGAAAGCTAGGGGGTTTGACCATAAAAGACTGGTCAAACTTGGGTATATTTTGGTAATTGACCAAAAGTATAAAAGAAATTAATTAAGTAAGACTTTGGAAGAAATTAGAAATAAAAATAACAGTTTAGAACTTATTATGAGTAAAATAGAGATTAAGAGAAAACTATGGGTAAGTAATGTAAATAACACATTTTTATGTGTTTAGAAGGTTAAGGAAATTAAATAAAGAATTTAGAAACAAGTTGTAAAAGAAACAGAGTTAAGACGGGGTTAAACGAGACCCGTATATAACTTAAGGTATACGGGGGGGTATACCCGTAATTTAATAAGTATAGGAGAAATCAATACTTAATGTATTTTAAAGAAATACAAGTTATATTGGAAAATAAATAAATACGTAATGATACGGAGAATCATACGGACGTATACGTAAATTTTGGTATACATGGAAAATACCCGTATATGTGAATAGCACCCATATACATGAATAGTAAATACGTATACATGAATAGTAAATACGTATACATGAATAGTAAATACGTATACATGAATAGTAAATACGTATACATGAATAGTAAATACGTATATATGAATAGTAAATATGTATACGTGAACAGTAAAATACGAGACGTATACGTGAACAGTAAAATACGAGACGTATACGTGAATAGTTTATATGGCGAATAGTAAAATACGAGGCCGTATAAATGAATAGTAGAATACGAGACCGTATAAATGAATAGTGAAATACAGATGAATAGTGAAAAATACGAAAACCTAATACAAGGTCCGTATAAGTCTAAAGTTACTAATTGTGCAACTAAATAACTGCTAACGACGTTAGTATGTCAATGAATTAGAATTGAGTTTAAAAACGCTCCTAATGAACAAACTCGTTTAACGGTATACTATTATACCCGGGTTAACTTAGGAAGAGGTTTAAGTTGAAAAGAGAACCCAATTAGTTTTAAGACACATGATACTAATACTAGTTCTGGTTACAGATCTAGATAGTCGGAGGCGTTCGGCGGATTAGGCGAACGTGGGATTAAGAGCTAGCCAATCTCCGGTGTACGGTATGGGATTCTTGTAGCTTGTTTGCTAACGGGGTCTACCTTGGTTTGTGTGCTAAGTGTTATTGTGATACGACCAAACAAGATTAAGCATGAAACCGATCTATTGTATTGTTATTGTGTGTCCATTGCACACTAACACGACTTGATTCAGAGCTTGTTCATTAACTATGTTTAGTAACAATCGTATAAGGTTATAAATACCCCCTATTGTTAGTTGGTTAATACCGAGAGAGGTTTAACTAACAATTGTTAATGAGACTTCAACTAACTGGAACTTGAGAGGAATCCGGGACTGACTCCGGTCATGCATGTTTAGGTTAGGAGGTAGGCATCTGTATCAGATCTGTCTTCCGCATATGGCTCGTTTACGACTTGTCGCCTAGGGTCGACAAACAGACCCGACCATCTCGAGTGAATAGTTCGAGATGGGAGGCAAATTCAGGAGGCGTGGGAGGGTCAAGCCTACACCCCTCATAACTTAAGAATCAATGCTTATTAACCCAATGGAGCTAATAACTCATTGACTAGGGTTACCTTGACCCGACAAAAATAAACAATTCAGTTAGGGAACAACCAGTTCTTTTAAGAGAACGGTTGACACTTATAAGGTATGGTCAAACACGAGAACTAAACAATTCTCAGGCCTCAGGAGTTAGGAATCTAACTTACTCATTAATGGGCGTCCATTACGACGTTCGATTTATTGGAACTGTGAATGTTTCACATGGGTGTTGTTTGTTATCGTACTTCTTATTATTATCTGTATGAATAATCAACTACATGTGTACGATAAGTAGTCGTGTGTAGCCCTGTTAGCTTGTGGGTTGCACGTTTTCTGTACCAGCAATGTGCTGAGCCCCTTGGGGCCTGTGATTTAAACTTTGCAGGTAGGTACCAGACGAGGACTCAACCTGAGAGTAGGAGCGGGTAGAGTACTTCGGGTTGCTTCTACATTTGTTACACGAGTTGTGCATGTACACTCGTTTAGTAAATTGATGAGATGTTAGTGTGATGTATTAGGATATGAGATACTCGGTATAAGTTGTGGTTTATGGATTGTAATGTATAAATGCTCGAGTAATTATCCGGTTAGTCAGACCGTGACTTGTAAGAGAATAGGCCTAGTTAGTCACGTGGGTGACTAACGGCGGTAACACCAATTTAGTAGAACTTTTCCGCTGCATTGTTAATGAACGAGATGAACTTAGGGCGACGATCACTGTATTTGGAGATGGGGTGTTACATTACACCTTCAACCTTTTTAGTACATCCTACTACTTTCCCCGTGGGTGTAGAAATAGAGATGCTAACATCTATATTAGGTACAACTCCTACCCTTTTCAGAAACACAGAAGATATGAAAGAACATGACGCACCCGAATCAAATAACACCTTAGCATGAGTTCCAAGAACCGGAAACATACCTGATATAGTGTTTCCTTCCTGCTCAGCTTCATCCTCGGCCTTGATTATCACGTTGATGTGTCCTTGCGTCTTATAACCTCCTCCTGGTGCACCTCCACCCGTATACTGAGGTTGTTTCCCTTGCCCACCAAATGATTTCTTGGGCCACTATTATTATTTCGTTGACCACCCTGGCTAACTTTTTGAGCTCCACTTTGATTACTCCTGCCAGGCCTGCTGTTAAAATTTTGACGAGGAGTAAATCTAGCAGCCTGGTTACTACCTTCGTTGTTACCGTCACCCTCCTCAATCCTAACTCTACATTCATAGGCTCGATGTGCCATCCTTCCACATTTAAAACATTGCACTTGCCTACCTTGAAAATCCATTCTAGGATGATTTTGCCCACAAATTTTACAATAAAAGTACCTTGCCCTCCTGATTGGCAGTCGAGCTCTGCCCTTGGTACATAGGTCTACTTGGTTTTGCCTCCATCTTAATCTTCTTATCCAAATTTCCAGTCTTATTTGATTCCCACCTTCTTTCTGTCCTGATTGTACTTCTTTCCTCATCTGCTGTACACGATATAGGTTAGCAACCTTCTCGTATGCTTCTTGTAAAGTAGTCAGTGGTATAACACTCAGAGCTTCCTGTAAATTCCAATTCAGCCCTTCCAAAAAGCGTTGCATTTTTGACGCTTCATCCGGTACCATATTTTGAGCAAATCTTGCCAGCTCCACAAACTTAGCATGATAGGTTTTGACATCATCAGCTCGCTGTTTCAATCCAGCAAATTCATGATATTTCTGCATCCTCACATGTCACATGTTCTGGGTAAAATCTTTTCCTCATTGCACTTTTTAAGACCTCCCAACCAAAGTTGGGTAAAGCCTTCAACCTTTCCTCCTCAACTGTCCACCGAAGATCAGCCTCTCCCTTAAAGTAGAACACAACTCCACTCACCCTCTTATGCTCGGGACAATCCACCACATCAAATATTTTATCAAACTCCCGTATCCATTCTTCTAAAACCACTGGGTCCTCCTCCCCTGTATAAGTACTACTGGGTTTCATTGCAGCAATTTTCCGGGATATATCTGTAGTTACTTCTGCTCTAGCTTCATCTTGTTCCAGGATTTTCCCCATGCTTACCGTCAATTCTCTTAATTCATCCAGCTGACCTCTCCCCTCACCATCAGAACTCTGCGGTACATATATTATTATACTAAGATAATCAATTAGTGCAAACAATCACACAACACAAATATAACAATCACATCACATTTTCAGAACTTTGGTTAAGTTCTGCCTAGGTTGTCAGAGCTGTGCCAGAGTCTTCCTAATTTCTTATTACATCTGATCTCCCTCTTATTAACCTATAGCTCTGATACCAAACTATAACACCCTGGTTTCCAGGATCTAAAACCACCACCTTAATTATTATTCATATATATAAATACCCTTTTTTTTTACATCAACATACCTGTATTCATATATCATAGAAAGAGTTTACATCAGCGGAAGTTTTACAAAAGACAACCGGGAGTTACCGCCACACCTGCTACCCACTGCAGGTGCACAAGCTAGAGCTGATCAAATGGGCAGGCGGGCCAGGTTCGGGCCGGGCCGACATTGAATTCTAAGCCCGAACGGGCCTATATTATTGTCCAAGCCCGTTTTAAAATTTTTCAAGCCGGGCCGGACTAGGCCCACTTATTTTAATCTTTGCCATTGTCCGACCCGCCCGGCCCGGTTTTATAATTTTTTTTATAATATTGTTAGTTTTTTTGAAAAAATATATAGACTATATATAATATGAATATATATTGTATGTAATATTAATAGATATTATATATATTTAAATAAATATACAAGGTATTATATAAAATTAATTTAAATATATACTTCCTCCCATTTCAGTACTTTATTTTCTAACTCTATGCATAAGAATTAAAGAGGAAAAATTTAGACTATTTTACCCTTATTTTTTGCATTGAGAATTGAAATAATTTGAAAATTAGAGTTGTAAATAAAAGATGGGAGGGTAGAATTGGAAATCAGATCACAAAAAAGGCTAGAACATCTTCTATTTTGAAACTAGTGAAAGAATCAAATAAATTATATACTGAAAACAAGGGGAGTATTATATTATATTTTAAATATATATATATATAATAATAAACTAAACTGGGCCGGGCCGTTTAGTTGCGGGCCTCAAATTTTGCCGAAGCCCGGTCCGGTTTTTCATTTGGGCTTGATTTGTTGTCCAAACCCGCCTGAAATTTTTTTTGGACGGGCTTTTCGGGCTTTATTTCCGGGCCGGCCGGGTTAGGCCGCCGGACCGGGTCAGTGTTAATCAGCTCTAGCACAGGCTAATCCCCACCACTACCCCTGCTGTCAAAATTTCCATCGCCAAGTTCCTTTCCATACACCATATAACCAACCCCTTCCATTGTTAACCCTACGTTAGCTCTAAGTACCTATTTTACTGCCAAAAGATGAAGGGGTGACAAAAAGAGTTAACTACATCCCTCTTCCTAGTTTTCACCAACATACTCCACGAAACTATCAGCCCAGTGTGTTACGGTTGAGTTACTCCCATACTCTGCATGTCTAAAGCCCTCGGTGGTCTGGATCCACTCCTCGTAGGTAATCCGAGTGACTCCTCGCGATAGCTCCTTGCAGCAAGTATAGTAAGCACACACGTAAAGGGTATCGTACATGGTATCTTCATACCATGTGATCTCCCCGAAGAAGTCCGCCTGCAACCATAAATACATATATACACCCAAAAGGGGTTGCAAATAAAATTAGCGAAACTGAGTAACAAATACCACACCCTGTAAAATTTGTTTTCTCTTGGAAACTCATTTAACCATTATTATAAACACACACCCAATTACAAAGGAGTAAAATTATTAAAATGCTTCACGCCCATTTTACCTACTTTGCATTAATGACAAACCTGTAGGTCACTTATTTCAGAATAATAATATGAGATGATTCCCAATATGAAAGTTCCACCACCACCACCACCACCTCACCTTATGATCCTTAAGTGTGCACACCCCCTAAGGTTAACATAACACTTAGAGTAGACTATTGGTCATTTCTTTTCATGGGACGGAAATGTAAAGAACTCGACTGATAAATCATGAAAGACTTAATTTTAAGGATGGGCTAACCATAGCCCAAACTAACCATAGCTTTAATTATTTGTTCGCAATATCAATCCACCACCACATGCAACATCAATCAACTATACAGAATGGTAACGTATTGATAAAATACAATTTAACACCAAGAAATCCTTAAAATCATACATAAATTCCAAGTGCAAATATAAAAGTTCCACATCACAGTTTTAGCCAAAATTTATGATAAAGGAAGGAATATGTGTGCATAAAAGTTACCTGGTGTTAGGGGTTTGTGACGCAGCGGAAAGACGAGTTGGTAGATATATAACGATGACTACCGAAAATAAAGTAAAGTGAGAAATGAGACACAATATTTTACGTGGTTCGGCTATGCCTACTCCACGGGCGGTGAGGAACAATATTCACTATATGTGTAGAGAGAATTACAAGTTACAAAAGAGAGATGAGGAACTTAAATCTCACAAGGGAGATAACTCTCACAAAACCTCACAAATCACTTAGCAAAGTGATGTACAAAACTCTCTTATATTTTCTCTCACAAGAAAACTCTCTAACTCTAGAAGAGGAGAAGATTGCTTGATCCTTGGATGGATGGATGGATGAGAAGTGCCAAGAATGATTCTCTATTTATAGTGGTGGGTGGTCCTTGGAGTCTTCTAGAACAGCCATGCCTTATGGAAATAAACCACATAAAACTGGCCGCATTAACTGACCATTAAATGCACATTAAATGCACATTTAATGTATGACTATCTGCGCCAGTAAATGGAATAAAATAACTTCCATAAGTTGAAGCATAACTTCCACTGTCAAACTCTCCAGCATTAAAGTCTCCACCATAAATGTCAACATTAAAGTCTCTACCATAAATGTTGACCATTTAATTTCCCACTATAAATGTAGACCATTTAATTTTCCTCCATAAATGTAATAAGAATTCAAGGCAACTTTACAATTCTCCACCTTGACTTGAATTCGAAGGCAACTTCATATTCTCCACCTTGACTTGAATTCAATCTGAATAGTGAATAATCAAAATATCTCCTCACCTCCAAAACCCCACACGGGGCTAATCCAAAATACCTTTGGCAAAACGGGTCCCTGAACTGAAGCTGACGCGCTTGTGTGTACCAGAGACACAATGCTTACAGAAATCGAGATCAACCAACTTCTGGGTTCCAAGAAGACCTCGCTTGGTCAGCTCCACCATGCCCTTCTTGTTCATATGGGCCGACCTCAATTCCGTATCTTGGTAGTATCCAAATCAGACAAGCTGGAAGAAGCAGAAACAGAGCCAAGCTCACAACTACCACACAATAGATATAAAGTGTTAACTAGCTCTGCTTTCATCACCAAAAGATTACCACGAAAGACCTTCAAAACTCCACCATCACTGGCGTACTTGCACCCACTTTTATCAAGAGCACTCAAAGAGATAAGATTCTTCTTCAAATCTGGAACATAACGGACATTGGATAGAGTTCGTACCATACCATCAAACATCTTAATCCTCACAGTGCCAATACCTTGGACCTGACATGGAGCATTGTTACCCATCATTACAGCTCCACCTTGAACCGTGTCTAAGGTATGAAAGAAATCCTTGTGAGGCGTCATATGGTAAGAACAAGCAGAGTCCATGATCCAGCGTGACGTATCTTTATCTTCATAATGGCTCACGGCTGTGAGTACATCCCCTTCATCACTCGCAAAACTAACTTGGCTATTAGTTTGATCGGAGATGCTTTCCTTATCGGTCTTCTCTTGCTTCTTCATCTTATTTTGTAGCTTCCAACAGTCTGCTTTAATGTGGCCCTTCTTTCGACAATAATAACAAATCACATCCTTGTGGTACCTTGACTCTGAGCGGGACTCGGCATGATTTCCTTTGAAACCTTTCTCATAGGTTCTACCCCGAGCAACCAGGCCCTCACCAGAAGGTTCTTCACTTTTGGCAATCTGGTTGTCTATAAGATCTCGTTGCAGGAGAGCTTGTTTTACCTCATCCGTCGTTATTTCCTCACGCCCATACAACAAAGTTTCGGTGAAACTTTTATAAGATTTGGGCAAAGAGCATAATAGGTAATAGCCAAATCCTCTTCATCAATCTCAACATCAATATTCTGAAGGTCCATGACAGTTGAGAAGAACTCATCAAGATGAGGTTTGATCGGTTTACCTTCTTGAAGACGGAGATCTTGAAGCTTCCTCTTCAAATAGAGACGATTAGTGACACTCTTCGTCATGTACAACGACTCTAGTTTCAGCCACAAAGCCGATGTAGTCTTCTCCTTGGCAACCTCTCTAAGAACATCGTTAGAGAGACATAACTGAATAGCTGTCAAGGCTTTCTGATCAATTCTCTCCCAATCCTCCGCACTCATGGTAGCAGGTCTTTTTCCCAAAGCCGGATGCCAATCATTTTGGCGCAGAATGGCTTGCATCTTAATTTTCCATAAGCCGAAATTGACAGAACGGTCAAACTTCTCAACATCGAATTTTGTAGTCATCTTGACAAACCACCAACGAACAAAAGCTCTGATACCACTTTGTTAGGTGTTTGTGACGCAGCGGAAAGACGAGTTGGTAGATATATAACGATGACTACCGAAAATAAAGTAAAGTGAGAAATGAGACACAATATTTTACGTGGTTCGGCTATGCCTACTCCACGGGCGGTGAGGAACAATATTCACTATATGTGTAGAGAGAATTACAAGTTACAAAAGAGAGATGAGGAACTTAAATCTCACAAGGGAGATAACTCTCACAAAACCTCACAAATCACTTAGCAAAGTGATGTACAAAACTCTCTTATATTTTCTCTCACAAAAAACTCTCTAACTCTAGAAGAGGAGAAGATTGCTTGATCCTTGGATGGATGGATGGATGAGAAGTGCCAAGAATGATTCTCTATTTATAGTGGTGGGTGGTCCTTGGAGTCTTCTAGAACAGCCATGCCTTATGGAAATAAACCACATAAAACTGGCCGCATTAACTGACCATTAAATGCACATTAAATGCATTTAATGTATGACTATCTGCGCCAGTAAATGGAATAAATAACTTCCATAAGTTGAAGCATAACTTCCACTGTCAAACTCTCCAGCATTAAAGTCTCCACCATAAATGTCAACATTAAAGTCTCTACCATAAATGTTGACCATTTAATTTCCCACTATAAATGTAGACCATTTAATTTTCCTCCATAAATGTAAATAAGAATTCAAGGCAACTTTACACCTGGTTTCTTCCTGCCATTTTTTTAAAACTCTCTAAGGTTTCTATAGCTTTGATGACCCTTAATCCTCCTCCTAAATTTCCCCAGCACCAGGCATAATCTTCCTTCTTGCTCCAGCAACAATTCCCTTCGCCCTGTTCTCGGTTTTGAAATGTACTAATCCAACTTACTATGTTCTCGGTTTTGAAATGTACTAATCCAACCTGCTCTCGGTTTTATACTAATCTAACTTGCTACGTTTTTACATTCTCGGTTTTATTCAACCGCCTAGGATATTAATAAATAAAGGGAGAGTGAGGATGTTTATCTTATCAGTGGAAGAAATGACTGCCGACAAGAATTTCCAACAGCAAAGTGAATACTTAACATAATGACACCTCTCATACATGCCTTGGTGTTCACTTCCTATTGATTTAATTTGTTGGCTGCTTCAAATTCAAGACAGCAAGGAAATCGGCAATCATTGCTGGGATAAGTACAAGTACGAGGTATTTATTGGCTGCTCAAATCCAAAACAGCAAAGAGATCGGCAATTATGCTGGGATAAGTATGAGATTTAATGAGTAGATATGATAAGATTATTTATGATATTAATAATTACAATAAGACAAAATAACTAATTATAAGTAGTATATAAGACTAGGTTGGTAATTTTTTATCCTATATAAATCGGTAACATTGATAATAAACTACTAGGTATATACATTTACAATCGGTAATATAAAAACTTAGCTTGTCATTGTAACAATGACGCATTTTAACATTGCAGTTGTCGGTAATATAAATTTAACATGTCACTATAACAATGACACATTTTAACATTACAGTCGGTAATATAGATTTAACATGTCATTGTAACAATGACACGTTTTAATGCAGGCAGTCGGTAATATAGATTTAACATGTCACTGTAACAATGACACGTTTTAACATTACAGTCGGTAATATAGATTTAACATGTCATTGTAACAATGACACGTTTTAACATTACAGTCGGCCACTTTTACCAATAAACTAGGATATAATAATAATGGATAAGACTAAAATAACTAAGCAAGCTATGATCGATTTAACAATAGTAATAGTGGATAAGTCCAAAATAACTAAGCAAGGTATATATATACATAACCGATTTAATAGTGTACTGTACTAGCAAGTTTAGTTGCGATAATGATGGGCTGATAACAAAATGGGTGCCGATAATTTTAAGGCTATGTTTGGCCTGATTTTAGCTGGAAAATAATGATTATATTAAGGTATAAAGTAGGTAAGATAAAAAGAGAATAAACTAGCTAACTATGTACATTTATAGCGGTATATAATAAACTTAACATGTCACTGTAATAATTACAGTCAGTAACTATAGCTGAAAACTTGTTACTTGGTCGGTTAATACATGGCTATAATACAAGGCTGAATATATATAATATATATATATATATATATATTATCACGTCTAACTCCTAATTGAAATATCAATATATAAATGATCACATGATAATTTAATCTCTTGCTAAGGTATATAACTAAATAACTAAAGGTACGGCTGAAGAGGGGAAAATATGTCCAGGAGCCCCAAAGAAAGAGCAATAGCCCAGTAAGGCCAGAGCAACGACCGGGCATCCCTGACTAAGCCCAGACAGGCCGCAAGCAGTGACCGGTCGTTTTCGACCGGTCGCCAAGAGTCCTAGCACAAAGCGTAAGGAGCGACCGATCGCCAATGACTAGCCACCAAAATCATCGCTACGACCGGTCGATTATGACCGGACGCCTGGAATGTAAGATGTAGTATAAGGAGTGACCGGTCGCCTGTGACCGGTCACCAAGTATAGCACGAATAGCGACCGGTCGTTTGTGACCGGTCGATAGGTGAATAAAGCAAATACGGGTAGCGCGACCGAAAGTAGGGAAGTTAGGATAAGATATTTATCAGATATTTTGTAGGTCTACCAAGATATTTCTGTGCCAGCCTGGCACAATGTGATAAGCCAGAAGGCCTGTGAGAAACACTATAAATAGGGGTTGACCCTCAATGAAAGGCACGCGAACAATACCTGAGAATTCCCACTGTTGCTTTGATTTTACGAACCTCTCCCCCTTTGTACTCCCCTTATCCGGTAACAAGGTAACTCGGTAGAACTCGGCGATAGATTAGAATTCCAACTAGTGAATTACGTGAAAGGACTGTTCGAGAGTTTAGGGATTTATACTATTTCAACGGCGTATTTCTAAATCTATCAAATTCATGTATATACGCACGTACGACTTATATATTCCAAACATTTGAGTTTATCCAAGACTATTCTAAAATTGACGGTAATGTATTTGCTTCCTAAAATCTGTAGCTGTTATAATACATGTGTACATGTCTACAATTGCATTTGTATTTACTTATATCAATTTCAAGTAAACACATACAAACATAAAATAACAAGGAAGGTATATTTTGTAGCTAGGATTTCCAGGGTGTTTCATCTAGTACTAATGAGGCATTTATTTGTGTTACACTTCATTGGATTGATAGTTCTTGGACGCTTCAGAAGCGTATTATTGCTTTTGATATTTTTGATGATGCACATACCGGTTTTAATATTTCTGAGAAAATTATTGAAGTATTATCTGAGTGGAATTTGTTAGACAAGGTATTCTCAATTTCTTTAGACAATGCTTTGAACAATGTTAAGTGTGTAGATTATCTAAAAGCTAATTCGAATCTCATACTCTTGCATGATGGTGATTACTTGCATGTTCGATGTTTGTGCTCATGTTGTGAATTTGTGTGTACAAGATGTTTATCTAACTTGACTTCCACACTAGAACCACTTAGGCATGTCATGAGAAAAATTAGAAATCGGGTCTTGTTAAAAATGAGTACAAAAAAAAGTGTGAGGAATCCGGTTTACGTCCTCGTCATTTTGCTCCCGACACCCCCACTAGATGGAACTCCACTTATGAATTGTTAGTTAAGACTAAGAAACACCAATCCATTTTGACTAGTTTGTATAACACTATGGTTGTTCAACAAAATCAAGAATTAATGGGTGCGGACTTTTGGGGTAAAGGCTAATGTCATACATAATGTTTTAAAATGTTTTGATAGTGCAACTAAGGTGTCTTCATTAGTTTATGAATCTAATGTGCATCTTGTCATAAATGAATGCATTAGTATTTTCCATGTCTTGCACGAGAACAAGAATGTTGTTGAGGTTAGTGGTGTTATTTATGATATGATGTCTAAATGGTTTAACTATTTCAATGAATTTCCTTTGATTTGTTGTATGGCAACTGTTCTTGATCCTCAAATAAAATTGGATGGTCTAACAAAATTGCTTGATTATTATTATAGTATTGTTCCAGGAGGTCCACCCAATGATGGTTATGTTCAACAATATGTAGAAAAAGTTAATGCAGCCTTGAAAAAGCTACATGATGAGTACACTTCAAAGTACCGTCCGGATGAGCTTTCTTCTGCTAGTGGTAGTGGTTCCTCTTCTAAACCACCACGCCCGGTAGGTAGCAAAAGAAGTAGTTTGATTTCTAGTATTTTGAAAAGACCAAGATCAGTTCAATCGGGTTCGGGATTTTGTACTTATGATGATTACATTAACTTCACTTTTAGTTTTGATGATGATGATGGTGATATAGATGTTCTTAAGTGGTGGCAAGCACATGAAGGCAAGTTCCCCATCCTTGCAAAGATAGCTCGAGATATACTAGCAATTTCAGCATCAATCGTTGCTTCGGAGTAGGCGTTTAGTGCGGGCAAACGAGTGTTGGATGAAAAGAGATCAAGCCTTGCACCGGACTCAATCAAGGTTTGTGTTGAGAAGTATGATTGGGACTTAGCCGAGCTAAGATGTCAAGCACACGCATTGCAATACGAGGGGCAACATGATGATTGGTACGAGATGAATGGGGACAACACCACTTAGGACTTCTATTTTGTATTGTAATCTTTTAGAATGTATTAGTATTACTTTCTTTCCATGTAATCTTTTAAGACTTCCAAATTGAAATCATGTAACCTATTAGTAGCTGTACTCTTTTTCCTTATTAGGGTTTTCCCAATGGGTTTTTACCTAATAAGGTTTTAATGAGGCAGTGAATCATATAATAAAACCCGCTTTGCTCTTTAATTTTTGTAAATTCAATACAAAAATTTGTCTTTGGTTCTTACACATTTAAGATTATAAACTTGAGTAATAACCTAGCTAGGAGTAAAGTGGACGAAAAGAGCAACGTGTGCGCGCAAACAGATCTAAAATCGGAGTTAAAACAAAGAAACTAGAGCCGATCGAATCTTTTCGGAACTGGTCGGAACCGCCCCGGAACCGATCGGAAGCGAAACCGGACCCACTCCAGAACCGGTCGGAACCGTTGATTTGAGTGAATCCAAAGCGAATACAGAGTCCAGAACCGGAACCGGAACCGGAACCGCCCCGTAACCGCCTGGAACCGGTTCCGAATCCGAATACACATTTTCCGGAACCGGAACCGTGACCACCATTAGTTCACGCCGCCGCCGGCAACAAAAGACAAGCGCCGGCACCCAGGTGAAGCGGTGGGCGCCAACGCCCATTTTGAAGGGTGGCCGGAGACGCCGACCTTAGGCGGTGTCCATTGGCGCCGGCCACGTTTGGATGATGTCGACGCCTACTCCCCAGGTTTCATTTTTACCTTTTCTGACTGATTTTGTAATCAAATTTTGTTCTACATTTGTACCTAATTAAACTTTAATTGTAAAAAAAGCATAAAATGTACCTCAGAATAGGCCCCCTCTTAAGTTCTCGTCGAAGGTCTCTACATCGTCACCTTAGTTATTTCCTCCATCCTTTTTGCTATTCCTTCGGAAAAATTTCTTTAAACCTTTCAAAATCATTTCCTCTCTTCCTCTCTCTTACTATATGACTTCTGAATTTGACTATGATTTCATAACGTAGTCACTCTCGTTATATAATGAAATTTGGGTGTTCCTCGTAGTATGTCACAAGTTATGGGTAAATATTATAATTTTAAAAATATTTTAAAGCAAGAGTGAAATGATCATTTTTCAACTAAACGAATTAGAAATCCGAGTGCACATAGTGACCATCTTAAATAATAAGGGGGCGTTTGTTTCAAGCGGGGGAACCAGAATAGAATCAGGAAAGGGAATGGAGAAGAATGGAAAAGAATTCCCTTTGATTTTCCCAGTTGTTTGTCTAACCTGAGGGAAATGAAATAAATTACCGGTCAACGGCCGCCGATCAATGGTCAACGGTCATTAATTGTCAGTCAACATTCACTGGCCACCGGTCAATGGTCATTAGTCATCGGTCAATGGTCATATGTCGCCGGTCAAAGTATACACTGGGGAACAGGGACAAGAATCAAGATAGATGATTTTAGGGTAATCCTATTCCTTTTCTCTTTCCTGAAAATTAAAAAAAACTGACAAAACAAAGGGAATCCTTTCCTGATTACCCAAAACAAACACAAGTGTATCCTGACATCGGCCACTTATGGGTAGTGCAGGCGCGCGTTGCTCATAAAATTCAAATAAATAAAACTGTAGGAGTACCCACTCGGTAAATTCGACCGTTAAATCTACCCCCGAAATATGAAAGACGCAACGGTCTTTTTGTTCAATACCCTCTCCTTTCTTCCTAATTTCTCCTTGCTCTGCACTTTAAACTGCCCCATTATTTATTAGGATCTGCAGGATTTGGAAATCAAACTTCAAATATTTTCATTTTTTTCACCCCAACGAAAACCCCTTCGACCATCACCTCCGCGACACAGCTCTCACAAGGAAATCCCTGCTTTTTTCACACAGGAAACCCCTTCATCCTCTACTAAACCCCAACGGCAATGGCACTGAGGCCAATCGACAACGCTCTTCCAATGTCACCCGAACACCGCCGACCGAAAAAGCAAGTTAAAATCTCCATATCCGAGGCTCAGACCAAACAACTGGAGATATCTGGCGCGATGGAGAGTGACGAGAATCCAGGTCAAGGACCACCGGCAGTAAACCCCGACTCGGCTTTCGAGTATATCTTGTCTGAGGAGCTCGAGCCAATTCTTGATCCTGACTCTCATATACAGGTCTGTCGAGTGTATCTTTTTCTCCGATTCCGTTTGACATGTTTTTATGTTTAGGTAGATGATGGAATCGAGGGATGTCGTATTATCTTGAATTTGCCAGGGTTTAGTCGAGGGACTGGAGTCGAAGGATTGGACGAAGATTTGCAGTTCCTTGAATGATGTGAGGCGATTTGCGCTCTATCAGCCCGACCTGATGATGCCCCTGCTGTAAGCTTCCTCCTGCTTTATTCATCGGCAAGGGATGAAAACCTCGAATCCATCATCCCTTTGAACCGAAAAGAAAAATGACTTTCTCAATCTCAAGTTTTATTTTCCCCCTAATGTTGTTTTGACCAACATTAAAAACCACCACAATGGAAAGCAGAGACGAAGTGACATTGACTAAAATTAATACCTATTCTGATGGAAAACAGGGACAAAGTGACAACGGCATTGGTAAAGGCGATGAAGAATCCGAGGAGTACACTTTGCAAGACATCAATCATGGCTTCCTCTGATATTTTCAAAGCATATGGATGTCAGTTAGTCTTGGAGCCTAACAATTCTGCAGGATTTGATCAATTGGTGAGTCCCTTAATGCAATTGTTTTACTATTTTACAGGCAAAAATTGGTTGGTTGACCAGCAATAATATGCACAATTCGTGTTTGTTTGCCGGCAGTTGTTGCAGCTTTTGCTAAAAGCTTCTCAAGATAAGCGTTTTGTATGTGAAGAAGCAGAGAAGGCCTGAATACACTGGTTCAGTCATCACCACCATTTCCTCTACTCCGGAAGATCCAAGCATATATTAACCACAACAATCTAAGAATCCGGGCCAAAGCTGCCATGTACATCTCCAAGTGTGTCTCCAACATGGTAAAACTGAGTAATGATTAATTACATCATATAATCTAACACCATTTAATCTATTCCAGTCAGTATTACCTTAATATAATGACAAGTATTTATCTTTGCAGAACACTGAAGAGTTGAGAGAGTTTGGATTCACAACTCTGCTCCAAATGGGAGCTGACATGCTCAACGATCGACTCCCAGAAGCAAGAGAGGCAGCCCGGAGCACTGTGGTGGCTTTGTACGACAAGTTCTCTAAAAAAGATGGTCAAGTGGGGGATGATGAAACTGAAACTGATACAGAACAGCAGTCGTGGGAACAGCTTTGCCAGAGTAGCTTACCTTCTCTGCATTTTCAAGCAGTCATGAAAATCAAACAATCTCTTTGTAAGACCCCTTGATTGACTGGCGATTGGGATAAAGCAATAGAGATTTAGTTAAATAGACGGGGATGTAATTTGCCATCTTTGCCAAAGATGGGTTCAGAAAACTCCTCCGGGTACAATAATTATGTTGAATTATCCTCCTACTGGGAGATATCATCACTTACAACATAGCTTCCAGTTTCTCTTATGTTAGAAAAAAAAACCCCCTTGTTTGTTCTTCAGCGATACAAGTTTTTTTTAAAACTTGCAAGAATCGAACTGACCATGATGCTATAATTTGATTTTTCCTATGATATCAATTTGTTAATGGTACATTTCTTGTCAAGAACACACCCTAACAGATGAGTTCTCGACACCCACCCAACTACAAGATCATTTGACTGAGTAACCACTCTAAAACTACACCAACTTGGAAATTTACATTTCGAACAGCCCAATCGCCAGGGTTTCTGGACTTTGAATGATCCTTCACCCCAAGTATCAATCTCATTTGACCAAAGATCGCAAAGCATTCTCCACTTCAGCTAGAGGTTGTCCAGCATAGAGCTTGAGCTGTCCTTTCTTTACAACAATTACATTGGTGGCCTGCGATTTCGTCTTCATCACATCCATGAGCGTCTAAAACCAACACACAATGAACAGTAAGTCAGTGAATGAGGCAACTACATATTAAACTGATTGATAAGGGAGGGTTGTTTATTTACCTTGATTGGCAAAGGCAAGACAGAGAATGTAACATCTCCTAGCTCCTCAAAGTATGACTCCACAATATGACAGAAGTTTTTAGCATCAATCTGATCCTCAAAAAGAACAGTGTAAGCCTCTGATGAACTTTCCAAAGTATAAAACCCTCGTTGCCTTCCCTGATCTTTAGAGCCATTCGTCATAACAATAACCTAGAAAAAGTAAACATGCATCATCAACAAACGCCCAACTATCATATGCAGCCTGATTTTGCCAAATTGAAATTACTCGACTGTCTAGTCCAAAATCCAAATTAACTTGGGCAAAGATAAAATAAGGACAGCAATGGAATATCAGCTTACAAGAAGGTAAGGCAGACTATGCCACCAAAGATCAGACTCATTGTTGGATGCTTATCACTGCTTTTACTAAGAGGTTTTCAGTTCCAACTCGTCTGATTATCGACTTCCCCTTAGTGTAGTAAATAGGATCATCCTTCTTATCATCTAAACTGTTCAAACTCCTCTTGATTCAACACTTTTTGGCGCAACCAGTGGTGGTACAGAACTCTTTCCATTGACATGATGAACGTTTCCATTCTCCACTACTTCCCCAGATTTCCTATCCTTTTCGGTCACACTCCCACTGGTTTCCACCATATCAGAGCCCCCAAACCCTTTTGGTTTGTGATTTGTTTCCTTGGGAGTAAAATTACTTCTAAACTTGTAGCTCTTCCTGAACGACAACTTCTTAGCGTCATCAGCATTCTTGTCCAGAATTTCCTTCGTCACATTCCGTACTGAATCCTGAGGCTTTTTCAACAAGGTAGCCTGTGCCGAGTTCAACTTTTTAGTCACGCTAGAGAGCCTACCAGCAACTTCTTTCTCGATTTCACTTCCACCATTTGAATTATCATCCTCGGCCTCATCATCCGTTTCTTCTTCACTGTCTGTTTCTTCTACATCAATCAGCCCCGAATCTCTATCAACAGAATTTCTTCTCTCATTGTCTCTCGCCTCCCTTGCCATGATCTGAATCTGGGCAATCTTTGCTTCAATTTCTACATCATTTGGCTGTCCATTTATCACGCTGGAATTTCCTCCCACATCATATGCATTGTTATATCCAGTCCCATCCGCCCCATCTTCTCTCCATTTCTCGTTCTCATCTTCTCCTCGTCAGAACTACCTAGCACCATCATTACAGCACTAACAGTGAAATAGAAGCCCACAAAATACGCACAATATCTAACAACATCACCACCCGAAACTCTCCGCGACCCTAATCTCGGAGCTTCAACAATGGAAGCAGACTCATTCGACGAATGAGAACCAGAATCTTCGAGCTCTTCAGCAGAGTTAATATTGTAATTATACACCATTGGATTGGCAGACTCTAGAGGTTTTTCATCTCCTGACGTTCCAGTTTCAAGTTCAAGTTCTTCGCTGGGATTCGCTGGTTCCTCAACTAGCTCCTGTGGGTTAGTTGCGGTTACAGTGTCTAGTGGCGGTTGCTTTAGGGTTTTGAGGAGTTTTTGGCGTAGATGGTTTCTCCTCCTCGTTAACCTTGAAGTTGGTGGTAATGGCAACGATGCAGTGGGAGAGAAGCATCGGATACTTGTTTCGGGTGGGTGGGGTGGCGGAAACAGCAGCTCCGGAGAGGTGGTATGAGGTGGCCATAGCGTGGCGTGCGTTCGCCATCGCTACAAGAAGAATTGACTACGGCATGTTTGAGAGATCTGGCTAAATGGGTTGGTGACACACTTGTTAATTGTTTGGTTTGGATTGGCTCGGTTTAAGTTATTTTAGGGTTTCAAATATTTGGTGCAGTTGAGATCAGATGATTTTGGTTTATCAATCATGTGTGACACTTCAAATCAGTTCAGATTGATTAGACAATCTTTGTTTTAGTTCGGTTGATATCCAGATATAAGAAAATTATGTCCCTCGGTACTCAATTCATCATCTGTGAAACTTAATTTTTTTAATTTTTATCTTATATATTAAATATTGATTCAAACGAATCTAAATAGTGTTGTTTTAGTTTTGTTAGTCATTTATTGTTTGTCATATCTATGGTATAAATTTGTTTGTCAGTTTTTTGTTTTCCACACAGTTTATAAAAATACAGTCAAATTTTTATTTCACTGTCATCAGTATACAGTCAATATTCCAGAGTTCGTAATCGTAAAAAAAAATTAAAAACAAAACGAGTATATATACCCCCGAGGCACCCTATCTCTCTCCACGCTCTCATTTCTCATTTCGCACGAAAAAATCACATTTATAATCTCTCAAACGCTCTCCTTCGGCCGAACTCCATTTCCCCGTTTAAGGTAAATATTCACGCATCTTTCATTGTTTTATGTTATTCTATGATTAGGATTAGTTTTAGTACTGATTTACGGTAATCGGAAGTCAAATCGAGCATAAAAATTAAAAAAATGGACCAACAGATCCATCCGTAAAACGGACCGCCAGCCTCAGCGTCCGTTTCAGACCGTCCGTAATGGACGACTTGAAACGGACGCTGAGTCTGGGGGTCCGTTTTACGGACGGATGCATTGGTCCGTTTTACGGACGCATTATTAGCGTCTGTTTTGCGGACATGTCTTTAACGTCCGTTTTGCGGACATTTCATTTCGTCCGTTTTTCGGACCAACTATTTCAGTCAGTTACGAACGGTACTCCTAATGGTCCGTTACGAACGGTGTGTGTAATGGTCCGTTTCGGACCAATGTATTTTAGGAATGATTTCGTTTTTTTAATGTCATTTTTTTACAGATGAACCGAAAGGACAAAAAAAAAGCGTGGGTGACTGATTGTTCTACTTCGAAGGCCAGAGAAAGAAGGTGACATGATCTGCGAGGGAGGCAATGGATTAAGAGTTGTTGAATGTTATGAATCTTAATATTAACTTATAGATCTTTTAAGGGGTGTTTGGGACAATAACAAGTACGTTTAATAATTGTTGGTGAGAACTAATTAGTTTTAGTTATCGGAATAAGTTAAGCTTAGGGGTCGAAGCTTTTTTTAAGGGGAAGAGTGAAATACCAGGAAATTAGATGATTTATTACTATTTATTTTGGCAAGTTTATCAAGAATTTATATGATTTATTACTATTAATTTTGATAAGTTTATTTAGTTTATTTAGTATATTTTACAGAGTAATAATTATTTGGTTTATACATTAAAAAAATTACATATTATATATATAACTTATTCGTAAATAAAAATGTTGCTTGTCGACTTTATATATTACGGATTTAACTAATGAATCTTGAATAAGTGTTTTACATGGTATATATAAATATATATATTATCCTCCTTATATTTTATCTTATACATTTCTACTAAATCCGTACTACAATCCATATTATAAAGTTTCCAAAAAAAAGAAAGAAAAATGATCTTCCCAACTATTAGCATTATATAAACAAATATTTCCCCTACTTTAGTACGGTGACATCCTTACAACCCTATTAGACGTCTTTCTCAAAACCCCAAGCAATCACCTTCTCTTTCTTATAGTTTTTTTTTTCAAATCATTCTTCCTATTAATCTTCTATGTGCGGTGGCAAATTTGAGTTTGACAAGTACTCTCTTACTGCTATACAAAGGTAAGTGATGAACAAAAATAATTTGTGAACCTAAGATGTTTTCTATATAGCAGACTGATAGAGTACATAATTATGCGGCGCTAGCGTGATCTAAAGGCTTGATCATATTTCCTTCACCTTCTAATTAAAGTTGCGTACGTGTATCTGCATGCGGCATATGACTTTGATTTGAGATTTCTTCAGTCATTTCAGCATATGTCAGTGAATTTGGGTATATTTAATTCGTAAATGGTTGTTTTCGTTTTTTATCTAGTCTCGGTTTTCCTCCATAGTTTAATTGCTATATATATCCCTAGCCACCGATCATACAGATTACTATATATATATATATATATATATATGTATATTTAACGAATGTATTCATTGCAGGTTCGAAAGCTAGTCAAACCCCTAAGTTTGTTTTTGTTTTCGTATGAACTATTATGGTTTATACTAGTATTAATTTAATAATGTATTGCCTATACAATTATTTTGTTCTTTACGCATTTATGAGTATATTTTATATGTTTCATAGAAAGTTAAAGTGTAATGGTTTTTGATGATTAATACCGCCGTATATTTTTTCAAGAGACTAATTAAGTTCATTTGCTTCGCTAATGACTATCTGAAGGTTTTTCTAAATACGAATATATATTGAGTGTGGTGTTTTTGGATATGAATGTGACTATGGTTTGTCAAATAATCTATTTTTTTAATATTACAGTTATAGGGATGAACTAATAGTATATATTGTCGTTAATTCTTATTGATACAAATTAGATATTGTTGGATCTCTGATAGCAGAATTATAATAAATTGTTAGATTTTGAGCGCTTCGACGGGACTTGCTAGTTGTCTGATTGTGGATTAATTGTTGTCGACTTCTGTTTTGAGTGTGAATTCCAAGTAAACCTTGTGTTCACCTAATTTACGTTGTGATCGTGTTGTGGTATTTGATGTTGATTGTATTGATTGTGAATGTGAAAATTGTGCTTATAATGTTGATATTATACTGATGGTATGGAATATTTGAGATGGTTGAGCATTTTGGTATTATATGAATTGGCTATTATATTCTGGATTTGATGGGAAATTGATATTGGAATTGGAAAAGGTCTTTGGCTAATTTATATATTTTGGTGTTGTTGAGTCTCAGACCGCAGCTAAGCTCTATGATCTACTCATTAGTCAGAAAACTTGTGGGGGGTGTGCACACTTAAGAACTCAGGGTGAGGGGGTGAACTGGATCGGTCCCAACTCTGTTGTGGTGTAATTGTTAATTATGGAACTTTGGTGACTCCCATCATTCCATAATTGTTTGTGATATTGCTGATTGGTGATTGAGATTAGTTTGATTAGTTATGTGGCTATGGATGTTTATTGTACTCAAATGGGTTTTCAAAATGTATTTGACAAGGTGTAGCAGGTTTACTCAGTTTCTCTGATTTGTGCGGTCCTTTCTTGTATGTTGTTATGTTTTCTGACCGCAGGTATGGATGATTAAGTTGCTGGGATTAGAGGGTGCGTAACGACTAGTATTGAATCATTTGCTTCAGGAACATTTGAGGAGATCTAATGTTTTAGCATACATTTGGTTTTATTAATCTTGTTGACATTAAGTTTCTACTATTAGCTACAATTGTCTAAGCCTTAGCACTCGTAGGCTGAGTGTGGCGATAACAACCCGGTTAGGTTTATTTATTTATTTATATTTCCGCTACGAACTAATAATCATACGGCTAATAAATCATGATTATATATTGTTATAATCCGGTGTGTTACAATTATGATTCATTAAAATTGATATTATGATTCATTAACTAAGAAGTGAAGAATTAGATAACAAACTTTGAAACCGATAAAAATCATTAATGTTTCGTAATGTTATTATTGTTTTGTGGTGTATTATTATTATTGTTATTATTACTACTACTATTATTATTATTTATATGATATATTTTAAGTCATGTGGTTAATCATATTTTTTTGACATACCAATTTCAAAACAAATAATGAATCATTATTGTTTTGTAGTGTATTATTATTGGGTATGGTGTATTTTAAACTGGGTTGTTATTTGCAGTACAAAATTACTAATCACTGTAGTACAATTTTTTTTTTAAATCATATTAACGTTTGTTGTAAATATGTAATAACATACTATTGTAACTTTGTTTTTTGAAAAAATCATTTCATTATCCTAAACCGTCAAAAACGTTCGCGCGGTAATAAAACACGTTAAACCCGTTCTTATTGCATTTAAACATTATTGTGATTCCACATTAGTAAATGACATTTCATGTTACGTTTCATTAAATTATAAACATTGTTGTGCATTCAGTAAAAAAAAAATCGTACTGAAATCGCAGTTGAAAATGCTAGTATCGGGTGAAAAAACGCTATCGATATATATAGTCGAATCAAGTTATATTACTTCATTTCTCATATTCCCTCTATCTCTCTTCTTCTCTCTCCCTCCCACTCTCCCCTCTGCCCTCCAGCACCATCGCCGGACCACCACCGGACCACCGCCGAAAAAAAATTCTAGTGAGTTTTTTGAATTTTTTTTTCAAGTTGTAGATCTTGATGTGGTGAATCCGAATATGGTGTTAGTTTTTACAAAACACATTAATTTAGGCTAGATCTACAAATTAAAAATCTGGAAAAAACTTGAAAACTCCATTAATGGAGGTCGCCCCTCCCGTCGACACTACCGGGCTTCAAACACCCCGGTGGTCGACACGACCTGGCCTGGTCGCCCTTCCAGTCGACACGAGCGCTCGGTGCTTGCCCAGGAGGAAGCGACACACTCGACCGATGCTCGCCACAGCCCGCGCCTCGCCCCCGCGCTCGCGCCCTCGCATCGACACGCGACGTGTCTGGTCGCCCTGGTGCGCGACACGAATGGGCACGCCTCGCCCCGACGCGCGACATGAACAAGCACGTCTCGCCTCGCCCCGCGCCACGCACCATGCCTCGCCCTCGAATTCGCCCCTCTGTTCGACACGAGAGGAGCCAGCTGCCCCTGGCAGCGACACTAGCTGGAGTGTCTCGACTCTCGCCCCAACAAGTGAC
The DNA here is from genome assembly GCA_023374045.1 of Limonium bicolor. Lineage (NCBI taxonomy): Eukaryota > Viridiplantae > Streptophyta > Magnoliopsida > Caryophyllales > Plumbaginaceae > Limonium > Limonium bicolor. The sequence goes on along the minus strand of CM041782.1, from coordinate 114,244,252 downwards.
ACGAACTGACTAGTCTCGCCCCGCCTATCAGAGCGAGAGTGGTATTTCTTTTGTTTTATTTATTTTTATGAATATTTTAAAAATAATTGGAACAATCAGAATTATTTGTTACTCATTAAATAAAATATTTTAAGTTACATGCTAAAATTGTTTTGTTGATTTATTATTACTTGCGTAGCTTATAAATTGTGATTTGTTCAACTTGTGCAGTGATGGATAATTTAAGAAAGCTATCATTAACGTGTACACAAAAAAGAAGAAAGACAGAAATGTGGAGCATCCAATGACGGCTTCGTACCGTCATGAGCACGCTGCCGGAGTTGATCCTCCACGGCACTCGTCATTCCGCCCAAACAGGGTCATGCTGAGTCTCCATGTCACTCATCATTTCACCCACAGCAGCAGCCTATCATGGACCCATCACCTGCCCAGTCATTGCACGAGTCCGACCCATACGCACACATACCAAGGAGGAGGATGCCTGTGGCTTCATCCTCTGCAGGTGGTTGGTCATCTGCTGATATGGCCGAGCCCCATAGCTCCAGTTATGATATAGAGGGTGAGAGTAGCCACCACGTGGAGCATGTGGAGGCACAATCGTGACCACCATGTGTGGCATGTGGAGGCACATACTTCTGCTGGGGGTAACTATCATGACCCCCGTACCCCTCCGGATGCTGTAGTCGTTGACATGGACATCGATGAGGAGGAGGTTGAGGAGACGGATGAGGATGAGGACCTGGACGACCCTGATCATGAGAGCGGACTGATGAGGAAGCTGCTCTCGCTATGGAGCTCGTTCTTCCCACTCACTGGAGGCTAAATGATGTGCCAGTACCTGGTGGTCCGCTTGACTAGTGTCATCACCAGTTTCGGGGGACATGTCGCCATTGATCTTTGGTCAATGACTACGGTATGTACTCTCTTATCTTTCACTTTGTCAAGTAGATTTAATTACTTCTTCATGCGTGTGTAAACGTTGTGGTAATATCTAGGGCCGGGGTGTTTTGGGATTTAAACCCGAAAGCCTATGATCACGAACTGGCCGTTTAACGGGGTGCCTTGCAAAAGGGCAAGGAATATGATTATGCACTCAGGGATGCATCATCTGCTAGATATCACATGGGGTTTCAATAACATGTCATTGATCTCGGCCTTTGTGGAGAGGTGGTAGCCGGACACCAACTCTTTCCACATGCCCTTTGGAGAGATGATGATCACATTCATGATGTGTGGCAGATACTGAGGATCCCCATCGTTGGTCATCCGGTTGTGGGGGAACCGTCAAACACTGAACTTAAGGAGACGATGACTACGTTGTTAGATTTTCAAGGCAACATTCAGGCAATGACAGATCACATGTGGCATACTGGTGTTGTTCAGCTATGTCCACGTATAGAGTGGTGTTCGACCGAGTAGAGGGTACCTATGAAGGAGGCGTGTGGTTGGCTCTACTATGCGATCGGTACCACCATCTTTGCTAATAAGGGGCATGGACGCATAAGTCCTCTATCGTTCTGATTAGTCACTCCCATGAGCCAACATGTGAAGCTATAGAAGTACACATGGGGAGCATGTACTCTTGCATGGTTGTATCGCCAGCTGGGGATAGCATCTCATGCTGACCGTACTAGCTTTGCTGGCTGTTTGACCCTTCTCGTGGTAAGTGTTTTAATGTACAACAACGTCTAATAAATTTTCATGAATTCACATTAATAATTGGCATAATTTATTTTTTTAATTTCCCTAGTGATGGATATATGCATACTTCCCCACTCTTAGACCAGTAGTTAGTGCTGATTGGCGTGAGGGGATGATAGACCATGGGCTATGAGATGGATCAGGTCCACCTCCCAGCAGAAAGATAAAGAGTCACTAGAGAACTACCTCAAGCATCTAGATGCTCTGACAGCAAGAAATGTAAGTGGTACAACAATTTCAATTTGTATTATTTACATTATTGTTTCTTATTGATGCTTATGTTTCCCTGTGATCCAATGTAGATTGATTGGTTGTCCTACGGTCGTGAGAAGGTGAATGAGAACAAGGGTCGCACTTGGTACTAGGGTACCTTGCAGTACATGGGCGTGAATGAGCTATATACGTCGGAGCGTTGTCTCCGTTAATTCGAGTACGTTCAGTGTATCCCACCTCCCCCTGTTAGACCAAACATTAGATCCGAAAAAAAAAAGAGGGAGAAAGGGATCCCCCTATAAATGTGTGTACCCCCATGTATAGTGTGTGGGATACCACACGTGAGTGTGCTACTACTGCGGGTGCACTAAGACAAGGGTGGTACTGCACGCATGTGACAAGGGTTATCTAGATTGGTACGTCAAACACAGCCATCCAAAGATTCTGAATCCTGACGTGTACAACAACACCTTCGTTCATCAGCCGGATCCCCCCTAATAAGTTGATCTCTGCCTTTGTATAATTTCAGTTGATTATAACATTCTGTGAATGCTAGGATAACTCAATAATATTATGTTACAGCTCATGAGAGAGGCAACTGAGGTTGGTAGGCCTTACTTTCCTTGGAACCGTAGCTGGGTCCGGCGTTACTACCGTGAGGAGATGCCAGGAGGAACAGAGGGAAACAGAACAGGGGATAGATGAGGTCTTCAATACCTTATCTATATGGGATTCATACTATCACCAGTACGGTGCGCCGTAGTTTAGATTTTTATGTTTTTGTTGTTTTAAGATACAGTTTGGATGGTTTGTTGACTTTCTACATTTGCTTGACTAAATTGTTTGTAGTTATAATTGATATTCATCTGTAAGACCTTAACTTGTGTTATGTTAGAAGTTTTACTGATTTATGTTATGTGGGATTGTTTCCTTACAAAAGTCCTAAACTTCAAACCCTCTGCTTCAGAGAATTGAAAGTTAGGGTTCATTACAAATTTTATAGATCCAAACATCTATCAAATGAATATCTAATAATCCAAACATCTACCAAGCGGAACAAACCTAATATTTATGTCACGAGAACTGAAATATATCAAATGTAGAAATTCTAACAAAAGTCCTAGAATTCAAACCCATGCATCAGAGAATTGAAAATGAATATCTAATAATCCAAACATCTACCAAGCGAAACAAACCTAATGTTTATGTCACGAGAACTGAAATATATCCAAATGTAGAAATTTCTAACAAAAGTCCTAGAATTCAAACCCCATGCATTAGAGAATTGAAAGTGAATATCTAATAATCTAAACATCTACCAAGCGGAACAAACCTAATGTTTATGTCACGAGAACTAAGATATATCCAAATGTAGAAATTCCTAACAAAAGTCCTAGAATTCAAACCCCATGCATTAGAGAATTGAAAGTGAATATCTATTAATCCAAACATCTACCAAGTGGAACAAACCTAATGTTTATGTCACGAGAAATGAATATATCCAAATGTAGAGAAATACCTAACAAAGTCCTAGAATTCAAAACCCCCTTGCATCAGAGAATTTAAAGTGAATATCTAATAATCCAAACATCTACCAAGCGGAACAAACCTAATGTTTATGTCGCGAGAACTGAAATATATCCAAATGTAGAGAAATTCCTAACAAAAGTCCTAGAATTCAAACCCCATGCTTCAGAGAATTGAAAGTCAGGGTTCATTCCGAGCAGCAGTCATTTAACGCTTTCTTGATCCTAAGTTACATTATCTATGAGGAAATGATCACGATTATTACTTCTTTTACGTAAATATATATTTTGATTTGTTAGGAGATTTCTTAGATCCCAAAATCACTCAACTATATAACAAAATATTGAAAATACAAAATACCAAAAAACGTATCAAATAAAGTCACTATATTGCTCAAATCGTGTCAAATCAAATCAATATATTGTTCAACTAGTTACAAATAAAATCACTAGTTGAGCTAGGTCTTCATTTATTTGACATGAGTTGAACAACATAGTGATTTGATTTGACACTTGTTGAACAATATAGTGATTTAATTTGACACGAGTTGAACAATATAGTGATTTAATTTGACACGTTTTCTACATGTTAGTAACAAAGAAAAGACTGTTATAATTGTTTTATATATCAATTTTTATATTTTTTAAAGAAAAACGGATGCCCCAACACATTGCAATGTATTCCAGATAGTTTGGCCAAAAAAAAAGTTATATTGCAGTTAGTAAAATCACTATTAATCAAGTATAAACTTCTTTAATTAAATCACAAGTGTATATCAATTAATGAAAAAAAAAACTACACCCACAACTGTTACATATTTACAACAATAATATGATTTTAAAAAAAATATAACTACGGTGATTAGTAATTTTGTACTACGAATAACGAACCCCTTTTAAAAAATATGTAACAAAAGTAAAAAAAAATAAAAAAATCTAGATTAATTATATTTTAAAATACATCTTCATAGCGTGAGTATAATTTATAAAATAATATAGGGAAGTTACCATAAAATAGCCACTACTCATCATAATTTACTTATTAAAAATTACCAATAAATAACAAAAACTTGTCCACAAATGGAAGCCTTCTATCTACGTCCACGATGAATCCAATCCCAGAGCTCGAGTTCACTGAAGTTCGCTGCTCACCTTCTTAGGAAATAGGAATCTATGCGTACAGGGGTGAGGATCTCCACGACAAGATATTCCATTTTTGTGAAGACCCCGATCGCTCCGGCATATTATGGCCTCTAATTATCACAAAAAAAAAATTACCTAACCGATTTAGGGAGAACCTGTCCACTTCATTCACCGCTCCTTTCGCCACGCAATCATTGCATAATGATGCTTACGAAACCTATGAAGAATGCTTTCACATTGTATATATTGATTCAGTAATGATTTCATGATCTGTACAATGACAAACGGTTTCTATTATAGACTGAGTACAGGAAAATATCTAGATATTGATTTGAGCATCTGTTGCACTTTTACTGTGTGTGGGCTTGTCAATGACCTTATGGGCTGGCCCAGGCATTTGTCCTTCGTATCCCCCCTCGATCGGAGCATGGGTGAGGCCAAGCAAAGATCGCAACGTAGCAAACCGATAAGAGGATAACGGCTTTGTGAGAAGATCTGCTATCTGGTCAGTCCCCTTGAGAAAAGTGACAAGAAGAGATTATTGGCAACCCTCTCTCGAACAAAGTGGAAGTCTAAGCCCAAATGCTTGGTTGTGGAGAAGAAGAACTGGATTAGCAGCTAAATAAGTGGCCCCCAAGTTATCACAGAGAATAGTAGGAGCAGCGGGGAGAAAAACACCAAGCTCAGCAAGAAGTTTGCTGAATCCATATGAGTTCAGAGGCACCTGTAGCAACAGCACGATATTCAGCCTCGGTCGAGGAACGAGCAACAGTGTTTTGCTTCTTGGACAGCCAGGAAACAGAGAGTTGCCAAGATAAATGGCATAAGGAGGTGGAGCGACGGTCATCTGGATTTGAAGCCCAATCAGCGTCAGTGTAGGCAGTAAGATTGATAGAAGAAGAAGCAGATAGACATAACTGAATGTGCTTGGTTCCATTGAGATACCGAATGATGCGTTTTAGAGCAGACCAATGGTGATGAGTTGGCTGGTGCATAAACTGACAGAGTTTGTTTTACCGCGAAGGCAATATCGGGTCTGGTGAGACTCAAGTATTGGAGGCTGCCAAGGATGCTCCGAAAGAGAGTTGTATCGGCAAAGGAGGAGGACTGTCTGTTAGAGAGAGAGAAGCACCAACAGCAATTGGGGTGGAAACTGGTTTGCAGCCACACATCTGAGCTTTGGAGATCAGCTCGTCGATGTACTTGTGCTGAGAAAGATACAACCCTCTGTTGGTGCGGGTAACATGAACCCCAAGGAAATAGCTTAGAGGGCCAAGATCACGCACAGGAAACAACGTACTCAAACTTTGGACAAACTGACGGAGAAGAGTTGAAGATGAACCTGTGAGAATTATGTCATCAACATAAACCAACAAATAGACAATATCAGTCCCAGCGGTAAAAAACGAAGAGGGAGTGATCTGATTTAGCATTAGTAAATCCCATCTCAAGCAGAGACTCGCTGAATTTTGCAAACCAAGCTCGCGGAGCTTGTTTTAGACCGTAGAGAGATTTGCGCAGCCTGCAGACATAATGAGGATTAGTTGGATCAACGAAACCAGGGGGCTGTTTCATGTAAACCTCCTCTGAGAGATCACCGTGCAGAAAAGCATTAGCTATATCCAGTTGCTGAAGAGGCCATCCACGAGAAATAGCAATGGTGAGAACAACCCGGACTGTTACAGGTTTGATAACAGGACTAAAGGTCTCCAAGTAGTCTTGACCATAAGTTTGACCATAACCCAAGGCCACAAGTCTCGCTTTGCGACGTTCAAGACGGCCATCAGCAAGATATTTTGACCGGAGAACACTTACATCCAAGGATGTTGTGTCGAGGAGGTGGAGGGACTAGATCCCAAGTCCCGGTATGAAAAGAGCATCATACTCCTTTTGCATAGCAGCACACCAGCTAGGGTGTTTTAAAGCTTGAGAGAAGGTTGGAGAGTCGGGAATAGTGGCAGAGGTGGAAGTGTCCAGGCAACAGTGCCATCACTGCGTTGAAGAGGCTTGTGAATATTATTTTTGCTTCTGGTTGTCATGGGATGGTGAGAGGTAGAGGAGAAATCTGTGGGAGGATTGTCATGGTTCTGAGCAGTATGGGAGAGGGACGATATTGGTTGTGAGTTTGTGACGGTGGGGGTAAGAGCTGGGCTGGTTTCTGTAGTAGGAGAGGAAGGGGATGGTGGTGCGGTGAGTTAGTGACAGTGGGTGTAAGATTTGGGCTGGTAGATGAGGTTTGTGAGGTTGATTGAGAACTGTTGATATGGGTATCCATAGGAAAAATGGAGGGATCAAAGGAAGTTGAGCTACAGGAGTAACCCGATCTGGAATCTGATGTTGAGCAAAAGGAAAAACTTGCTCATCAAAACCAACATCCCTGGAAATATATATGCGGCCAGTGGCAATATCCAGACAGTTGTACCCTTTATGTTGTGGACTGTATCCAATAAAAACACATGGTGCTCCTGAATGGGAATTTATGACGTTGGTATGGTCTTAGGTTAGGCCAAACTGCACAACCGAAAATTCGTAGAAACCTGTAATCTGGAACAGTGCCAAATAACATTTCATAAGGACTTTTGTACTGCAGAACCGGGGTAGGTGTTCTGTTGATTAGATAGACACCGTAAGAAAAGCATGGTTCCAGTATTTAAAGGGACAGCAGCATGCTTTAACATTGCAAGACCCTTATCCACAATACGTCTGTGTCGATTCTCAATACTCCCATTTTGTTCATGAGAATAGGGGCAAGTGACCCTGTGTGCGATGCCAAGATGAGTGAACAGAGGAATGAGAGGCTTGAATTCTGCCCCTCCATCCGTTTGCACAGATAACACTGTAGTGTTAAATTGATTTGTAATAAAGGCAAGAAAGTTTTTTAAACAACAGTTGTCACACAAGATTTAGCAGATAAGGGAAATAACCACAAATATCTTGAGTAATCATCCAAGATAGATATATAATATTTCGAACCATCTTATCCAGTTACAGGAGAAGGACCCCAAACGTCCATGAATAACAAAGCAAAAGATCTAGAGGACTGAGATAAAGAAGGAGGATGAGGGAGAGAGTGTGTTTTTCCAGCTTTACAACCATAACATGAAGCTGAGAGGGAATGTTTTCCTGTAGAAGGAAGCTGATGTTTATTTATAGTGTAGGCTGTAATTCTGTCAGCGGTATGACCAAGACGTAAATGCCAGTTGTGAAAACTTGTTTTAGCAGTGTAGAAAGCTTGTGAAGTTGATGTATCAGCATGTATACTTGACTCAAAACTGTATAAGCCATCTCTAATTCCTCCTTGAAGAAGAGTAGCCCTGGTAGCTCGATCCTTCACAAGAAAACAATCAGCGTGAAACTCAAAATAAACTCCATTGTCTTCACAAAATTGTTTTACGGATAGCAGATTTTTTGTAATGGAGGGCACATGTAACAGTTTTGACAAAACAAAACTAGTATTAGAGAAGGATAAGCTGCCTTTGCCTTGATTGTCAATGGATAAGAGAGAACCATCTCCGATAGTAACGGAATCAGATCCGGTGTAAGGGTGACTCTCCAAGTTCAGATTTGAAAGATCATGAGTAAAATGATCCGTAGCCGCGGTATCTGGATACCAAGTGTTTCTGTTTGACGGAGAAGTAGAACTCAAGGTATTCGTAGAGTTAGCAGTGAAACGAGATGGAGATGTAGAGGATTGATAGCTATGATTGTATCTATGCCAGCAGATATCAGGAGAGTGACCGAGCTTCTTACATATTTGACAGGGGACACAAGTATCAACTTTTCCATTAAAATAAGTAGGAGAGTTCTTACCACCCCCCTCGGCCATGAGATCTACCGCCGCGGCTATTTCCACCCCTAGTTAGACCACTTCTTCCTTTGTCGGAGAAGGTATTCTTGCCATGAAAGGAAGTGGCATTGGCATTGGGGCTAGATTGGATGGAGGTATTATTATGAGCAATCTGAGTGGAGCTGGCTAGGTCCATTGCTTGTCGATTTAGGCGAGTCTCAACTGCTAACAGTTGGCTGAAAACATTCATTGATTTCAGAGAGGACTGGGTGAGGAGAAGAGTAGCAATGGATTCATATTCTGCTGGTAAACCATGAATTATACAGTGATTGAGATCCGTTTCAGAGACTGCAGATCCGGCTGTGGCAAGGGATGAGGCAAGTCGTTTGGCTCTATTGAAGTAAGTGGTGATGTCATCAGAGTCCTTCTTAATAGAGTAGAGCTGGAAACGGAGCTGTTGTAGTCGTGCGGATGACTGAGAAGAATAGATCTCATGAAGCGCTTCCCAGATCTATTGAGAAGTTTCGTTCTCTACTACTTGACCGAGGATATCGGGTGAACGGGAGGAAATGATAATGGAAAAAACGACCTGGTCTTGCTGTCTCCAAGTAGCAAATTCAGGATTCGGTTCTCTGTTTATGATTTCAGCGGGTGTTTTTTTTTGTTCCATCGATAAAGCCGTACAAATTGTACCCACGTAGGTAGGATTCAAGCTGCCTTTTCCATACTGGATAGTTATCCCTATTGAGTTTGTGGAATGAGGCAGCAGGGCTTATTAGGTTGGGGATGGATGATTGAGTAGTGGTGGTCGAAGGAGTGGTTTGTGTGTTGGTCACGATTGATTTTCCTGCCATTTGAGAAGAAAGAGCTCCTTAAGGAAGCTCTGATACCATACGAAAACTATGAAGAATGCTTTCACATTGTATATATTGATTCAGTAATGATTTCATGATCTGTACAATGACAAACGGTTTCTATTTATAGACTTACAGGAAAATATCTAGATATTGATTTGAGCATCTGTTACACTTTTTCTGTGTGTGTGTGGGGCCTTGTCAATGACCTGTGGGCTGGCCTTGACAGCATTTCTTCGTCGTGTGTAGGTTATTCATAGATTCATTCATAGTAGTTAAGTTATAAATGGTCGACTAAAATAATGCATAAGCTTCTCAGAAGGCATCTGCACTTTCAGTAATACGGTGGAGGGGAACGGGCATTGAACCCAAAGAAAGCACCACCCCATAGCACACATTTGCACCTTGATGACATAATGTTACAAGTTAACTGCCGGAATAAATAGCTTATAAAATCATCAGCCTATAAATATACGGGGCGCGAGCACCACTGTCAAGTTACGGTGCGAAATGATTACACCTGGGCTGCAACAAGAGCCTGAACTAATGCTACAACATGGGGAAGTATGAAGTTCCAAGATATCATAGCCTGCTCAAATGTCTTCCCCCGCTATACCAAATAAGTGTGGCCGGAACAAGCACAAACTGGAGAAATCGACTGCGTTAAATTTAATAGGGCTTGGTCTCAAGGGAGGTGAGCGCTTGCGTCATGTAGCTGCTGCAGTTCTTCAGCATCCGGTATTAATATTTATGTCCTGCCACACAGACTGATAAAAACTTCAGATATAACTTGTGTACAGATCTGGTGTCTAGCAATTTCAAGATAAAACAAAAATGGAAGGCTAACCAGTACATTAGTGAGGGCAGATCTTTTATGAGTGAAAATTTCTTTAGAAGATGAAGGCAATGTAAAACGGCAGCAATTCAATAGCCATTGCCAGGCTTCATTATGATGACCAATTATGGAGAACAATTATATGATTTCTGGTTCACTACCTGCGATTGCAGTTGTTGGTTAGGTTCTTGCGCAATAGCAGAGGCCTGAACCTGTGGTTGGGACATTCTGTAATATGGCTCTTTCAGCTCTAATTTTCCGGTTGAAGTCTGAAGAATTCCTCCTTGCTCTGCCCCAGGGCCCATCATTTTTACTGTTCACATTTCAGAGAAGGGAACCAACACAACATTAGAATGAACAAACAGGTTGAGCTTTCCACAGTTATTGAGTTTACACAACAGTCATGAGCAGGACAACACTTGCATTAATCCTTCAAAACACCGCAAAATAATAAACAGCATACCAATAAATCGTAACTAGTGCAACAGTTTTCAGTCTTATTAAGAAGTACAACGGTTGTTTAATGATATTTCCTCTCCAAATCAACCGTCACAGTTAATAATCAGATAGAACCTAATCAAGTGAGGTTCATATCATTCTCCATCCTGATTCCATTTTGTTTCCTCTACCCAAAACAAACACCCCCTTAAATCTTTGGACTGCCAGATTGAGATTACAGGATGACACATCAATTGCCAGTTCTCGACATAATAACACCTGCATTGTTGACAGTCACATTCATACCGCTGCTTATCCTCACCCCAACACTGTAAGGTTCAGTCTCTACTGCCCACAAGTGTCTCATGTTCCTTGTCAGTGGTCCCCTCCTCCATACACTCTTCTCCTCTCTGTGAGGAGCTCTAATATGAGTTGGTCCCTTTTCAACTTTATTGATCCTCAATGGTACCAAATAGTTCGGTAAAGCCAGCCCCATAAGTTGTTTCTCCGATCCGCTTGAATCAGGCCCTATAAGCTTCATCAACATCACAGTAGTAACGCACAGATTTGGTGTTAGCAGTGCCAAAGTCGCTTCTGCCAATCGGCCATCGGTTAACTTGAGGTTCGAAAGATGCCGAAACAGTACTCTGAATGTCAGTGCTGCATAACAATTCTTATATCCCACCGCTAATAACATTAGGCTGGGACCAATCACTTAATCCCTTCAGTAAAAATTATTCAAGTACTGTAGTAACCACCAGGTCACGTGATCATCTTTCTCATCTCCAGCCTCACAATGCATGTCATCTTCATTTTCAAGTCAACCGTCCCTCACTGGCAATCTTCAAATTTCTGCCGTCATTATTCAAAACTCAGCTGAAGGACTTTCATCTTCCTGCAGGCAAACTTCTATCTCTTCGAAACCTAATATTTGAAGTGGCTCAATCAGGCAGTCTCCCATACAAGATTAATACCTTCGTCAGTTCTCTGGGCATTGAGCTCTTCCCTAATGGAGTTCAAATCTGAGTCTAGGTTCGGTAACCTTGTCGCTCACCATTATGCCACATCAATTTATTTTCTTTGTTTTACTCACTTTCTCCTCTTCCACCTCTGATCCTTCAGAACAATGAAAATGTAGAAAATATCTTTGCTGTCTCACATCTCAGCAACCAAGTTTTTTGGCGCCCGTGCTATTTTAGATCCTACCAGTCTCACCTTCCTCTCCCTACTTTCCCCCTCCCTCTTTGTTTCATCCCTTATCAGGTTCAAGAATTCTTCCAGCGGACAAGGATTACAACTACACTGGTCCTGTTTCCACTTTGGCATCTTCTTCCTTGCCTTACCCATGAGGCTGCCACATCAGAAAAATGAAGTCTTGAAAAAGCCTTTTCCCAGTCATAGCAGTGAGATTGTGGTCATCCTCAGTTGTAGCTACCATTGGTGTGTGCATCCAATCGACCTCCTTTGTGGCCCATCTGAGAACCCAGAACTGTGAGCAACCTGAGGGTGTTTACTTGCAAGCCAGCATCCAGTCTCCCTCTCTCCCCTCTCTCTACATCAAGCTTCCTTATACCCTCCATTCTTTGCTCGTATCTCATTTCTACCTCTCCAGCTACCCTTAAGAAATCATCTCCTCACTCATGGGAATAACTCCCAATCATCCAATTGACCTCTTCTGGTAGCCTATCTGAAAACCCAGAACCGTGTACAACCGGAGGGTGTTTACTTGAAAGCCCGCATCCAGTCTCCCTAATCTCCCCTCTGTCTGCACCAAGCTTCCTTATATCCCCTCCATTATTTGCTCACATCTCATTTCTACCTCTCCAGCTACCCTCAAGAAATCATCTCCTCACTCATGGGCACAACTCCCAATCATTCTTCTTATAATTTCCACCACTACTAGTCCAAGTTCACTGCCTCCATCACCCACTTGTAAAAAAGACAGCTCAGATTCCAAATGATAGAACCTTATCAAATGAATTTCATATTGTGGATAGGAATGGGGAGAAATCCCCACTTGTAGGAGCCTTAGAAGAGGGGGAAGTACAGCCGAAATAGCTAAAGAACAGGCAAAGGAATAGTATATCCCGAGGGAGCCCAACTCAGGGGTGACCCCAGCCTATCCACGTGAGTGGCCAAAAGAGGTACAATTCAATGATCATCCCAAGGCTGATTTTTCTATCCTTTAACAGCCAGCACTAATTTTGTTGTTGTTGCTGCCCAGTCACACAGCCAATAGCTCATAAACCTATACTATTCCCCTCGACATTTGATTCCAAATAAGACCTTGTAATTAAGCACTCAAGCCATACTCAAAGCAAACTCAGGACTCAAATCAACCAAGATTGTAAGACAAACCTTAGAACTGATCAGATTTAAGTACAAGATTAATCAACACCCCAAGCACTTACATCATCCCTCACTGGGCTGAGCTTACAAGGGAATTGGGGTAGCCCCATGTCGAGTCAACCAGGCCATTCTTCGTTGGGATATATTAGGTTACCGGTTTATTGACGTTTCAAGTGTGCACATGTCGACTAAAAGGATTCCACCAATGGTTAGATTCACATGAAGGTCTGCTGAGAGCAGGTTCACAAATCTAGTCAGTTTTTCTATCAGCCAGTCACATCAAATTTCATTGAGTTGACCCACAAAGAACCAACAAGCAGGTCATAGGACAAGACTTGACAACCAGAAATTTGATGTTGAGAAAATAAACACCCAAAAGTCCAGATTGATGAAAAGCTTACAAACCTTGCAATGTAAGGTAGATCGTATAACTCTGCGAATTATGAGCAACCATGTGAAGGCGACCTGTGATTTCTTGGCCAGCCATAACATAAATAGGCTGAGCAAGCACGCATCGTATCTGGTACCAGTGGGTAGTGGGTGCACCGGGGGCAGTGGTAAGCCACCTTTGTACAGAACTATAAATTCAGAAGGAAATATCATTTGATACAGCAACACCCAAAAATTTAAAAGTTCGGAATGTGAAGTGTGGTAAATATTGTGTAATTATACCTCCCGTTAAACAACACATCAAACCAACAAGCCAGCCCATGGACCCTAGTTCCAACAGATGCTGTGAACTTCAAAGGTATATCAATTTCATACAGCTCTTCTTCCTGAAAAAATGGTCATGTATACACTTCGTGTTATTTAAGCCCCATCAACAACATGAAGGGCAAACTTATTTTTTGTTTTGAAAAAAACAAAGAAGCACAAATACAAGTACATGCATACAATGGTGAACAGACTGCGGGGTTTCCTCACAAAATTTGAACTCAACTCAACTGACTCCTAGTAATACATGTGTAGTCTTTAACTAATTAAAATGCTCATATATTCAACACCCTCCTATAAAGTTTGATAACTTTTTCTTTGGAGTCCCAGAAAAATGAAAAATACTTTTGTAAGAGTACAAGAACAATTAATGAACAAGTGAATATGCAAATAAAACATAAACAGTATTGGTCCAAAGGCAACAAAAACTTAGTATATTCATAATTGCATAACATCCAAGAATGATCAAGCGAAAATGAAACACGCAAGTCAGCCAAATAAACATATGCAAACCCTTAAACTGAAAGAATTTTCGAATCTAAGCTTCTGGACATAAAATTCAAATCAGGAGGATACAATTTCTTCATAAGCAACACTGGGAAGCTGTTAGGCTACTGCGTCATTAGCTTGTATTACACGGGCAATTTAATAATGTGTTACTGTCAAGTTGGTTTAGAATTAGCAGTCTACTTAAGGAGAGTTTCTTAGAGTGTAAATCATCTTGGAGATTGTTAATGAAAATAGGCCTCATAGAGGATTTTGGAGGGTGTTACGCCTCGAACTGTAACAGAAGCTATAAAAGCTTCAACATACAACTCAAAACGTGTAAGCAGGAGAAGAGATTCTAGAGCGGAAATTCAAAAACATCAGTCACTCCAGTGGGTACCTTTATGGATTTGAAATCAATCACATGACTAATAGATGGTGCCACCAATAACCTTGAATCAAATGCATCCACCACTGGCTGCAAAGAAGAAAAACAAGATTATACGTGTTAGCAGGAACCAAAAACCTCAACAGCAAAAAATACAAGAGATTTCAACATTTGAAATATGAAGCCCTGACAAATTCTGATATCGTGCGACAGCGGAGATAAATTAACATAAGTTCAACAGTAAGCATGTTTTCTTTCAACAGTCCTGCAAGTCAAAGCAACCTTGCGTCACAGAATGAAAATAGCATTGGCTATGCGAATAAGAACCAGGAACAGCGAGCAGATATATCATAACATGTCTCCAACCAATTCCTCCTGTGTCAGTGTGACACTCACACTAAAGAGACAGGAAAGTTCTTTCTCGTTTTGTTGAAATGTAAATGCATCTACTCTGAGGTGTTTTGTCCCCAACGCTACAGAAGGCTAAAGTGAAGTTTATCTTAGAGATGCAACAAGCTCGTCCTAAATCAAAAAATGTATTGCCAGCAAACATGCTTCAGAAAACAACATGAAAATCAAAGATAGTCAACACAGGAAATCATTATAACAGAGCAATTATTCTAAAGAGAAACCTTTTCACGTAAAGGGATATTACTTGGGAAAAATAGCCTTCAAATGCAGACCCATGTAAGGCTGTAAGGTCAACCCCAAAATAATTCTGCTGCTGCCAGAACAGCGACTGCGTGTGGTACAACCAAAAAATAAAACAAAGAGTCATCACTCACAGCATGTTTTACTTCAAACCAGTAAACAAAGACAAACAATATAATGAACATCAGAAACAAAGCAAAGGATGAAGGGATACGCATAAGGCAGAATCAAATGATAAACCCACTCCCAGTTCCCTACACATTTTCTGTGAGCCTACACATTTTCTGCGATGCGATCTCCAGAAATAGTGAAGTTCGACACAATTAATAACAATAGAACTTATATCAAGAATTCTGGACGAACTGATTTGCTACAGATGAGTCACTCGTAACAATATAATCCCTACTTTTCGAAGTATGTATTGTTTTAGGTTTGAGATTTATTTCAAAAAGGTGGTCTAAACTTTTTGTATCAATCTTTCCACTTTTACCTTTATCTTTAAAGAATTATTATTCTACTTTTTATCTAGCGAATAAAGTTAATTCATATATTGTTTCACCAATACAAAAGTAAATATATATGTCATTTTGACGTCATAACTACAGTGTTATCAAATTGCGGCATGGCGATGGCCGCCACCACATTTGGGCAAAATAGCATTGTGGGCATGATGATCATGTTAACGGCTCATTATGGCGATCATTGCACTTGTGTGCTTTCTTTTTTATGATATTGCTTTTTGATCTGCCATTGTCGCTTCAAATTTAGGATTTTTGTGTTATAATCTTTTACAATTGCTACATTATAATACGATTTTTACACCAATTTTTTATATTATTTCGTAATAATTTTATGCATTTATTTCTGTATAACCTATTATTTTATTAACCTCCATGACACCGTCATTTGCCATAGATTAATGGCATAATTTTGGCTTTCCGCCTTAGGCCACCATACATCATTAATGACAGTTTCCTCAAGTATGAAAAATGCAAAACAAAACTTGCTATAAACATGAGGAAGGATCAAATGCTTTGCTATATAAGCACATTCCACAAAAAAGAAGAGAGAGAGAGACACGGTAGTAGTCTAGCAACAACACATACCTTGGTGGCTATCTCGACATACAAATATTCATCGCAAAAGGGTGCCATGTGTATCCTAGAGAAAATATCAGCGGTCAGTGATATACATAAAAACTACCAGTGGAGTAAGCAGCGCAAAACATTCCCACAAACTGACTTAAGAAACAAGCCTCAATGAAACATATTAAGGGTAAGTAGTGACAGAGTCAGAAGATGCAACAAGACAAATGGTTTTCAGAAAGCAGGTTACGCCTCATTTAGATCACACAAAACAAAGTCGCATTAAGCATTAACCAACAGATGGAAATCAATCCATAAACATATTCTTCACCTTCCAACTCCAGGAAACATTTTCCCCTCAGGAGTGAGAAAGCGATCCCTTGCAATAACGTAGGATTCAAGCATTCTTTCATTCACTAGCAAAGTCCCTGGAAGTAAAGATAGAGTTATAATACATGTCCAGCCTCCAGCCTATCTTACTATTCAGAAGCAAATGTTGGTAGATTTTAAAGAGTGAGAAACTCATAACATACCCATGGGTTCAGATATTAACATATCTGCTTTCTCGGGTAACTGCACTTCTTCAACCTTGCCTTTAATCACCTGCAAGCATGTCCATAGAACACTTTCAGCTACAAGACCTTCTGACATAATATATTGATAGAAACATAGAAAACATATACAAATCACCGTTATCCGTTCACTCAAAAGGGGTTGCCCGCAATAAGCTCTTTGCATAATCCGCCATTTCAGAAGCTTCTACAGCATAAACGTGCTTTGCACCGGCCTAGTTGAGATAGTAACAATGAAGATGACAGAATGTAAGATAGAACCCATACCTTCACTTAACAAATAGCTCACCAAGATATTCACAACAAATGATGACGGGGCAAAATCCCTTTGAGACAAAAATTCAAGGTTAACAAAAAAGGCCATATTCACCTGAGCAGCAAATAGTGACAAAATTCCACTACCAGCCCCAACATCTACAACCACACGGTCCACAAAGTCAGCACTGTTCTCAATAACAGCTGCATAGTAGGTGCCTGCGATGATAGTAACAATCAGATCCCTACTATCTTTAGAGCATCCACACCAATAAATTTTTTTGGAGAATGTTCAGCACTGAAAGTGAAATGACTTAAAAAGATGTAATGAATAGTCAACAATGGGTTTGACAATATAAGGATTTCTTATTCACAGTGACCAGTCCCTGAAGGATCGGCCACTGAAGCTCCTAATTTCAAAGGGCTACACATCCCTCAATAGTTTATGGACAGTTATCTTTTGAGCACAGGGTTAAGTTCAACTGCAAAGGGAAAATTGGAGCACGTAACATATAATCTTCACATACTAAGAACTTTGCGAACTCCCCTTTCATTTTCTGGTGAAGTATTGCCAATGAAAACCATTAGCCAAAGAGGGAACCAAACATATTGTGTATTTTGTTCCCATTTGGCTATATTTAGTTAGAATTATGCTGACAACAAGCATATACACCTTCCAATTTCCAGCCATAAACAACGTCTAAATAGAACATGATCTAACGATTAAAGTACAAGACTGCTCAGATCTGCAACCTGTCCTCACATAGTCCTGCAACATATTTTGCTGATGTAGGAGCTGTCCATAATAATGAAAATACATCTTGGCAGACGTTGCTTCAATTTTTGCATCAAATTTGCTTTGTGAGGTTGAAACGTCTCCATTAGGTAGTTTTGCAACTGTAAATTTACAATAAGTTAGAACTCCAGGAGATCACAGACAAATGGCAATAAGATTGACAATAAGCATTGGTTCCTGAGGATTGCATCTGTTCAGAAACTAGATACTCAGATCACGATCCTCAAGCATAAAGAATATATTTAGCACACTTTACAAACAGAACAGAGTCCCGTCTTAGAGTTACCCAAGTCTAAAACCACTAACAAATCAAATTACCAGACAAAGTAGACTTAAAAACGAGATCAGTTACGTGATGTAAAACTTTAATCAACGAATACATGGTTGATGCTGGTTTCTGAGTGGACTATAGTAACAATTGCATGGACCGGGTACAAATTTACCCGAAAACAGACCTGCGCCTATGGATCAATATCAAAGGGGGTCATCAGAAAAACAGAATAAGCGTTTGAAATTTTGCTCCAAACTGTAGTTTTACTTATTCATCCCTATTCTTATAAGATCCAACAAACCATGTAGCAATAAGCAGAAATATGAAAGTAAAGATCAGTACAATAAGAACCACTCAATTTTTGCAAGATTTCCTTGATCCCTGAAACATCAATACAGGACAAAACAATTACAATAAAAAAAATCCGTCCTTCAAAGCCCCACAAAAATATCACTACACATTGTTGGCGATCCTACTCAATTTTCTCTATTTCCACAGATTATTTCAAGACTCTGACAAATTAATCAGAGATCAAAATTATATCACTTAGTGGATGGCTCAGATTGAACAGAAAAAATAGGCCTTCAGGATGATAAAACTATTTCTTTCAAGTTTCAACCAAACCACTGGCATGGATGACGGATAAACTTCACGATCAGCACGAAAAGGAAAACTAGGGCATATATAATTGCTATCAAAGTAGCACCTTGAGCAGAGGCTTTCTCCTTGCACTGCTCAAAGGCGACATCAAAAGCTGTACTTTCTTGCTCCTCTCTAAACCTGATGACAACACCTCTAGAATATGGTTCCTGCACATATAATTCTTAAAACAATCTCGAACAGGCAAGCAATGCTCTACCCAACAGATATGTTCTTCATACAATTTAAGGCCAGCAATGGAAGTATCAAAACCCGCAAGAATTTAGCCAAACATCTTACACCACCACCACCCCATGTTGAAAACCGGCATAAAGCAATAATCATTTTTCAATGTAAGCTGGAAGATTACCTCCTCGCTCAATTCTGAGCCCCGGAAATACAAGCTGATTCTACTGGACTTAACTTGAACAACTGCATACCCCGAGCAAACAAAAACACAGCCAAATTACTTAAATCCAGTCAAACTTCTGATCGGGAAGAAAAAACATATGAACAAAAATAAACCATGACAGCCATTCCACAATCCAAATGAAATGCTAGAAAAATGAAAAATCCTTGATGTATCGAAATGCCAACCTGCGCCTTATGAAGATTGAAGCTGACGGTCCCTTCGGAAGCGGCTGTTCCCGGTAAAGCCGTAGCTCCGCCGCACCTGAACCTGCTGAAAAACGCGCTATGTGCGGCGCTGTGGAGTTCATCTCCGGCCCCGCCGCCGCCGCAGCGAAGATGAAAGCGGAGAAACAGACAACACTTCGAACTCCACCTGGTTGCTCTTATGAGATACTGGAGAATCCATTGCTGGAGGAAGAAAAGAAGCTACTAGGGTTTTTCGTTCGGAAATTTGCCAACAAGCTTGGAGCCGGCAACAAGCTTGACTCAGGGTGTTTGATTTGAAGTATACTGTTCAGGTGTTAAGTTGTGGGGGTGCACTCGTCGAGTGCGAACTATTTTTTTGAAATAGGTTGAAATTTTGCAATTTAGCTCATTGTGCGTGGTTAATTTAATCAGTAAAGGTTTTATTCTTAAAAATTTAATCAGGAAAGGTTATATCTTTTAGTAGTTCGATAACGGCTTGTTGAAAAAATAAGGTTGTATGGCTCCTCAGCGCTGTGGCATTAAACAAGCATGATGAAATTTACATGTTTCGATACGACATTACATACTGATTTTTATGGGTTGTTCAATTACCACACTATCCTCAGTTTTTTGTGAATTAGCATCGCATACAGGTCACCTTCTAGCACCGTAATAGCATAGTGAGAATGTATTGTAATGTGTATATTCATCTCATTGATTGTATGTCTCTTCAAGCCTTAATAGAGCGTATATATAAAGAAGTGTAAATGGACTGTAGTATATATTACAAGACATCAGATATAATAGATGGGTCTATTATTATAGTAAAGTATCGTGGGTCTGGACGTCAGGCCTTTATCCTCCTGCGGTCCAAACCGTTCTACAAGAGAGTTTGGAACGAAAGTTGAGAAATGCAGACAAGTGGCGAGACCCTTGGTGAACCCTCACGATTTGCTCTCTCGCGGTATAGTGACACGGTTAGGGATTCCTTGAGTACTCGTTCGCGACGAAGAAAAAATCGACAGCGACATGCTCCATTCGACTGTGACACTGGATTTTGACTCAGGTAAGTAGTGCTGGTGTTGTCGTAGTACAAGATTGGTTCTTTAGCTATATAAACTCCCAACTCTTGTAGCAACGGAAGTATCCAGATTCCTTCTACAGTTGCATTTCGCATCGCCACCCTTAAACTCAGCTCCGTGGAGGAGCCTAGATAAGACAGAAGCCGTGGTGGTGGAGCGGCGACCCAAGATGCGCACCAGCCCAGTCGGCGTCCGAAAAAATCTCAAGAGAGCCGTTGGAGTAGCGGAGAAGAAAAGCCCCCATATGCTTCGTGTTACTACTCAGGTACCGCAGCAACCTCTTTACGCTTTCCAATGTGATTCTTGTGGTGCTGCATGTATTGAGGTAAACTCTGACTGTGTACTGAATATCTGGGCGACAGTAATAGCCAAATATTGTAGAGATCCTACTATGCTTCAGTAGTACTAAGTAGGTTCTGGAAAATTGGCGAAGAGCTGTCATCTAGGGTTTGAGTAGAATGAATAGGGGTAGACACAGCCTTCGAATGAGAGAGGTTAGTCTTGCTCAGGAGATCAGAGATATATTTGTTCTTGCTTCATTAAAGTCCCTTAGATGTGCGTATAGCAGAAACAACTATGAAGTAGGACAGAGAGCCCAAATCTTTGACAGGAAAAAACTGAGATAGACTTAATATCAGCTTCTGTAGAACATATATGGTGCTGCCAGTTATGAGAATATCATCAACGTAGACAAAAGCAAACACAACATCAGTGTGATTTCTGAAAATGAATAGGGAAGAATCCTTAGCAGACATAGTGAACCCTAACTCCAGAAGTTTAGAACTTCGGGTAGAGTACCACGCACGTGGAGATTGTTTCAGGCCATAAAGTGCCTTTTTCAGGCGACAAACATGTGTAGGTTTAGTTTTGTCAACAAAACCAGGAGGCTGTTTCATAAACACCTCCTCTTCCAAAATCTCATTTAAAAAGGCATTCTGAACATCAAGCTGTCTTATAGGCCAGTTCTTAGAAACAGCAACAGAAAGAACAACCCTTATAGTTGTCATCTTAACCACAGGGTTGTATGTTTCTGAAAAATCAATCCCAGCAGCTTGATTGAAACCTTGGGCAACCAGACG
Source organism: Limonium bicolor (assembly GCA_023374045.1). Classification (NCBI taxonomy): domain Eukaryota; kingdom Viridiplantae; phylum Streptophyta; class Magnoliopsida; order Caryophyllales; family Plumbaginaceae; genus Limonium; species Limonium bicolor. Next base: position 114,222,791 of record CM041782.1, on the reverse strand, counting down.
TGCCTTCCTTCTCTCTATTTCACCTGTTGCAGTTTTCTTGGTCTTTAAAATCCATTTTACCCCAAGGATGTTGTATTTAGGGTTATAAGGGACAAGATCCCAGGTTTGAGTAGCTATGAGAGCATCATATTCCTTCTTAATTGCATCCCTCCATTATGGGAACTTTTGAGCTTGAGTAAAAGAGGGGGATTCTAGAATAGGGACCAGAGAGGTGGTAGCATTAAGGCTAGTTGCAGAACACCGAGGTATTGTTCCATTTGTCCTGACTAGAGGCTTATGAATGTTAGCCTTAGCACGTGTGACCATGGGATGGTTGGGTGCAGAGGTCAAAGGGATGGTATTGGATGGGCTCTGGGTTGGTAAGGTGGGATTATCAGTCTGTATGGTAGGAGATATGTCAGGACTAGATTGCTGTGGGGTGGTAGGTGAGGGAATAGATTGAGAAGCTGAGGTCAAGGACTGAGTGGCTAGAAGAGAGTTATTAGAGCGGGTAGAGGGAACCAGAACAGAAAGAATCTCAGATGTAGGGGTTGGAGGGGAGGGGTGGTTTTGTGGAGTTTAGAGGAAAGTGAGTCTCATTGAAGACAACATCTCTGCTGATGTAGTTTCTTCCAGAGGTAGGACAGTAGCAAATGTAGCCACTGTGATTAGGAGAGTACCCCAAGAAACCACACTCAATAGTACGAAAGCTCAACTTGTGAGGATTGTAGGGTCTTAGATTTGGCCATGATGAGCACCCAGACACCCTAAGAATAGAATAATCTGGTGATTTACCATACAGAACCTCATAAGGTGTTTATACTACAGTACTTTAGTGGGTGTTCTGTTGGAGAGAAAAACTGATGTTCTGAAAGCATAGGTCCAGAACTTAAAATACCCTTATCCACTGTGTATCTATTTCGAACTTCAACTGTTCCATTTTGCTGATGTGAATAAGGACAACTAAATCTATGTCCAATTCCATATTTCACAGTGAGAGTTTTACTCCTTGAAACTCTCCTCCCCCATCTGTTTGAATTGTTCTGATTGTGGAAGAAAAATGATTCTGAAAAACAAATCTTTAAAAGCATCCAAAACAGATACCACATCTGATTTCCTTGCCAAAGGGAACAACCATACAAACTTAGAGTAATCATCTACAATAAGTAGAAATATTTGTAAACCATCAATTGAAGGTATAAATGCTGGTCCCCATACATCTAGAACATAAGCTCAAAACTGGAACTAGATGTAGTGTTGCTCAAAAAATGGGGAAAAAACATGTAATTTTCCAAACAGCAGGCAGTACAAAATTCCTTGTTTTATCAGACAGAAAGAGGTAGATTATTACCTGAAATAATCCGATTAGTAATTTCCATAGAGGGATGGCCTAGCCTCTAATGCCAAGTAGTAGAGGACACCTTCTTGTTTTGAAACTTGGTGTAATGAAGTAAGGGTGTTGGTGTAGAAGGAAAAACATAAACACCATCCTTAACTGAACCTTGAAGAAGTGTCCTCTTGGTGTGAATATCCTTTAAAACAAATGAAGCTGAATTGAACTCAAAATAGACATCATTATCTTCACAAAATTGTCGAACAGATAATAAATGCTTATTAAGAGAGGGTGAGTGATAGATCTTGGATAAACTAAAGGCACTAGAGGGGTGAGAGAGGGAACTTGATCCTTGGTGTGTAATTCCAAGAGATAAACCATCCCCTAAGGTAACAGATTCTGACCCCATGTACTCAGTAGCACCCATATTGAGCCTATTATAATCACCAGTAAAGTGATGTGTTGTTGCAGTATCTGCCAACCACTCATTTCGCAGATATTTTCCCTGTTGCATTGGCTGAAAAAGTAGAGGGAGGGGAGAGCTGATATGCCGATTGAATCTGTGATAGCAGACTGCTGCCACATACCCTTTCTTTTGGCATATTTGACACCAAGGTCTTGTATCTGGTTGACCAGTAAAATAGGATCCACCTCTTCCTCCTTGTTTATTATAAGATCCTCTTCCTTTAGACTGATATCCTTGTGATCCATTGGACTTAGATCCTGAAAAGTCTTTCCTCTACCATAGTTTTGCTTGTTCTTGTTCTGACCAGAGGAACCAGAAGCCTCTGTGGCATTAATACAAACAGGTTCCATTCCTTGTTTCTGATTCTGCTTTATAACTTCCTCATAACTCAACAGAAAATTATAGATCTGACTTGGCGTACAAAATTATGTACCAGTGAGAATGTTAGCAGAAACAGGATCATATTCTCTAGGTAAGCCACACAATATATATGACTAAAATTCTCTGTTAGAGACTTTGTGGCCTGTCATATTCAGATCTGAAGTAAGGGACCTAGCACGACTAAAATAGTCTGTAATCGATTCCTCTGGTTTCTTAGAAAGAGTAGCCAATTCATATTTAACTGGCCCAAATGTGCTGCAGTTTGTGCAGCAAAAGAATTATGTAGATCTTGCCATACCTCAACCGAGGTTGTAAGCTCAAGAACTTGAGAAACAATAGCAGGTGAAAGAGATAGAAATAGAATGACATTAGGAGTTGATCCTGCTGAATCCATTTTGTATAGGCAGGATTTAAGGTTCCATTAAGCATCGGGGAGGGGCAGGGAAATGATCCATCTAAATACTTATAGAGATCATTACCTCGAAGAAATGGTAAAAATCATTCCCTTCCATAGCCTGAAATTGTCTAGAGTGGGCTTAACTAGATGTGCTGCAGCCGATAAAACTGATTGACTTCCTGGTTGTGTTTGTGCAGGTTGATTCGAGAGATGAGATCCAATAATGTCATCTTGATTTTGAGTGAATCCTTTTCATCGGTAGCTCCAGAGTTAACCGATTCTGGTGTCTCCATGAAGAAGAAGACAGAACCAAGAGTGGAGCAGTCCCAGATCTAGAATCGCCTAGAGACTATGATTCATAGGGAGCTCTGATACCATAATAGCGTAGTGAGAATATATTGTAATGTGTATATTCATCTCATTGATTGTATGTCTGTTACAGCCCTAATAAAGAGTATATATAGAGAAGTGTAAATGAACTGTAGTATTATTACAAGACATCAGATATAATAGATGGACCTATTATTATAGTAAAGTATCGTGGGCCTGGACTGGTCAGGCCTTTACAACGGGCAGGTGTCAAACTCTATACTTCTATTTCTATGTATAAAACACTGAATTCGTCAATTCATCTTCACCCGTTCACCATTGTTACCCCTTTGTGATTGAGCGCAGTGCGATATCAATTTTTGTCAACCTCTGTTAGCGTGTGAAAGATGTCCAATTCTAATGTAGTTTTTGAAATTTTTATAACGAGTGTCAATTATTTGGTTGGTGTTGTCCGTTAACCACACATGTAACCTTTACCATTCTTTGTTTTAGTCCACGCATCTTCTATAATAACGTATACCGTCTCAACACCATTTACATCAACTGTCGTTGTCAACAACCATGTATGTTGTTGATTGCCTATATGATAGAGAACTCGGTTGTCTTTTATAATGTTACAACATTTGTGACTACTTCGCTTGGTGGAAGAAATTAACCGAGACCTAGTGACTCTTCACTAGCATAGACAAATAACCCACCTACTATTTTCCTAACCTATTTTGTTGACCACATTGGTAAGGCACAATGGCGCAATAATTAACAACATTTTGGCAATGTCACTATTGATGTTGCTCCAGATAGAATCTCTCTGCTTCACAATCAAAGTTGTAATGGTTTTTTGGTAAAGAAAATAGATATGTTATCCTTGTAGTAGTAGTTGTTGTTCTCATCTTCAAATGAGTAGTTGACTAGCTTATTTCATAATCCCTTGTGTTAATAGTTTAATATCATCATATTTTGGTTAGTGTTGATATCTAGTATGTGATGACGGAAGTCACAAGTCAATATGTCACTGTAATGTTTTTCTTCGATGTCATTTTGGTTTAACGTCAAATAGTATGTCGATGGTGTTTGGCATTTATATGTCCCTAGTTTACAGCTTATGTACTTTGTTGACAAACAACAACTTCCCATAGTTGTCGTCTGAAAGTGAAATGGCACAATATATTCATCATTTCAGCACCAACAGAGCAAATATTTGATTGTATATTGTCTTGCATAATCAATTACATTTGGAAACCATGCCCATTTGGTTAGGCAACCTAATTTGCTGGTGGGTTTTGATTCCTGTTTTGGTTTTGACATTCAAAGCATCCCACATTGTTGGTCTCCGAGGTAGTATTAACAATTTAAGTTGGAAACATTTGTTGCACATCACGAATAGCCAATGACGTCTTCCCCACCATACCATGTCATAAATTGGAAATGTAGATCTTCCCACTTGTGGTTGGCATCTTATTTTCATCGATCAACACCAGTACAAACATCCCATAAATCTATCTACCAGCCATTGGAAACAAGTAGTGTATGACTAGTGATATTATGCACACAGGTGTTCATCGTTGAGTATTGTGGGTGTGCACAATAAATGATATAATATCATAGTACTATCAATTAGTGGAAATGTTATATTATTTACAAGCATATTATATAGTATTTAATAAAGATGATTGATGTCATAATATGGTCCTTATGTATTTCCTATTATTTTAGTGTATTTTTGTTTAAAACTTAAGTAATAATGATACAAATAAAATATACTACTGATTTTATTACATACACTAAAAAGTTAGTTTTACTATGTTGTAACACCCCTCTCCATAATCATGTAATAGTCTCTCACGTAGCAATAAATAAACGTCTTACAGCGGAAGAATAAATGATAACAACAATACTCACACGGGTGTCACCGGCCATTACTCGCCCATGCGAGCAACGAAGCCAAATATACATCCAACTTCCAACATAAACAAACTGCTAACCGCCGTGATAACGAGAAAACTCCTATACATCATACTAAGTCATAAACCATAAACATCGACAAGTGAGCGTCTACCCAAACCTGAATATACATAACCGTACCATAATACAATTCACCATCTTCATTGTTATATAAACAAACTCCCTGTGCAGTAATCAAAGTAAACTCTAATTACCTTGTTCCCGCACTTCGGCTTCGGCGATAATCAACAACCTGCATATGGTGTAGTATCAGCGATAGATGCTGAGTATGTCGGGCCTGGACCCTAATGGTCACTTAGTCACTTTAACCATCTTATTATTAGATTGGTTTTATGCTTTTCCATTTTACAGTTTATAAACAATACTATAATATACATGTAAATATACATAACCATCCATCCAAACATTAATAACTAACTTAACCATCCATCCAATCCAAACATTCATTTAATATCTCAAAAACAATTGTATATCGAACGTATCGAATAACCACAATATAATGTAAATGTACAATCGCCGTAGCGTACAGTTTCCATAGTTAATTTAATTTGCCTTTAAGACCCCATCCAAACCATGTTTAATTTAATACCAGTCTGGGTTTAAAATGCGTGATGCGCTCCGATGCGATTTGGCTCCAGAAGTGATGCGTGATGCGCGAGGCGTCGATGCGAGCGCATCCCGTTTGTGATGCGATGTTACTGAAAAATCAGATCTAAATTTTTGTAGACAACAATTTGTACATATGAAGTAATATTATGACACAATGGAATAAAAAATTCCAAACACAAGTCTAAAGTAATCAAGTGTCAAAGTATTCAATCCAAACAACATAAGAGAACAAAAACATCCAAACACAAGTATAAAGTAATCAATCCACACAAGAGAATAATAACTTTTAAATATAACAAACTTATGATTAGACTACGTTTAGATATCACCACATGAACCTATTGGATGTCATCAACACAAGATCAACTAAATCATCTTCAACATTAGGAGAGTCAATATCCTCTTCAAGTTCTTCCTCCTCATCACTCAAGTTCGTCCTAGTATAAGTAGATGAAAAAAGCAACAATTTTTCCTTAGAGCTTGAAGGATTTTCTCTTCCCCTCCTTAACGATATAGTTTTTCTAGATTGAATCATTAACCCCTATGAGTCTCATAATCATATCATATCACCAATTGTACACAAGAAAGACATCAAGCATACACACAAGGCTCATTCAAGATTTAAGGTAACTTTTGATGTTCTTGAGTTTTTGATTACTCTAACCCAACAATAAGTGCATAGGGTCAAATAGGTTGATATATGAGCATGTAGGAACAAACAAGAATAAAAACGGACTTCAAACGAAGAAATTATGGTAAAAACAAGCTCAAGGCGCATCGGGGTCGCATCGGGCGCATCGGGGTCGCATCGGGCGCATCGGAGCGCATCGGGCGCATCGAAGCGCATCACGGGCGCATCCTGAATAAACTCGCCTCGCTGCCATGGATGCGTTTTGATGCTCGCATCGCATCCAAAACGCATCAGGCGCGCCTGATGCGCGCATTTAAAACCAAGATACCAGTTGGGCGTCATGTTAAGACAACCCGATAACCTCACCATGGACAGTAGTCCTCCCGTACACACAAAGGTGCTCATTTCGCCAGAGGTCCGGAGGCCCCTGACTATTCTCTTATGTCTCGTAAGACGTCCATATAAAGGCCGTAGCCACCTGACCCACGATCCAGTTTGGGCTCATTGGGTATAACCTGGAGCGGAACCCAATCGGGTACCCCTCAGTGATCACAAATGCGCAACCAGATAGTTCGTAAACTACACTGGATTCCTCACCTCAATCTCACACCATCTCTCTCTCATAATGTTTAAGATATGCTCTTAGTCTTATGGAGAGTATAATTTATTAACCAGCGGCCCATGGGTCACGCATACCTAGAAGTAATCTAGGTTATATTCATGTTCGAGATCATGCTCTAGAGACCGACAATGTCGTGACTCATACCTAAGTGTTTTACTTAGGTTCACCTTATACTTAATATTAATACTATGGTATTATATCAAGTAACCGTCATGTTATCACATTAACGCATATGTGTTTATATAAGCCGATCTATAGTCGACGTAGTGTTAGTCCCGTAGGACGCTCGTGCATAATATTTAATGCAGTAGCACACATAATCACATACATTTATCCACACACATAACACACAAGTTATATCAACCAAATCCGAGCCCAAGGAGTTTCCTTAGGACAACTCGGATCAAACCCTTTTACATACCGTTCACCAAGACCTAGAATGCGCGGTGTAGACCACTAGCTCGTCAAGCGTCCTCGTTCTGAAGTATGATCTAAACGGTAATAAACTATAAGTCAGTCTCCATGACTAACTACATCCGGTATTCCAAATAACAAGTAACCCCGACAGTTCATCCCTGTTTTCTACAGTTGTTTGTTACGGGTTTCTCTAAACCGGTCGGCTTGTTACTAAAACTCGTATGTCGTACTGTTTCGACTGTTAAGTTTAATTCATTATTTTCTTTAATATTATCCACCATTAATATAGGTACATAACCTATAGTTGCATGTATGCATGCATTATTATATTATATGTATTATTTTCCACCATCCATTATAATACATTGTATTATATACCCCATTATATTTAGCAAATAATATTTGCATCCAAAAACTCATAACTTATAGTTCGTAACTATTTTTTATAATAACCACCACCTTTATATTATATGGTTTCCAACCATAATATATATCCATCTTATATACATTTTTCTTGTATATGTATATATTTACCACGTAGGTAAGTTTCGTGAGTTTAATAAACTCTTATATTATATGTTACATTTATCATCTTTTATTGGATGATTATTCCCATTAGTTGTATTATGTTATACAACTTATATTAAGATTATTATCCTAATATTATGTAACATTTATGTTGTAGTAATTACAACTCCTAAGGTTTATTCCATAAATACCGTAGTTTTATAAATCTCATTTATTTATAGTTTGTCACATTATTTAATGTGAATATCCTTACTTATTTTAATCCCATCTAAACCATATAATTGTTATAGCATTTATAACATTATAGACCTTAGTCTAAAATTCATTTTCCAACCTTAATAATTCGGTACAGCCCTTGATTTATTTAAATTCTATTTTGACCACGTAACATTATGTATGTTATACCATTTACTAATATCATTTGATATGATATTTTTATTTCCTTTAACTTATAACCTATAGTTTTTATACAAAACTATTATATATTGCCGCATAGGCATATATATTAAACCTTATTCTTTTCCATAAACCATAGTTTCCTTTATTTACAAAATCACCCCATTATTTAATTATACCATGTTATATATACCATTTAATATAACATGTCTAGCTTATAAAAAGGGTATAACCTATGGTTATATTTTTGTAAATTCCTAACAGACCTTATTCTGTTTTATAATTGCCATTTGGCCCTATTTATAACATATAGTTTTATAATATCATTAAAACTATATATTATACACATCTCTTAATAAATACCCTTATATAATTCTAAAAATCACCAAATTTCACCAAAGGGTTATAATTACCTTATTAACCCATATACTTTCAGTATTTGTTATACCACCACATATTTTCTCCAAAGTGTCATAATGACATAAAACTATATATTATACATATATAGTTTATCTTAATTCCAAATCAATCCAATAAATTCCTAAAAATTCCTAATAGCCCATGGGTGTTTATAATACCATTATACACCCTTTATTTTCGGAAATAACATATATACCACATATGTTATAAAATTGTTACAATAAAATACTTATCTTATTATAAAACCTTAAATAAGTTATTTAACTTATTAAATTTGGTCAAAACCTACCATATGGTCAAGGTTGACCACCTTAATACTTCCTTGACCAATAAACTCCATATATTACGGTTTGAACACCTATCTTTCCAGAAATTACCATATAAACCCCAATACTTTATATAATCTTATAATTCTTATATAAACTCATTTAAACCTCTAAATTTCGGCCTTATTAATATATAGCCCCCAAATTTAATTTAATTACACCTAATACCCCACTTCTTTGCGGTAATGCATTTTCACCACTTAAACTTAATTAAAAGCTTATAAATGCAAATAAAATGGCCTAAAGTACATGGCCTTATTACAAACATTAGCTTATAAAATAAATTACACATAAATGTCCAAAAGTACTAAACTCTCTGCCCTTACATATATTTTTCCTTATTTACCAATTTTCCACATAATGTCTTAAATTTGACAATTATGCTAATTAATTAGTTATAAAATTTATTAACCATTCCTTAATCACCTAAGGTCAAAATAAGACCTTAAACACCTTGTTCACTCACGGCACAATTATACACATATGTATAATTACATATTAATATACCAAGTGAAGGTTTAAGTGATTTATACCTTGTTTTTGCCTGGTTAAGGCCTTTTTTGGTCATGCCCAGCTTAGGATAAAATTTCCACAGCATTATTTACATGTTTTCAAACAGAAATTAAGGCATGATTAGTCTCCAAGCAAGATCTAACCATAAGAAGTGTTTAATGTCAATTTCAAGGTAAAATTTACCTTAAAACACCAAGGTTATACAAGTTGACTTCGGCCTGTTTTAACAGTAGGAAAAGGTCATCAAAAGAGATACTAAAACCAAGCTTTAAACTGGTATAACTCAGATTAGAAGATGGCTAATTTTTACCTTGTTTAAAGTGCCTAAAATGGTGTTTTGGCTTGGATCTGGCTATACCTTGAAGCTCTTGATATACCAACTGAATAAGTATGTTAATAAGAAGATAATAAGGCTATGAACAAAGTTTCACAGCCAAATTTGAAGGGAATCAAAAGATATGAGCTTAAAGCACATTTTTATACCTTAAGAACAAGATTATTTTTTCTACCTTCCCTTCCCTTGTTAATGCCGAGATACACCCTCCATTTAACCTCCAAAACAACCTAAGAACATTGATGGAAATGGTTGGTGCTTTGCTCCATTGAAAGAGGTAAGAATGTGAAGAAAAAATGAACATTTATTAGCTGAATAAACTTACCTATGTATCAAAGTGTTCTTCTCTGTTCTTGGTGACTTACCCACGCTTTTGGAGAAGCAAAGAGAGGTTTGGAGCTTCTGGTGTTGGCAGGCAAGAAGGCAAGTGAAGGAAGAATGAGCTAATATGCTTTTAATGCATTATTTGTTACTTTAGTTTACTTTTGAATTAGTAATTAGATGACTCATCATAACAGCTGTCTAATTGATTGAAGACTGATTAATGGATGGGGATGACAGCCCATTGAAGTCGGCAGCCCCTAGTCAAGACCATGGGTGACTTTGACCATGGTCAAAGGTAATATTAAATGTTTTTTTTGTACTATACATACTAAATTGTCAATTTTTGATTTATTTTTAATATTTGATTTAGACTTTAAAATATAGTCTATCATGTCACATTAATGATTTAAAGAACATACTCTAGTCTTTAAAATGACAAAAAGTCATTATCTTAGAGCTCATACACAAAAAAAGTGCTTTAAGGTATTTTAGTGCACATTTTGAGTCACAGGGTGTTTCTGAGCTCTGTTTTCTTTGAGAACAGTTTTTTTGTGTTCCTTACATGATATTTGATCATGGTATCCGATTTTATATCATTTAGAGGTCATTAGACCTTTAAGGTATTCTTAGAGCACATTTTCGCCCTACTTGACCTTGAAGCAAGTAAATGCTTGTTCTTTGTGTTGGAGTGTTGTCCAATAATTTTAATATGCTTAGTAATGTATTAATATGATTAGGACAAATTTGTAGGTCCTAAGTAGTTCATTTGGGTATTATTTACCCTAAATAGTCAAAGGGTGCAATATGATGCTTTGTGTTGACCACTGTTGTTCTCAGTTGACTTTTAAGGCATGTTTAGGCCTTAATCAATGTGATTAGATGTTTAATCCATATTTTATTAGTTTGGGGTATTTCAATGTCGGTTACATCCTTTGGTATTTTTTGATTTTATTTAGTTAGCCAATTTAAACTTTCCATATTTCTAACCCATTTAATAAATCAACTTTACCTTTCCACATTTCCTAATTTCTAGTTCTCTATTATTAAATAGTTTAATTTTCTTCATTGATTAAACAATTATTTTTTGTATTGATAAACACTTTGTATTCCACACTCTTCAATTACCCTCCACCCTCTTTATATACCATCTGTTGTTGTTCCATAGATCTGGGCCCACACCTCTCTTCCTCTCTATTGAATTTTCCTCTTCTTCAGCCAGATGAAAAAAAAAAAGAAATCTCACCCACTTGTGTTTCACTCTCGTCCCGGATAGGGAGAAAACAAAGAAAAAGGTAACTCTTGTTAGCCCTCTCTGCGTCTAACTGTCTCTTTTCTTTGTTTATGTGGTTTAGCTAACGTAGAAAAAAACTTATTCTCCCCCTCTCACTTGCGTAGAACAAATCAGTAAAAAAACAATACTTCTACATACTATTTCTCTGCTTCACTCTGGCACCTACAGGAAAAAAACAACTCTTACCTTGTGTTTGTTCCTCACGCCCCCCACGAAAAGGAAACAAAATAAAAAAGAAAGAGAAAAAAAAACTTCCTACTACGCTCTTACTCGGAAAAAATACACAAAATCCCACCGAACAAAAAGGAAAGCAAACCTACTACAACACTCCCATTAGTAAATTCAGCCTTATTATCATTTTTTCATTCATTTTCTTTCTTTTTCCTTATCTAACAAAATATTAATTTAAATACTTGTTTTTAATCAATGTTTAATTTGTAACGGTATTATAATATATTACTTTTATATGTTTATAATATATATTATGATTTATGGTAATTTATTTATAATTAAATTTAGAGTCTCCGGGTATTTGAGCAATAAATTTGATTGAGTGCTGGATGAAGTGAATCATAGCCAAATACCAGGTAAGTTACCACGTTCACTAGATTTTAGTACCTTCGTAAAAATAACATTTTACAGTGGATGTGAAACTTGTGTGAATGATCGTGGTTTGAAATTGAAATGGTTGTTGAATTAACACATTGAGCATATTATTATTGGATCGATGGTTATATGGTTATTTGATTATAAAAGTGATTGGTCTAAATTATTGTGGAAATTGTTGTGAGATGTTATGTAAAAATGATATTATTTAGTCACCATGATTTATTGCATAATTTATTTGTGGCTGAAAGTAGAGATTATGATGAGATTAAGTGAAGAATAATAATATATGTCAAATAATTTTAAAATGATAAAATCATTTTGCATGTGGGCCGTATTAGGACACATGAATAAAATGATAAATGCGGGCCGCACTATGACGCATGAATTTGAGATATTGTAGCCCGCATATTGACACAGTTAACCCTAGATCTACTCCTTATTCTTTGAACTATTGGGGGTGTGCACACTTAAGGATTTAGTGGCGAGGTTGGATTCCCGACTACGTGTTGGGGTCTGGGTTACAGCTGCTTGTTGTACCAAAAAAAGAGAAAGGTTGTTTGTCCTGGCTGCGTGTTGGCACAAGGAAGATAATTAAAATAATCTGGTGGCTAAGAACCAAACATGAAATATTATATAATGATTATTTTACTATCGTGTAATAGTATGGTTGAAATGTCTTGTATGTTGATGCGTGGTTATAATGTTAAAATTGTTTTCAAAGAGAAAATGTTTTTACAGAGTGAAGTGGTAACTTACTCGATTTCTGACTTTGATGTGGCTCTTTATGTGATTGTTTGGATTTCTGCCACAGGTACTCCTGAAGTGTATGGGATGAGACTACGACTCCACTAGAATAAGTATTTACAAATAGATATTTTAGACTTCTTGATTTTCTTGTTAATTAAAAGACAAGTATATCATTGATGGATTTCCTTTTTAGTGATAATAGTAGTTTGGTAATTCAGTTAATTGTTTAGG